>JARHVA010001267.1:0-480000 GCA_037957365.1 Torreya grandis
AATTATGAGAGGAGAGAGAGAGAAAAAGGAAGTTTAAGAGTCATTACAACACTTGCCAAACTAAAAAAATTAGATATTTTTCTATGTGAGAGAGATGTGTGTCATTCCATGCAATATCAAGAGCTACAATTTTCATCTCAAATCATCCAACGTTTACAAAGTGGCCTAAAACTCCTTTCCTTGCATAGAAAATTGCCCTTATGATTTGCCTTCACAAAACTACCTCACCACCACATAGGGTTAGGTTTGATAATGGATCTTAGTAAGAGGGGATAAAAACAAGACCTCACATGCATTGTGTTAGTAATTGATCATTCCTATTATTTTGTCCATGCATAATCATCTATGATAATCCCAAAATGACTTATTTCCATGTCCCTCTCACACTTTTCACCCAAAACCTTTCCAATTTTTCAAACTGATCCTATGAACAAGGAGGGATGGCACTTTCCAAGAGTGTCTATATCATTATTTTCATCAAACAATCCTAAAAGGCTTTCCAATTGGAATTTCACCATTTTTCCTAAGTGTTCACTAACCATTCATTATGACTAGATAAAATTAAAGAGATTGTAGGAAAATTTAGGAGATGAGATAGCTCAAAAAATTTACATGAGGACTTATAAAAATTCTTAAACTCTCTCCCAAAGGTGGTTTCACCTATTGAAAACTTCCCACACCTACAAAACACACAAATATGTCAAAAAGAGCCATATTTTGCACCATCTATACAAGTGTAGTACACCTCAATCACATGTGTTAGTTCCATGTAGATTCATCTATATATTCTATTTGGTTTCATGGAATTTCCATTGCATTTAGATACTCCAATTTCCCCATCTTCTCCATCGAGTCCTTAAGGAGGGTTTAGAAGGGTTTATAGTCACTTCTAGTCTTAATGTTTCTTCATAAATACCAGCCATTGTATATTTGAAAAAAATCCACTAAAGGCATCTTAGGTACCCTCTCCATCCTATTTTAACATCTTAAGCCACCATGCAAAGCTTTAGAGAAGATACAAGAATCTAAAGGTGGCCATTCAAACTCCTTTCCTACATTTTGTGAGGGTTTATATGTTTTCAAGCCAAAAATGGCTTATTGGAGAGTTATCCTAAAAAATTAAGGTCTATAAATATTTTTTCATACCATTTAAATGTGATTCAATCAATATATATCTCATCAAGAGCTATAAATGAGAGTGACTACCCTTTAAGAACTAGCCTAGACCTTATCCAAAGGGTCTACCTGCAACTTAGACTCAACATAAATCTCCAATGGATTCCCATACAAGGTTATGGTTCAAACACTTAATTTATACCCTAATTAACATGACTCAAATCATTATAATTCTTTTAAATATTTTAAATTATAAAAGACCCCCTATTTGGAGTTACGCGTATTCATGCTTAACTAGGTCTGCCTACAAACCTTCTTGTCCAAGTCACCTTATCTATATTAAAACCCCCTATAATATTTTACCATGTTTTATGAAGTGAATTTAAGCTTTTCCAATCGTCTTGATGTGTCTCTAAGACTTTTGGTCCATGTTCCATAACATTTCCCTTGAAATTGCCTCTTTAGGCAAGGCAAAAGTGCCCCTACATCTGAGATAAAATAAAGGAATATTATCCTATTGGTTATATAATAAAAATAATTTTAAGGTGTTATTTATGTCATAAATATTATGCATACCAAATTTTAGAATCTAATTCCAAATATATACCCTCCATCTATCTCAAATTCAAAAACTAGCTTTTGAAGGCAAATTACCTGTAGGGTATTAGGCCAAGACTGTGTTTATCCTAAAAAAGGTACATGTAGGTGTTAATTTCTCTAATTTTTATTCATCATTTGAAGTTTCATATAACACTCTGATTATCTAAGCTTAATTTTATGTTGTTATTTCTTGTATTCATGCTTATGCCCAACCTAAACACCTTCAAAGCATACCTTTCAACTGACTATTTGTCCATAGTCACAATAGATTATGTTTTTGAAAAATAGGGGGTATCTAAAGGTTTTTTTGAATGTTTTAGACTAAAATATAATAAAATAACCCCTCCAATTTGTTTATACACTAAATCTAACTATAATTTCTCCCTTTCCCCCTTTTCATGATCAAAACCATAACATTTTTGTCCACTGTCTAATTGTTTACCTCAATTGTAAGTGTATGTAAAAGGTCTTAATTAGGCTCATTTATCATTTCCAATGACTATTATATGTCATAATGACATTTGAATAATTTTTCATAGGCTCATTTTTTCATTCCAACTTACTTGAACCTTTTACCTACATCCTAAGCTCATTATTTGCTTAAGTCACTTAATGTTGGCTATAGGTGGACATATGGCTTAGCTGGGAACCCCTTTTTTAGGCATGAGAAGGGATCTTGAGATTATCATAAGTCTATACCACACCTATTTATATCATAATCATTCTCTATGAGCCTTTAAGAGACCCTTTTGTCTCAATTTCTAAAACATTATTTAGACACTTGTATTCTACCTACAACCTTGCCTGTAGGTTGCAATAAGCCCTTTGTATGGATAGAGGATAGGCTTGGGAGTAAACATAAGTATTTATCCTACTTAAATGGTTGTTATAAAATTTATAACTCATTTATATATATCATTAATCATTTCAGTGTATTGACAAGGTCTCATTGTAACTTAGTGGAAAAGGAGGCACTTTTAGGGCTCAAATCTGTAGATAACACTGAATGAATTCGATGTATTTAGAGTTCATTTTGAGACCTTAATCCACCCTTAACCCCTTGCCATATACCTCTCCAACTTCATGCACCCATTTTCCATACTAGGAGCTACAAAGTTGATGTAGAATAAGTGACCAAAGGTCAATATGACGTTGTTACAAAATTTGACTAAAAGAGCTAGGAGCTCTATTTTGACATAATAGGGATTAAGGTTCTGAGTTTCAGTCACTTTGTTATTTGGAGGCTCCTTTATTTTTTAATTTCCTTATATCCTTGCAAACAATTTTTCCAAGGTCAACATCATATCAAAACAAAATGAGGGTATTCAAATGTTATAAATTATGTATAAGACCTCTGTACTTTCTTTTCATGGTACTTGTAGATGACCACTTACACGTGTAGGCAACAAGTGTGACATATTAAGGAGTATGAATGTTTCCTAACTTGTGATATTTTATATTTTTTATCAAGTGAAAATTTTTGATCCAAAACATACGAAACAACATCCATGTCTTCATCTCAACATTGCAAACCTCTCTCATAGCACCTGAGACAATTGTAAGCACTAGAGGATCAGTGTGCAAGCATAACAAGTATAGAAGAGGTTTATTAATCTCATGAGACTCAAAAAGCAATAATAACCATGGAAAACCTATATATGTACCCTATAAACATATAGAATAATTAAATACATCATAACAAAGAAAATTATTCAAAAACTAGTCCAAATAGTGACCCCTCTTAGATGTTAATGCACAAAAAGTTGCCTGAGGTCTAAGCAATGCTTCATAAAGAAGAATCCATGGAATCCAAACTTCTTTCCATGGATTCAAATTATAATTATATTAATTTCAACTCCCAAAATCATTTCTCTCAACTCAAACTATACAACCCACACCAAACATTGAAATTGACCCTTCTTGGCTTGCAAGGATAAGAAGGAAGAAATAGAAGTTACAACTAAAAGTTTTGATGAAACCTATACACACTAGGCATGGAAAAGAGTCTAAGGAGGTGAATAGGTACATAACTCACGTTTTTACCTGAAGATGAGCTCACTAAATATGTACAAGTGCCAAAAAGGGCCTAAAATCAAGGAGAACCTACCTCTTTATACATATAACTACATTTTGAACTAACTCTAACCACTTCTTGATATATCCTAACCTCCTCCATGTTTAAAACCAACTTTTTGACAAATATGCTTCCTTAAAAATTTTTACAAGTCATTAAATGGGCTAAAAATGTGACCAAAAGGCCCTTTTTGCATATGAGACATGGTAGAGGACCAACGTATGCCTTGAAAACACCTTAAAACATGTCAAAGACCATATTAGGACATATTGAAAATAATTTGAACCTTTGACCAAGTTTAACCAAGGTTGGCTTTGGTTGACTATGTAAGTACAAGGAAGATGGGCTTCAAGAAGGACTAAGACAAGGCTAGGTAAGATGATAGACTAACATGACACACCCATGGGACATATGGAAACCTATAAAAAGTTTATAAATGTAGGGGTTGACCCAATTTGACTAAAATTCAAATTTGGTCAACACTTTTGGCAATTCCTAAGGGTAACATGCTTGCCTATCATAAAGACCAATAGCCTTATCCTATCCATTGGGAAAAGGGAGTCAAAATGCACTCTAAAAATAATAGGACCAGACATTGACATGACTAACAAGACAACTGACTTACCTCAAAACACACAAGTAAAGAATAACACACAATAAGATAAAATCAAAAACACAAAGCAAATACACACTTGAGCTACTAAGCACTTAGGGAACACAAGACACAACTAAAAAAAAACTAATTATGTACATTCAACTTAAACATACCTCCCTTCTTGGATCAAAAATTAAGTACCTTGAATCTCCTTCTTAATTAGATGAATGAGGATTCTAAGCATGCTGTAGACACCAAAATAGTGTCAACCCCACCTTGGTCCCTTTCTAACTTCAACATGCCTAACCTATACTTTATTAATTTAAGATACTTATTTTTAAATTAATCATCCCCCCTAGACATCTCACCTTGGATTCCTAGCTCTTAGACCATTTATCACCTATGACTAATCATAATTACCTAAACCCTATTTCAACTCCCCCACTAATCCTTGTACCTATTAAACCTGCCATTTGGACCGTTTAATAAGGACAACTGAGCTTGGTAGATGGAAGAATGGGCAAAAGGCTAAAAATAGCCTTTTTACCCATTCTTTAGCTACCGACGTCAATCAACAGTCGATCGAAGTTGGCGGTATCATCGACGTCAGTTGTTTAAAACCAAATTCTAACCTTTGCTGCACCCCCAAAGGTGAATTCTCTTGCTCTTAGGATTTGAATTCTCTTGCTCCTCGACTCTTTGCAGGCATCAACATTCCATCATCACTCTCTAGGCTAAGAAACTCTGCATCAGTCACTCCGCACCTGATCGAAACATTGCATGAGGTCTTCAACATTAGCCATAATGAAAACAAGTCTTCTACACTTCTAGTTCTCCACCAAGAGCTAAGTATTCTTCTGGTTTATATTTCAATATTTTTAGAGTGCATTGGTAATTAGTCCATTGGCTATTTCTTGAGCACTATTGATAGACAACCCGACTTTCTTCCTAGAAAGGCTAAAAAGCCTTCCTCTCATTCTTATTCCCTTTCCACCCCTGTCCTCTACCTGGGCCCTTTCCCAGACCATATTCATTGTCCTGCATCCCTACACAACCCTTTTGAATCTCCTAGACCATCCTGTTGACCACAAATAGACCCTAAAACCTATCCAAAGCCCATTGCCCCTACTGACATCGACATCAAGGCCCATTACCCCTACCGACGTTGGTAGCCTAACTGACATCGGCAACCTTGACCAACCGATGCCGACAGAACTACCGATGTCGGTGACTATGGAAGGCAGATTATAAGATTCAAGTACACATTATCTATTTCTCTTTCTTTAAGTCTTTAATTATTTCTTTCCATTACGACATACTTTTTAGCAACTAGTGGACTATCATCCCTCCAGGAAGTCTTTGCACTTCTGGGATCGAGCTTTACTTAGCAGTCCACCATATATATATCTAACATTTTTCTTGTTTAAGTCTTTCTTATCTACAAGTGTCATCCTCCACAGCCAAAGAGGAGCTCCTTCAATCATCTGGATATGGTGCGTAACTTCATCCGGGTATCATCTAACCCCTGACCATTTAACTTCAGTTTCTTATTTCTTCTTAATGTAAAAAGCAAAAACAAGTAGAAACATTCTGGCACACCCGGTGGGACCTTGGAGTTTTCCTTGGGTTCATTTCTTCTAAAAGGCCAACATTCATATAGGTGCATTATATCTCTTCTTGCATCCTTTCCTTCTATCTCTTTATTTTGAAACAAAACCATAAGCACAAGTTAAAAAAGAACATCTTCTTTTTCTTCTTGTCATTTATTACCTACATCTTAGAGTAGTGAAAATTCATACTCTTAACCTTTTCTCCACTTGTCTACATCTGAACAAACATTTCAATTTGGGTTAAAAATATATTGCATTTCATTCCTGCCTAAATGCATTTTTAGCTCATCTAGTAATTAACCACATTATGAATAAATCGTAGTGCACATATGTTACACAACTAGACCACTTTCACAACTAAACATCTAAACATACCTGAGACAAGGTCTGACTAGGATTTCATCACCTAGCAGATACCTCACCCTTCCTGGTAATCCTACTTGGACTTCACTACCAAGGGGAGAACCCACTATGTTCTCTGGTAGAGTATAAACTCTAGGGGAAGTATATATTGGCTAAGCAACCCAGCTTGTCTCTGGGCTCGTGAAGTGAGGGGAGAAAGCTCCTAGCACCAGGCCACGTACGGAACCTACTACAGACTTTGAGCACCAAAACTTAACCTGAAACCAACCTTAAACTACCTCTTTTAGGACCTTTTCTAAAAACCCAACTTCCCAAACACACTCTTCTAAGGCATAAGCCAACACGACTCTAAAATTTATTCTTAGGAATTTAACGTTTAGGGTTTGCTTGCCTTCATCTACTTTTCTATTTTTATCTGGTTTTTTGAGCTAGTAAGGATGCATTATTCTGACCTCCAAAAACAACTCAAAACTTTCTTTTTTCTTCCAAAAACTTTTAGTTTTCTGAGTTTTTAGAAATACACAGTAACTAACATCAGGTTTTCCACCAATGTTGGCAACTATCTTCACCGACATCAGTTATCTGACCGACATCGGCAACTTTCTTCACTGACATCATTTTTTCTACTGACGTCGGTCACTGTCCAAAAAATTTTCTTCTCAAATAGCAAAACCCTGACCTTTTTGCTGTCAAAAACAAGTTCTGGTTTTCTAAAGCTGAAACATACAGTTTTTAGAACTTGAATCTATTTTGCCTTGGATGGTTTTAACACGTAGTCAAACCAAAACTCTTGTTTAAAATGCAAGGCAACAACCACTCCCACCTTCGCCTTCTATATCAAGTCCCCAAATGGAGTATAATTTAGAAACTAAATGAACTCCTATCCAACCAACCCCAACTCAACCCCCTATTGTTCCCGAAGGGGACCGAGACTTTGAAAGGTTCCTTGACCTCAATGTCAAGGCTCTTCAGCACTATCTCACGAGAAGTCAAATGCGAGATCCTTTAGGGAACCTAGTTTATGGGATGCCAACTTCCTTAGTTGAAATGGCAATCATATCAATAGCCTCCGTAATTCAACCCATAGACACCCAGGCCATTGCCTCAACTAACAACCCGACCATGACCAATCTTCAAAGTGTGGCCTCTCCTTTTGTTTTTGGACCTACCTCCATTTGGGTTTTGGTACCCCCTCAACCACAAACCATTCAACAAAGTTCTACACCATTCCAAAACTTAATTGTCTCCATCCCACCTACTCTTGCACCCATAAATACAAGAGTGACGACCTGTCCTTCGGCTAGTGTTTCCACCATCCAACCACCTTTGGCAACATCAAGCCAAGTTGTGCCTTCTAGCTTTATGACACAACCACCCTTGACTTCAACATCAGTCCCTATGACTAGTTACCAATATGTTGTGCCTATACAAGTGTAACCAACTATGTCATATACCCCTCCTAACACCTTCCAAATGCCTTACAACCTAGTGGGTGCCCCACCTACAAATCCATTAATTGATCTAACCAAGATGTTGATGGATAAAATGTCTAATCTTGAGACATCTATTTTGGGTTCAAGAAATGTTCTCTCATATGAACAAATCTGTAATGAACCTATTCATCCTTCAGTCCCAATCCGACCATATCCTAGTCAGTGGGAACTCCCCAAGTTTACTCGCTTTCAGAGTAAAGAGGACCCACAGCAACATCTACGAGAGTTTAGACATGCTTGTTACCTTATAGCACATGATGATGCATTGTTACTATGCACATTTCCCATGTCACTTTCTGGCACTGCCCTTGATTGGTATAGTTCTATTACCAGTCACTATATTTTTACATTCACTCAACTAGCTCAACTTTTCCTTGACCACTTGTCAATCAACATCACTAAAAAGGTCTCCATCATAGACCTATACTCTATCAGACAATTCGAAAATGAATTAATAGCGTATTTTGTTGCCTGTTGGAGAGGCTTAATCAACCAACTCTCCTTTTCTTTACCCCAACTTGATCTCATTGAGCTCTTTTCACAGGCATGTGCCAAACACATCTCATCTACTTTGCGGGTCCAAACATTCCACATATTTGATAAAGATTTCACCATGGCTAGGAAGCTTGAACTCCATGCTATCAAATAAAATAAAGTCAAATTGCATAGTAAAAACCCCAACACAAAATCAAATGACCCTTCTTCCAAATCTTCTTCCTCCAATTCCAAATCTAAGGGATCAGCAAATGTTGTGGTACTTAGATCATCATCATCGACCACAACTAACCAATCCGAACCTTCCACATCTCAAAGCATTACATGACAATTCCAACAATGATACATATAGCATCAATATACTCCAATAGGAGAATCATACGCATCTGTGTTGGATAAACTAGTCAAATAGGGAGTCCTCAACCTCCCCCAAATTTGACCACCACCTCAATTTGATCCCTCACGTGCCATCCCTGCATGGTATAGGGAGAATGACTTCTGTAATTATCACCATGTCAAAGGCCATGACATAGACAATTGTAAAACCCTCAATAACATTATTCAAGATATGTTAGATAAAGGTGATCTTATCTTGGATAACCCAAACGCGCCACCTAACCAAAACATAGACATCTTTAGACAACCTTTCCCTAACCATTCCGCTAGCCAAAATAATGTATAGACCACAGTCGAAGACCCCCAAGAGCGTAATATACGCATAGTCAACATGGTCTCCCCTTTCATGCCTAACTAACCTCTCTCACAGTTTGAAGAGGTTAGTCAACCTATTTGTCCAACTCAGGTAGAAGAGCCTTCTTCTCTTATTTGTCTATCACAAGTAGAAGAGCCTTCTTCTCCTATTTGTCCACCACAAGTGGAAGAACCTTCTTCTCCTAATAGTCCTCCATCTACCCCTCTTATATTGGAGGATGTTTTAACCATATCAATGCCACTAGCCCCACCTTCATCCTTCCTACTACCGATGGAGGACCATACCTTTCTTGCTCTTCAACCACAAGTAGAAGGCACAATCATCCCTGCCCTCTTTCCTCTCAAAAAAATTCCATTCTCCAATTCCTTCTCTACTGAGAGAAGAACTTGTCTCTTCACCTACTTCAATCGAAGAGGATCCAGTAATGGCTCTCTCTCACCTTTGGCCTAAGATCACTGCATCTAACACATTTCCAGTCTCACAACCACCCACATCTTCTAAAAAACCTAGCATAACAACTTCTAAACCATTCTCTCGACTTGCTAAAAACTTAGGATTCTCCATTCAAGGAACTTAGAACATGAGGCATTATGGGAGTGACTCAAAGCTCCCTATCTTACACATCCCATTTCATCTCATATTGTCGACCCTTCTGTGACAAAATCTCCCAAAGACTCCAACGAGGACCCAGCTTCTACTTCCAAATCTTCAAAAGCTCAACCATCCACATCTAAACCTAAACCCTCACAAATATCCACCATACCAAAACAGGTTAAATCCCTCGGTGTTCGCCCTATATCTAACCTCACTCACCCAAAAGTGAAGGTCGATTTGAATCTCATCCCCCATAATAGTAGTCCTCATGCCGTATTAAAGAAAGCTAATAAACCATGTCAGAGAACTCCTCCCCCACCATTATCATTTCCCTCCATTTTGGGCCCACATCCTTCTACCTTAATAGGAGTGCTCCCTACTCCAACAACTAACAAAAAAAATTTGCCTCAATTACTCCCTTTACCCACCAAAAACATACCTCATCTAAAAAAATTGGCACCCCTCACAAAGAAAGTGTCATCTACATGAGTGGCCACACCACCAACCCAAAAGGTGGTACGGAAATCTCCCTCAATAATTCCCAAACAAAAGTCATCAACACCTAGTGCATCAACAAGCACGGACCCCTTAGTGGGTTCATATGCTTTGATACTATGTCGACTTTTACAAACTTCTAACATCACTCTTCCACCTATTAAATCATTTCAACCTCTCGGATCAAAACCATTACGGTTCGATGACACCCAAATTTTCCTATATCATCACACACCAGGACATGACACTGAAAATTGTTATGCCCTCAAGGTTGTCATTCACTAATACATGAAAAAAGACACCCTTCTTGTTGAGGATACTATCAATAAATCTCCAACACCATCTCATGTCTCTCAAACCTCTTCACCTTCATCAGAATCCCATCATCAGACTTTGTTCCCTTTACCTCCTTCACCCCATTTATTCGAGATTAACACCATCAATGTGGCCACTAGGTCACAAACTTTAAAGGATAAAGCAAAAGAGAAATTTTTTATTCCTTAGACCTACCCATTTTTCAAACTTGCTCAACCACCCAAACCCAATATTTCTATCTTGGGTACATCCCAACCCACTTCTTTAGAGGCAATCCATGATTCTATGGTGAAACAGATTCACCAAACTCCCATGAAGATGACTTTATATGACCTCATTCAAAGCTCTCCACAACATTGTCAAGCTTTAATCAAAGCTTTACATGCAGTGGAGGTCCAACTTGAGGACCCCCAACCACTAGCTACCTTAGTCCAATCATTACCCATGGTCACCTCTATTACCTTTAGTGATTCTGAAATTCCTACCTCCAACTTGGAAGATCAGGATGCTGCCCTTTTCATCATAGCTTACATTGATAAAACTCATATTAAGTGAGTTATGATTGATGGAGGCACCAGCATCAATATCATTTCCACCCATGCCTATTACCAATTAGCCCTCCCAAAGAATTATATGTCAAAGACTGACGCAATTCTTTGATATTTTAATGACACCACCGCCACTACCGTTGGCACCGTCATCTTACATATTCATGCTAGCCCACGAACAATCCCAGAGCTCTTCTACATCATCAAGGGAGAGTTCTAATACAACATGTTATTAGGATGACCTTGGATCCGTGCCATGGCCTGTGTCCCTTCTACATTACACCGTTGTGTCAAATTTGAACATGACAGTCAAGTCCATGTCATTCCCACAGACCCCTCCCCTTTCAAGACATGCAACATGACTTATCGACCCAATGATGTTTTCATTCCTTTCAAAACATCGACCCAAACACCACCTCCACCTGTGGAAGCTTTAACAAGTACGCAAATGGCGGTTACACCTACACCACCTCTTCAAGTGACAACAAAAGACCCTATGGAAGATACCTTCCAATGTCTTTCACTTGGGGAGTATCCTTTACTCACCTTGGACATGTTCTAGACTCCTCAAGAGTATGGATAGCTTCATCACAATCCTAGCTATGACCATCACATTAGAATGGTCATCCCTTATGGTCCTCCCAATCTTCAAACAAACCTCATCTATGGAGGGCTAGATCGAGCTCCCACTGATGGGAATCCTCTTTCATCACCCCAACTATTTATGTCTGACTTCCATTTTCTTGGCAATCCAAACTTTGCTCATACCTATCTTTATAGGTGTGCATGGAAGGGCTTTGGCTTTGGGCGCTACGAACAAGGCTCCCACCAGCCCGTCAAACCACCAAATGGCGAGGCCATCAAGAATGCCAAGAAGTGACACGGCCTAGGTTTTGAAGAACTTACTGAAACTTCTAAAAACCCTCTCCCTAAACCTATCATAGACCAATCACCTTCAAACTCACCTATTCCCCCATCTTCACCTATGGAGTCGGTGGTTTCCATCCCTCCTAGTTTTTTCTTTGCATAAACACCATTCACTTGGAACCCCTAACCTATCAACTAGGGGGGGTATCCAGGTCTCTCCCTCTCATTCTCTCCATCTCCTTTATCCAATCCATTGATCATCTGTAATGGGTGTTAAACATTGTCCCTATCATAAGCAACTGGGGGAATTTAACTTTCTACTGACTATCACGACCTCAATCAAGCATTGACCAAGCATCAACCGACTTTTTAATCATCTTCACAATCAACTTCTTAATCATCTTCATGTCCAACATCAACCAACACTTGACCAATATGGAAAGAAGTAAATGAGGCAAGTTTGCTCCTAATTGGCTCAGACCTTATATCATAATACACAAGTATGGATCAAGGACTTATCGTCTATCTTCTCTTGAAGGCTGGCCAGAACTTGAACCCCTTAATGCCTTACATCTGTGACCATTCTACTATTAATAAAGTACTCATTCACTTGATATTTAACTTGAGCTTGTCCCTTGAGCAACCCCCATCATTGTCATTCCTATTCCTTTCAACCCTTTTTTCCAACATTAGCTAACCCTTGTGTCAAGCATGAGTGCTTTGTCCTAATAAAATGGAACCCTTAAACCTCTATAGGCTAGTCTATGACTAAAAACTTCAATCCATAAAACATATCAAACTGGGATGTCAATTCAAAGGTCATAAAACTATAAATGTAGACTGTTCCCAAAAAGGATAGCTACATACTTGCTGTAATTGATAGACTGCTCCTTTAAAGGATAGCTATTCAAAGACATTCAATCACACAATGCAAAAATATAGACCACTCTCTCGAAGGATGGCTATGCCCAAATTTTGTTACAAAAAACACTCTCTCAGAAGCTTCCCGCATCGATTAGCTTCACATATGACCATAAAACAAAACAACATCCCCACATAGACTTCCCGCATTGATCAGTCTACCCAAAAAAAAATTGACTGACAAACTATTAAGTCATAGACTTGCCTATAGTCGTTCTTAGGGTCACCTATAAAAGGGGCACGATTATCCTTGCTAAAAAGGGTTACGCTATCCTCACATCTCACATAATCAGACCTATTACCCCAACATACCCAAGGGATTTTGAGCTCACTTAACATCAAGTGATTTGAATACTTCTCTAACACAAACAATGGTCAATGACATAATGCATGAATAGGGTTTTTGTTTGCAACAACCTTATATATGTTATCATTATGGTCCTTGTTAATGAAAGGGAAAAACACCTTTCACTTCTTTTGTCACATGTAACCAAATCATTTTCCAAACCAAACCAAACCAAACCAACCAAACCTTTTTCAGACCATTAACATTATCATAGCCTATTCACACTAGTTTTTATGGAAACCAATACACATGGAAACTCTCGACCACACAATTTATGTCAAGCATAAACCATTACTTGTTGAAGCATAAATAAACTCATTTCATTTTTAGCATACATCCATCACCCAATATGAAAAACTACTAGGGATGAAAAACCACACAACCAATGTTACAGAATACACCATCACACAATATGGAAAAATCTGTAACATCATATTACACTTATCATTTCAAGCATGTACCATCAGATATATGGGAAGTGCTAAATCATTATCATGACCAAACCAACCTATCAACCACTTTGACCCTTCCTCCCTTTCGTGGAGAACTACATTGGTCTGAGGCCCTTCAAACAGGGGCTATGTAGGTAGCTCTCAGTTGACATGGGGTCTTCTGAGGTTAGCTCAACCACATTTTCCCGTTCGTCTCCCTAATGACATCAGCCATCACATTCATTTGTCTGTCTCTCTGATTGACCAACCATATTACCTTTAACCTTGACTTACCCTAATCCAACCCACATCCATAACTGACCCTCTTCCTCCCTTTTGGGGAGAACTACATTGGCCTAAGGGCCTTCAAACAAGGGATATGTAGGCAGCACTCAGTTGACTTGGGGTCTTCTGAGGTTAGCTCAGCCATTCCTTCATCCGTCCATCTAATGGACCAACTATCTATACCAACCCAAAATCATGACCAACCAACCAGCCCTTGCGCTATAGAAATCACCTTAGATTTCTCATGGGGCACATTGGAGATTGCATACACCTCCCCATCCATAACAAACTACACTTGAGATGACTTATATCTCAGCCTGACTCGACCAATGACCTTGGAGATCATGACTATCTCCTCAGATCACGACCACTTTTGAGACAACTATGCCTTGGTTGTTTTGATTGCCTATGCTACCTCGTGAATAGTTAGTAAATTATCCACGACCCTCACACCTATTGATGGATCATGATCCAGTTGATCTCCAATCTTTGTGACATTTTTGTGTTTTCCAAAAGCACTTCTTGAGCTTGGGATACTTGGAACATGACAACCATTGGAGCTACAGCTGTGATCATTTAACTCAATCAGCTACGACTAAAAAGCTGGGGACTGGTTCTTTTGATTTTAGCACTCCTCGACCTTTGACTATGACAATTTGACTTATCTATCACATGAAGTGGTATACGTGCAATCTCAACTTTTACAGCATTCACACTCAAACTTCACCATATCCATCCACTATCTATCAAATCGGCACCCGATATCAGGTTACCTTCCCTCAAATCCCACTTTGAGGGGGAATACCTCATCCCATATCTGGGGCAATTTACTCTTATTTTTGTCTTGCAGTTCATCAAAACAACCAATAGGACAAAAATGACCTTATCCTATACCTGGGGCAACTTACTCCTATTTTTGTCTTGCAGCTTGTCAGAACAACCAACAAGACAAAAAGGGGCAAATGTAGACACCAAAATAGTGTCAACCCCCCTTGGTCCCTTTCTAACTTCAACATGCCTAACCTATACTTTATTAATTTAAAATACTTATTTTTAAATTAATCATCCCCCCTAGACATCTCACCTTAGATTCCTAGGTCTTAGACCATTTATCACCTATGACCAATCATAATTACCTAAACCCTATTTCAACTCCCCCACTAATCTTCACGCCTATTAAACCCACCATTTGGACCATTTAACAATGACAACTAAGCTTGGTAGATGGAAAAATGGGTAAAAGGATAAAAATAGCCTTTTTACCCATTCTTTAGCCGCTGACATCGGTCAATAGTCGACCGACACCGGTGGTATCACCGACATCGGTTGTTTAAAACCAAATTCTAACCTCTGCTACACCCCTAAAGGTGAATTTTCTTGTTCCCAAGATCTGAATTCTCTTGCTCCTTGACTCTTTACAGGCATCAACATTCCATCATCACTCTCCAGGCTAAGAAACTCTACATCAGTTACTCTGCACCTGATTGAAACATTGCATGAGGTCTTCGACATCAGCCATAATGAAAACAAGTCTTTTGCACTTTTCGTTCTCCACCAAGAGCTAAGTATTCTTTTGGTTTATATTTTAGTATTTTTAGAGTGCATTGGTAATTAGTCCATTGGCTATTTCTTGAGCACTATTGATAGACAACCTGACTTTCTTCTTGAAAAGGCTGAAAAGCCTTCCTCTCATTCTTATTCCCTTTCCACCCCTGTCCTCTACTTGGGCCTTTTCCTAGACCATATTCATTGTCCTGCATCCCTGCATAACCCTTTTGAATCTCCCAGACCATCTTGTTGACCATAGATAGACCCTAAAACCCGTCCAAAGCCCATTGCCCCTACTGACATCGGCATTAAGGCCCATTGCCCCTACCGATGTCGGCAACCTAACTGACGTCAGCAACCTTGACCAACTGACACCGGTAGAACTACCGACATTGGCAACTGTGGAAGGCAGATTGCAAGATTTAGGTATGCATTATCTATTTCTCTTTCTTTAAGTCTTTCATTATTTTTTTCTATTACGACATTCTTTTTATCAACTAGTGGACTGTCATCCCTCCAAGAATTCTTTGCACTTCTAGGACCAAGCTTTGCTTGGCAGTCCACCATATATCTATCTAACATTTTCCTTGTTTAAGTCTTTCTTATCTACAAGTGTCATCCTCCACAGCCAAAGAGGAGCTCCTTCAATCATCTAGATACGGTGCACAACTTCATCTGGGTATCATCTAACCCCTGACCATTTAAATTCAGTTTCTTATTTCTTCTGAATGTAAAAAGTGAAAATGAGTAGAAACACATGCTTCCTTTTAGATGGGGTGTTAGATGACTCATGTTTCCTTTTTTCTCCTTGGCTTGGCATGTCATCTAATGAATTCATCTCCCGTAAGTCTCCAAGGTAAATGAAGTCTTTTTGAACCTATAAACATTCCTCATATTGTTGTCCTTTTATCTCCTCATGACATATTTGGATATCTATGAATGGGATAGCTTGTTGTAAACCTATGTCTTCTTGAAGGATCCCATTGTACTTCTCATTTGTTATAGCCTCTTCAAAGTATTCAAGAAGTGTTGTGTGATAGCTTAGTAGTAGTGTTTCTTTCTCAAACTCTTCCTTGATATTGGTGGGAGTAACTTCATAGGTGTTTCTAGGATCAATTTTTGAACCATCCTCAAAAGGCTCAAAATCATCATAGATTTATCCATCATGAGCTAAACTCTCTTGATGATGATGATCCTCAATATATGCATTATTTCTAACATCTTAGGTTTGTCTCATTAGGATTTTTGTCTTCTCACATTATTCATACTCTTTTAACATTTTCAAATAGGTATGCCACATGTCTTCCTTTTGAGACACATCTTACTTATCATGTCTTGTAATTAACTCCAAAGGAATTGTAGGCCCCTTGAGGCCTTCAAACTCATTTCATATGTCCTAAAATCTCTACCACAAGTCATCATCCTTTTATTAGTTAGCATCATGAAGAGGAACAACAAGAGAGGCTCCTTTGTTTTATCATTTGGGTTCCATAAGAACCTCTTCTAAGACCTCTTCTTCAACACAAGGAGGATCATTTTCCTCATCATCACAATTTGATGTCTCCTCACTAACAATCATCTCCTCTTCATCTTCAATCCAATCTAAAATCTCAAAATCATCCTCCTTTTTAGTATTACCAATATTATGCATCTCAAAACTAGGAACATTAGCCCAAGAAGGCTTCTAAGGAGCAATGCAATCCTCCACATTAGAAGGGCAAATGGATCATCTTAAGGAGGTGGAAAGATGGGTTAAATGGCTTCTTGATGAGGGGTGGGATGGATTTTATTAGTTTCAAGCTTCTCTCCACATCCAACTTCTACACTTAAACATCTCTTGTTCTTCTCTTCACAATCTACCACTACCTCTTTCCATCTTGGGAAGCTATGCTTAGAGGATTCTTCATGAGGTTGAGATACAAATTAAGGGGTGAATGATAGGTTTAGGAAAATTGGGTTTTACTTGGGCTTGGAATCTTGATTTTAACTTGGAAAATTAGGATTATAGATTTAATTTTCTACTACCATGATGGATTTCCTTAAAATATGATTGGCTAATTCAATCTCCTTGTCAAGATGAGTCTCAAAACTCAATCTTCTTTTCTCAAAATCTTCACCAAATAAGTCAACCTACTCAATAGTGGTATCCTCCTTCCTTTGTCTGATCTCTTGGATTGATTTCTAAGAAGGGAAACTTTGGGGAATGCATGAAGGACTTGGGGTATTTTGGAACATGGTTGGATTAGTATCTTGGAAAGGCATAGTTAACACACTTGAAGGTTGATGTGGGATATATTGGGGATGCCAAGACTAAGCTAGTTTATGATCTCTCAACCTCTCTTCTAGGTGGAAAATTAGGTAACATAAGCATCTCATTATAAATACCTTGCCAATTAGCTCTCTCTATTGGCATCCATTCTCCCTTGACTTGCTCAAAAGTATTTCTCACACTTTTAATACAATCACTAGGGATGACTTGACCACAACAATTTCTAGTAACAAGGTCTAACATGTAGTATTTATAGCCAACGAGAGTATTTCTAAAACTTATAATGGAATGAATTGGAGAGGAACTAGGTGGGCTAGGTAAAGCAGAAGATTGATAGGTCTGATTATAGGCAACATAGAATTGATAGGGATCATTACAAGCTTGGATAAGGATTTGTTCATATTGAGAGGGAAAAGGAAAAGATGGATATGTCTCCCCAGCTTATATTAAGACAAACTCAACCTCAGAATTATATATGAATCACTCATGAGAAGACCATAGAATATTAAAACAACTTCAATTATAGTACCTGGACTACTTAACCAATATATTTTTTTCTTGGAGTCACCATTGGTTCTTAGTGAAATTTCTTCCAAAGGCTAATATCTTAAGGAGAACACCAAAACTCCTCAAATTCTTAGAATAAGAGTCCCATCAGGCATGCCAAAAACTATTATCACTTGAACTTTCACCCAATGAGGAGATGACAAGTCTCTCCTCATTTAAGTGGTACAATAGAACCACCTTAGGGATGTGGGTCACCAAATGTGAGGTGGCTCTCTAGATTAGGGGTTGGTTCCCCTTGATGCATCACTATATCTCAAGCCTACTACAAACACTTGAGAGGATTAAAAAGGAGAAATACAATTGAAATCAAATCTAATATATGAGAGGTGATACACCAAATAATTTTTCTACTCATACCATCTAACATGCAATTGGAACCAAGAAGTCTACACATATACTTCATCCAATGATAATCTTCCCTTTCACATCAATGTTTCAAGCATGGGGTCTTAAAGAGATCCTAGATTAGGAATTAGATAATAGGCATTCCAAGAAGCACTATTGAATATACTACTCACTATACCTACAATATAATTAGACACTTCTTATTGACCTGAAAAAGAGAGATTTCAAAACACACGAGGCACTAGGAAGAGTAACATGTGAAGGTAAACCAAAATAAACTTACACAAGACTAACAACCATTGCGTACACTTAGTGAAATATTGAATGAGGTAAAAAAACTATCTTTATTTGATCAAGTAAAAAAATTAGGGCTTCACCATACATAGGCGGAGATATCCATACAATATCTTAAAAGGCTAGTTTATATAGAAATTATGAGAAGAGATAGATAAAGGGAAGTTCAAGAGTCATTAAGACACTTGTAAAACTAAAAATATTAGTTATTTTTGCATGTGAGAGAGATATGGAGTGAGTTATGTAATATCAGGAGCTACAAGTGTCATCTCAAATCATCCAACTCTTACAAAGTGGCCTAAAAACTCCTTTCCTTGCATAGAAAACTGCCCTTATTATATGCCTTCATAAAACTACCTCACCACCACGTAGGGTTAGGTATTATGATGGATATGAGTAGGATAGGTTTAAAAAATCCCTCACATGCATTGGATTAGTCCCTAATTATTCTTATTCTCTTGGCCATGCACAATCATCCATGACAATCCCAAAATGACTTCTTTCTATGCACCTCTCAAACTTGTCACCCAAAACCTTTTCAATTATGAAATATAATCCATGCAAAAGTATGGATGAAACTTCTCAAGAGTTTCCATATCATTAGTTTCATCAAACAAGCCTTAGAAGTATTTCCAATTAGAGTGTCACCACTTTCCTAAATGTTCATTGCCCATTCACTATGACTGGATGAAATGAAAGAGATGGTAGGCACACTTAGGAGATGAGATAGATCAACAAATTGACATGAGGAATTATAAAAAGTCCTAAACTCTCTCTCAAATGTGGTTTCACCTTTTGAAACCTTCCCACACCTGTAAAACACACCAAAATGTCAAAAAGATCCTTGTTTTACACTATCCATACAAGTATAGTACACCTCAATCACATGTGTCAGGTCCTTGGAGAGTCCTTTATATATTCCAGTTGGTTTCATGTCATTTTCATTGCATTTGGATACTCCAATTTTCTCATATTCTCCATTGAGTCCTTAAGGAGGGTTTGGAAGGGTTTCTAGTCACTTTCGAGCTTAATGTTTTTTCATAAAGACTAGACATTGGAGATTTGAAAAAATTCCTCTGAAGGCATATTAGTTACCCTCTCCATCCTCCTTAAACAAATTGCGCCAACATGAAAATCTTCAGAGAAGATATACGCATCTAAAGGTGGTCATTCAAACTCCTTTCCTACATTATGTGAGGGTTTATGTGTTTTCAAGACAAAAATGGATTCTTGGAGATTTCTCCTACAAAATAAAGGTCTATAAATATCTATGAATACCCTTCAAATTTGCTTAAATCATTATAACAGTTCATCAAGAGTTAGAAATGAGAGTGACTACCCTTTAAGAACTAGGCTTAGACCTTATCCAAAGGGTCTTTCTATAACTTAGACTGAACCTAACTCTCCAATGGATTACCCTACAAGGTGATTTTTAAAAAACTTCATTTATACCATCATGGACATTAATTAAATAATTGAAATTCTTTCAAAGAATTTAAATTAGAAAGGAACCCCTATTTGGAGTTAGGCTTGTTCATGCTTAACTGGGTCTGCCTACAAACCTTCTTTTCCAAATCACCTTGTCTAGATTCAAATCCCCTAGACTAGTTTCCCATGTTTTATTATGTGTATTTCAGCTTTTACAATCATTTTTAGGTGTCTCTAAGACTTTTGGTCCATGTTCCATCACATTTCCCTCAAAACTACCTCTTTATGCAAGGCAAAAGTGCCCTAACTTTGAGATATAATAGAGGTATATTCTCTTATTATTCCTCCAAAACAAATAATTTTAGGGTGTTATATATTCATATATATTCTCCATACCAAATTTTATAATCTAATTCCAAATATATATCCTTCATCTATCTCAAATTCCAAAACTAGATTTTGAAGGCAAATTGCCTGTAGGGTATTAGGCCAAGATTGTGTTTATCCTAAAAAGGGACCTATAGGTGTTAATTTTTATATTTTTTATTCATAATTTGAATTTTAAAATAAAAATATTCCTATCTAAGGTTAATTTTATGTTTTTAGGTCTTGTATTCATGCTTATGCCCAGCCTAAACACCTTCAAAGCATACCTCTCAATTGATTATTTGTCCACAATCACAATAAATTGTGATTTTGAAAAATAGGGGGTATCCATAGGTTGTTTTGAATGTTTTAGACTAAAATATTATAAAATAACCCCTCTAATTTGTCTATACACCATAATCTAACTATATTTTCTCCCTTTTCCCCCTTTTCATGCTCAAAACCATAGCTTTTCTAACCACTATCTAACTATTTACCTTAGCTATAAGTGTATGTAAAATGTCTTTATTAGGCTCACTTATCATTTTTAGGGACTGGTATATGTCATATTGACCTTTATATAAGTTTTAACAAGCTCCTTTTTTCATTCCAATTTACTTGAACCCTTTACCTACATCCTAAGCTCACTGCTTGCCTAAGTCACTTAATGCTAGTTGTAGGTAGATGTTTTTAGCTAAGAACCCATTTTTAAGGAATGAGAAGGGCTTTGGAGGTTATCATAAGTCTGTACCACACCTATTTATATCATACTCCTCTATGAGACTTTAAGAGACATTTTTGTCTCAATTTCAAAAACACTATTTAGACACTTGTATTTTGCCTACAACCCTGCCTGTAGGGTACAATATGCCCTTTATACAAATAAAGGATAGGATTGGAGTCAACATAAATATTTATCCTACTTAATGGTGTTGAGTTGTGGAGCTAAAAGCTTCACCAAATGAGTAAATTGTAGGTTTCTGGAGTTACACAGTCACCGGCATCGATCAGGAGCAACCGATGGCGGTCAAGGGTCGACTGGGAGATGCCAGCGTCGATTATGGATCAGCTGACGTCGGTCATGTGCAGATAGGTAGGGACCAATGTCAGTCACCTGTGCATCCAGAATGTCTATTTTCATGGACAGAATAGATTGTTTGCATGATTAGATTAAGTGTTAGTCATAAGTCTGCATCTCTATCTTTAGTAGGACTATTTTGAGCCCTTGATTAAGAGGTATATCTAACGGTGGAGAATGCATGCTCATGTTTCCTAATATTATATAACAGGATTAGATCTTCATATTTTATTGTAGAAAAGTACTAGATATTTGTATAGTATATGTGTATCAATCTAAATTGTTGGAATTGAATGTAATTGAGAGAGAAAACTCTTGAGGGAAAGAGATCTGTACATCTGAGAGGTGTGAGAAGAAAGTGTGATTTTCTTCATTGTATTTCCCTCTAGAAGATTCTAATACAAGTTTTCAGGGTGGTTTCTTGTATCTTTTATTCTTTGCTATTTATGATTCTAGTTACTTATCATTTTAGTTTAATTATGTGTTTAGTTGCTTTCACATAGTAATCAAGTTTGTTGGTTGATACCCAACAAGTGATATCAGACCTCAGGTTGACTAACAGGTGTTTCAGATATGGTTAGTGTTTGTTGATTACAGGTCACTCACAGGAGGTTTCGTTTGAGTGGGGGAAGTAATGGCAGAAGAAAGTAAACTAAGAATAGAGAAGTTTAATGGCAAGAATTACCAATTATGGAGAATGCAGATAGAAGATTATTTGTATCAGAAAGATCTATACTTACCATTAGATGGGGTTTCAAAGAAGCCCATAGACATGGAAGATGAAGAATGGGAAGTTCTTGATAGAAAGGCTCTTGGATCTATAAGATTGAGTCTGGCATCTACTGTGATATCTAATTTATCATAGGCAAAGTCAACGGTAGAGTTAATAACTAATTTAGAAAATTTATATGAAAAACCCTCGGCTTCAAATAAGGTATATCTTATGAAGCAGTTATTTAATTTGCAAATGCAAGAAGGTGGATCTGTATCTAATCATCTAAATGATTTCCATGGAATTGTAAATCAATTAAATTTAGTCAAAATAGTTTTTGATGATGAAATTAAAGCTCTATTAATCTTATGCTCTTTACCTAAAAGCTGGCATAGCTTGGTAATGGCAGTTAGTAATACTGCATCTACTTTAAATATTTTAAAAGTAGATGATGTTGTTAGTGTAATCTTGAATGAAAAAATTCGCAGAAAAAGCACAGAGGAAACATCAGGGAATGCTTTAAGTTTTGAAAGTAAGGGAAGGCAAAAAGAGAAGAGCAAGCATGGGAGATCAAGGTCTACGTCAAAGATGAGAGGTAGATCCAAATCCAAAAATGGTAGGAAGATAACCTGCTAAAATTTTGGAAAGATAGGGCATGCAAGGATAGATTGCTGGTCAAAACCTAAAGAAGACAATCAGCATGAAGGTAAAGAAGAAGCAAAAGTTGCAGGTATTGTTGCACAAGATGCTCTTATATTCTCTTTGCATAATAATATAGAATCTTCTGTTTTAGATTTTGGTGCCTCTTTCCATGTAACCCCAAATAGAGAATATTTCAGTGACTATGTCCATGGAGATTTTGGAATAATTTATTTAGGGGATGATGAGCCTTGTAAAATAGTTGGCAAAGGAAAAGTGCAGCTGAAAATGTAGAATGGCAACACATTGGTGTTGAGAGATGTCATGCATGTTCCTAGCTTAAAGAGGAATTTGATTTATGTAGGAAAGTTAGGGGATGAGGGTTGCACAATAACTCTCACAGCTGAATCTTGGAAGGTTTCCAAGGGTGCACTTATATTGACCAGAGGTAAGAGAGTAGGTACTCTCTATTTATGTAATTATATTACTGATAATTCTCCTTTTGTATTATCTACTTCAAATGTAGATGCAAAGTTGTGGCACCAGAGGCTTGGCCACATGAGTGAGAAGGGAATGACTATTCTTAAGTCAAAAGGTAAGCTTTCAGATTTGAAAAGCATAGATCTAGATTTTTGTGAGCACTGTATTTTTGGGAAACAAAAGAGAGTGAGTTTTCTCAAGACTGGGTCAACAAAGAAGAAACACAAGTTGGAGCTTGTTCACACAGACGTGTGGGGACTAGCTTAGGTTGCTTCTATTAGAGGATCACAGTACTATGTTTCTTTCATTGATGATGCTACAAGAAAGGTATGGGTCTATTTCATAAGGAAGAAATCTGATGTTTTTGACACTTTTAAGATTTGGAAAGCTTTAGTTGAGAATGAAACAGGCAAGAGATTGAAGTGCCTTAGATCTGACAATGGTGGTGAGTTCTGCAGCTATAAGTTCAACTAGTATTGTTATATGAATGGAATATGTAAGCAAAGGATGGTTCTAAGGATACCTCAGCAAAATGGAGTTGCTGAAAGGATGAACAGAACAATAATGGAGTGTGCACAGTGTATAAGGTTGCATGCTGGTTTGCCCTTATAGTTTTGGGTAGAAACTGTAGATACTGTAGTTTACCTGATTAACAGAGGACCCTTTATAGCTCTAGATGGTGGAATTCTAGAAGAGGCATGGACAGGTAAAAAGGTAGATCTTTCATTTTTTAGAGTTTTTGGTTCTGAAGCTTTTATGCACATTGATAAGGAAAATAGAAAGAAGCTAGATGCTAAGTCTATGAGGTGCATATTTATTGGTTATGGCTCTGGAGATTTTGGATTCAGGTTTTGGAATCTAGGAGCTAACAAAATAATTAGGAGTCTTGATGTTGTTTTCAATGAGAAAGTGATGTATAGTGATCAGCTCAAGAAGCTAAAGAATTTTGAGCAGGGCCATGGAGATTTGGATGAGGTGACGGTCCAAAATGCACTCGCAAGAAAGAATAATCACAGACAAGAAAACACAGAGACCGATGTCGATCAGGCAAGAACTGATGTCGGCAATACAGGAATTGATGTCGGTCAGATAGTAACCGATGTCGGTCAGGCAGGAACCAATGTCGGTCATGTGGAACTGACGTCAGTCAGTTACAGGTCTGGAGGTGACTGAGGTCAATCACTGTCAGAGAATTTGGGCAGACAGTGTGTTATGAATGAGTCTCGGATGCCCATCAAGAGGTTAGAAAGGGTAAGTAAACCTCCATTTCGATATTCCCCTTCATTATTCTATTTATTGCTCACTGATGGTGGAGAACCAGAGAGTTTTGATGAAGTAATACAGGTGGAATCCAAGAATCAGTGGGAGCTAGGCATGAATGAGGAAATTGATTCTTTGAAAGAGAACCAAACATGGGATTTGGTTGAGTTGCCAGCAGGAAAGAAGACACTGAAGAACAGATGGATCTATAGATTGAAGGAAGGAGAGAATGGACCGATGAGATATAAGGCCAAGTTGGTAGTGAAAGGATTTGCACAAAAACCAGGTATTGATTTTGGTAAAAAAATTCTCTTGTAGTTAAAATGGCTTCTATTCAGACTGTATTGTCTTTAGTTGTTATTGAGGATTTGCATCTTGAGCAGCTTGATGTTAAGACAACATTTCTTCATGGAGATTTGGATGAAGAAATATATATGGATCAGCTGAAAGGATTTGAGGTCAAAGGTAAGGAGAAACTTGTGTGCAGATTGAAGAAAAGCTTGTATGGTCTCAAGCAAGCTCCTAGACAATAGTATTTGAGATTTGACAGGTTTATGACTGAGCATGGCTTCAGTAGATGTCAATCTAACCATTGTGTTTATTTTAAGAGATTGGATAATGGTAGATATATTATTCTGTTGTTGTGTGTAGATGATATGCTAGTTGCAGGATCACACATGTAGGATATCTCTGAGCTTAAGGTGAAATTAGCTCACACATTTACCATGAAGGATTTAGGATCAGCAAAGAAAATCCTTGGCATGAGTATTAAGAGAGACATGAAAAATCATAGGTTGATTTTGTCTGAAGAGGATTCTATGAACAAGGTGTTGAAGTAGTTTAATATGCAGGATGCAAAACTGGTAAGCACACCTATGGCTAGACACTTCAAGTTGAGTAAAGAACAGTGTCCTAATTCACATGATGAGGTAGAGTACATGAGGAAAGTTCCATATGCTTCTACAGTTGGAAGCTTAATGTATGCAATGGTATGTACTAGACTAGATATTGCCCAAGCAGTGGGAGTTGTCAGTAAGTATATGGCCAATCTAGGGAAGGAGCACTGGAAAGCAGTTCAGTGGATTCTCAGATATCTGAGAGGGACCAGTAGTAGGCATTTATGCTATGGTGGGTCAAACACTTCTCTACATGGATATGTAGATTCAGATATGGCAGGTGACTTGGATGGTAGGAGAAGCACCACAGGATATGTGTTCACTGTTGGTGGAACAGCAGTTAGCTAGATTTCAAAGTTGCAGAAGGTTGTTGCCTTGTCTACTATAGAGGTAGAATACATTTCAGTCACAGAGGCTAGCAAAGAGATGATATGGATGACACGATTCATGGAAGAGTTGGGAAAGGAGCAAGAGAGTTGCAGATTATACAGTGATAGTCAAAGTGCAATTCATTTGGCTAAGAATTCATCCTTTCATTCAAGAACCAAACATATATAGCTTAGGTACCACTTCATTAGATAGGTATTGGAGGATGGTGAGTTGAAGCTGGAAAAGATCCATACAGATAAGAACCCTACTGATATGTTAACCAAGTTGGTAACAAAGGAGAAGTTGAATCTTCATTCAACTTTTGTTGGTCTTCAAGATTGAGTTTGAAGATGGAGAAGCTAGAAGATGTTGCTGTACAGGTACTGGTGCAGCTATTTATCTCCAAGTGGGAGATTGTTGAGTTGTGGAGCTAAAAGCTTCACCAAATGAGTAAATTATAGGTTGTTAGAGTTACACAGTCACCAGCATCAGTCAAGAGTGACCGACGTCGATTAGGGGTCGACTGGGAGATGCCGGCATCGGTTATGGATCGGCCGACGTCGGTCAAGTGCAGACAGGCAGGGACCAATGTCGGTCACCTGTGCATCCAGAATGTCTATTTTCATGGATAGAATAGATTGTACAAATAAAGGATAGGATTGGAGTCAACATAAAGATTTATCCTACTTAAAGGGTCATTAAAAAATTTAGAACTCATTTAGAGATGTCATGAATCATTTCAATGTATTGACAAGGTCTCACTTTCAACTTAGTGGAGGAGGCACTTTTAGGGCTCAAATCTATAGATGACACTGAATGAACTCAGTGTATTTAGAGGTCATTTATAGACCTTAATCCACCCTTCATCCCTTGTCATATACCTCTCCAAATTCATGCACCCATTTTCCATGCTCAAAGATGCAAATTTGATATAGAATAAGTGACTAAAGGTCAATATGACATTGTTACAAAATTTGACTAAAAGAACTAGGAGTTCTATTTTTACATAATAGGGATTAAGGTTTTGAGTTTTAGTCACTTGGTGTTTTGGATGATCCTTGCTTTGTTAACTACCCTATCTCCTTACAAATAATTCTACCAAGGTCAACATCATATCAAATCAAAATTAGGGTCTTCAAATGTTTTAAATTCTCTACAATACCTTTGCACTTTCTATTCATGGCACCTGTAGATAACCACTTGTTGGTGTAGGTAACAAGCATGACATAGTAAGGAGTATGCATGTTTCCTAACTTATGATCTTTTATCTTGGTTATCAATTTCAAATTTATAATTCAAAATATATGAAACAACATCCATGCCTTCATCTCAATGTGGGAAACCTCTCTCATGGCACTTGAGATAGTTGTAAGTGCTAGAGGATCAGTTTGCAAGCATAAAAAGTCTGGAAGAGGCTTATTAAGCTCATGAGACTCTTAAACCAAGAAGAACCATGTAAAACCTATAAATGGACCCAAAAAAACATATGGAATAATAAAATACATTAGATCAAAGTAAATTATTCAGAAACTAGTCCAAATAGTGACCCATCTTGGATGTGAATACATAAAAATCTACTTGAGGTCTAAGCAATGATTCATAAAGGAGAGGCCATGGAATCCAAAATTCTTTCCATTGATTTAAATTATAATTAGATTAATTTTAACTCCCAAAATCATTTCTTTCAACTCAAACTATACGACCTAGACCAAGCATTTGAAATTGACCCTTCTTGGCTTGTAAGGATAAGAAGGAAGAAACAAAAGTTTCATTTGAACTTTTTGATGAAACCTCTACACACCAGGTGTGGAAAAGAGTCTAGGGAGGTGATGAGGTATATAAATCACATTTTTTCCTAAAAATGAGGTCATTGAGTTCGTACAAGTGCCAAAAGGGCCTAAAATCAAGGAGAAACTACCTCTTTCTTCATATAACTACCTCTTGAACTGACTCTAACCACTTCTTGATATATCTTGACCTCCTCCATGTTTAAAACCAACTTTTTGACAAATATGCTTCCTTGAAAGTTTGTATAAGTCATCAAATGGGTTTAAAATGTGACTAAAAGGCCCTTTTTGCACATGAGACATGGTATAGGACCAACTTATGACTTGAAAATAACTTAAAACATGTTGAAAACCATATTAAGACATATTGAACACAATTTTAACCTTTTACCAAGTTTGACTAGGGTTGACTTTGCTTGACTATGCAAGTACAGGGAAAATGGGCTTCAACAAGGACTAGGACAAGGCTAGGTAAGATGATAGAATAACATGACACACCCATTGGACATATGGAAACCTCTAAAAAGTCTAGAAATGTAGGGGTTGACCCAATTTGACTAAAAGTCAAATTTGGTCAACATAAACATTGAAAGATATAATCATGTAAAAAATGTATGTAGTTTATAGTAAGATTTAAGAAGTGAGTGACATTAGAAGCATTATCACTAGAATATTCATTGAAATATATGATTATATTAAACTATTTTTATCCCTTGTGTGGGTGGATGTGTGCATGTTTTTCAAAATTAATTTTTATACCTATAGTGGATTGTTTAATTGCATGATAAATAATGTTCCCTGATAAGTTTTAACTATTACATTTAATATAAAATAGTGAGTTGATTGAAACCTATAATTTTAAAGGATTAATCATAAATTTTTAATAAATTGATGATGGTGTAATATTTTCCAAATGAAATGTCAAATTGTTAAAACATGCATCACAATTGACCCCAATCATAATGATATCGATCTAAGGATTGACTCAAGATCATAAATACTAAAAAATAGGTGCATATAACCACTTTTTGTGTCATAGAAATAAATTAATCCATAAATATTATTGTATAGAATATCTTTGCACATGTGTTCTAATGCAACTTACAAGAGATAAAATAGATAATAGAGGCCTAATATGTCCTAATTTTTTTGTACACATTGAATAGTAGTGAAAACCCTAATTTTCAAATATATATGCCAAATTTTGCTTGGTATAATTAGAGTTGATATTTATATTTTTTAAAAGTATTTACACTTAGGTTATTACTAATTTATTTCAATGATTTAATATGATGTCAGTCTGATAAGGTGTTCTCCATACTTAGTTTGAGTCCTATAGACATCCCTAAAGGTAGAGGAGTCACTAGGCCTAGTGTTTTTCAAAAATATTACTTTTCCCTTCACTTTCAATACTTTGATTATTTCAATTTTATTATTTACACCATTTCCATACATTTTTAGATAGGTTTAGAAGGTTATTAGTAGCCTCCATAGGATGTTAGCCATTTTCAAACTTTTATCAACGTTATAGATAATTTGTTGCAGTGTCCTACCACAAGTTTCTATTCATTCCAAGAATTGTCTTCCAAATGTGAGTGTGTTTCTTACTTTACCATTTTGATATATATATTTTATATTTTATGTTATATTTGATCATGCATGTAATTTTTTAATTTTATTTGTAGGGGCACATTATTCTTATATATTTTTAAAAGGTTTAACATATGATACCTATGGGGTATTGGGGAAAATTATGATGATCAAAGAATCATTAACTATGTAGACCTTGGTCATGTTGAATGTATATGATCCTACCCCTATGACATGGATTTGATGATTGAATTGGAATATAGGTGGAATATAGATACTAATAGTTTATATCTCTTCATTAGGAAGATGAATATGGAACTAGAGGATGTATAATGGATATCTCAATTACCTATTGTAGGTGTGCTTACTATATTTTAGACAACTAAGGGAGTAGGCCTAAAATTGAATGCACATAGTTATATGACTATACATCATTATAGTGCTTGATATTTTTCTTGTGAATATAGTGTATTACTCTCAAAGATCATATTGTCTAATGTTTTGTGTGTATGTAAACATATGTGTCATATTAAAATGTATTTTATTATTGATAGTGGTGTAATTTATATTTTTTACTAAATTCATATCATTATTAATGACATAGACACTAAAAACACAATGCATTCTTGGGTGCATAGTATGATTGCACATTTATTTAGAGATTTATATCACTTCACCTAAGAAAACTATAGTGGTGGTTTGGGTTTTGATACTTTATCACATATGCAGGAGTAGCAAAGTATAGATTTAGCTCTCCTCATTGGTCTTCCATCAACTAACTGGGATTATCCCTATATATACAAAGAGGTGGTTACCGTTAAGTAATATATGTGATCTAGGCCACACTGCCATGGATTTTTGCATTTTTTGAAATAAATTGATATTGGGTGCTATTATTTAGGGTCCATATCATTGTTTTTTAGGATGCCACTAGAATTGAATGTAGTTACACTTGATCCACATTAATAGTTATTTTAATGATAAAATATATGGTACGTATGAGCACTTTTTGTAAGAGTGTGTGATGAGACATTTTAAGATTAATTAGGGATTAACCCCACCTCCTATCACATGGAATCATACATAAAAATATATTTGGTACTTATGATAATAGGGCCATCCTTAAACTATAAATTTAACTCCCATACTGGTGGGATAGATATACCTTCCAACAATGATTTATACTAGTGATGACTTAGGGTACAATGTTAAAAATAGTCAATGGTGTAGCATGGCCTATACTATTTATTTTTTATGTGATAAGTTAGATGTATATACAGATGAATAGACTAATATTGGCATGGGAGAGAATATAAATAAGGAATATGAAGGTATATAGCCATTACTTCCCCAAGTTGATCATGGTATGTATGCACATTATGTATTAGTTTTATTTATTTTAAATAAATTTTAAATTTTATTCTAATATTTTTAAATTTTGATGTGATATGTAAGAGATAATTATCATCATTGATAGATCCATGAAAATTATGGCATGATATACTATTGATGACATAATTCAAGGAAAAATTTGGAGAGAGAAAATGACATTTCTAGTGTGCCCACTCTAATTTTGATCTTGAATCTCATACCATTGCATCTTGTGTTCCCAAACTCATGAGTGAGATGATCCTAGGAGGGAAGTTTCTTAGTTGAGATTCTATTTTTTAGTTTTCTAGATATCCCTACCCATTTAGGGTAAGGAAATAAAAAACATTATTTTTTCAGAGTATGTGTGTATACAAGGTGGCATATGAGACTATTGAGCACACTATAATTCAAGAAAAAATGGTTATATTGGATGACATAGAAAGATGAAGTAGGTCTCATTAAATATCACATCATGATGATAATTATCCATCCTTTTTTGTAGCACCTACACCTAGAGATTAGGATGTTAAGACTAAGGTGGAGGTTGAAAGTGAGCATGTACCTATCACTCAGTGACTTTGTATTGAGATTTTATATTTGATGCTCTTATTATATATGTTGTACTGATGGAATTTGATTTTATATGAATTGGAAAAAAATCTACATTTTATTATGAATACTTAGACATGTGATAGTGGATTGGCTACTTGGTCATTTATGAGATTTGACTATGTAGATATTTATTGATATTACTTTATTTTACTTACATGTTTCATTTGCATCTATGTTTTTATTATCTTAACCTAAAATCAATGTGAAGTATGTCTAGAGATGATGCAGCTTTTTTTATAATTATATTCAAATTATATAACATTGAAGCACCATGTATGTCCTAATTTTGACTATTTATTGAATTTATCACTTTCATAATAACATTAATTGAGATGAAACCCTCTAGTATACGACTATGCATACTAAATTAGAAAAATTATTTATTGTATTATGTTGAATTAACTGATTTAGCTCATGAGTATATGAATCATGTAGATATACACTTGGTTTTGGAATGATAGGAATCATAATGGTTATATCTAGGTTAAATAATTTCTTTGGACCTCCTTGAGATAATTATTTTATTGATGTTTAATCTTTAAATTGAGACTCTTGTTTTTCTTGTTCTTTATGTGTAATATATGTACCTATTACTTTATTATTTTCATATTTTACTTTTTGTTTAAATATTTTTGGTATCCCTATATGTTTACTTTGAGATGTATTTGTACCCATGGTATGATGTTTTTCATGTTTCTCTCCATATATATTATCTCGTTGAAGTGTGATAAAATATACTTGTAAATCCAATTCAATAATATTTTTATGCTATCTAATTTTTTTTTCATTCTCTCTAATCATGATTTTACAAATATAAATATGAATTTTATATTTTTACGTACTAGAGAAAATAATGTTTCCATTACCTTAGGCCAAAAAAAATGTAAGTGTACTATGCTATAATAACCCTTCATGTGTGCTTGTATGTTGTAATTCAATCTCTCCATGATATAATTAATTAATTAAATCAATCACGCATATATTTTTTTTCTATTTTTTCATTAATATTAATATATTATCTATGTTCATCTTCTCTAAAATATTAAATTACCATTACTTCGTTTTTATGTTGACATGGAAATGTGTGACCCCTAGAAAACACATGGGATAGAGTGGCTTGCTTGGATTTTTAAATAGATAAATGAAAAAGAGTTTAGTCCAAAGGTATTTAATTACGTTTTTCAAATTTAATTACACCATTTTCCATGAGTTATGTTTTTAAATTTAATTACACCATTTTCCATGATTTTCTAAAAAAATTATAATATAACATAATATTCATATTTGTTTGATGATAGTTACAAAATGACCTTACCCTTGGTCAAGTTAAATGATGTGTGGGACAATACCTAATAGAAGATAATGTGATTATATTTATATAAAATAAAATTCATAAGATGTAACTTGGCTTGTCCTTTGTTCTTTTAAATCATGTAGGTCAGTTAATAGTAGAATGGGTATGGGTTATTAATTGTGCACCTTTATTGGTTTTCTAATATATAGGTTCATTATTAGATGAAGAATCACCTTAGAGAATTGACATTTTTTACCTTTGGGAACTATTATTTTCATAATAAAGGATTTATTATATAAAAATATCACTTTTATAATGAAGGATGTCAGAGTAAAGTCTCTCAAAATAACCATGGGCATGATAGAGTTCTTTTCCTTAAGTTAGGGTAAAATAAATTTATTATTAAAGAACTACTAATTATCTAAATTAGTGGGTTGATATATCAATTTTTTTTTAATATTAACATCTCCTTCATGTTTTAATCATATCCTATTTTAAGGTTTTGGAGGTGTTATAATGTTAATTTAGTCTTTAGTCTTGTGTAATAGTCCCTATTTTCCTTATCTTTCCTTTGAAAATATAATTCCCAATTTAGACACAAAATGAAACATAAAAATGTAGTTATAAATTTTGGATATATAGCCCCATACACTCCTTTATGAGTGTTCCCTACTTTCCAATTATATGAAGAGATATTGAATTACATATTCTCCCACGTATGTGTATGTGTGCCCCATTGTGATCATTCCATAATGGAATGCAATGTTTTTACTTTGACACTTATAACCATGTAACTTTGATATGTTTTTTATTAAAACTTGGCTCTAGGATTACTATTTTTAGGTATATATATATATATATATATATATATATGCCTTTGTGATAAAATTTCAATATGATGATAATATATTTCTCAAACTTTCTAAGATTCAAGATGATTTCTAGGTAGTGAACAAGTAATTATAACTTTGGTATTGATTTTTATTTATAGATGACTCTTTGATATCTTATTATGATCAACCCATGAAACATGTTGATGAAAACTTAAAGCAGATTCATAATTTTAAAAATGTGAATTTAGTGTTCTTTGACACTACTAGAAGAGGAAATAACTTGAAAAAAAAACCACAACTATATGACTATTACAATACTTTCTTGACAGTGAAAATTATTGAACTAAGATAATAAGATAGTATGTTTATAATTATGGAAATTTGTTTTATAAAAAAAGATGATCTTAAATGTGTGTGTGTGTGTGTGTGTGTGTGTGTGTGTGTGTGTGTGTGTGTGTGTGTGTGTGTGTGTGTGTGTGTGTGTGTGTGTACGCACGCACATGTACACATGTGTGTGGGTGCATGTACATTGGGTTAGCTAAGACAACATGTCTATCTATGGATGGTGAAAGTATGCATAAGATTCAAATGTGTATGTAAAGTATACAAAACTTGATGTTTCTAAAGTGTCTAATAAATAAAAATAGGTGCTTTTAATTTCCTTACTCATAGTCTAGTATTGAAAATGATATATTAAAATGATTAAAAAAATGGTACATGTAATTAACCACAGTTATTTTTTACGAGAATGCCCCATATTTTCCACTTTTTCCTTGAAAATTTACATATAAACACATGTAGATCAATGTACTTTCATGATATAAAATATGAAATAATCTAGATCATTGAATTATTTAAAACAAAAAAATTCAATGAATAGACCAAGCTTCCACTCTTTTAATTTAGTAGGAGAATTCCATGGGATGATTATGCCCCAAGGAGATGCAACTATTGAGATAATTAGTTAATGAGTGCTAATTCCTTAACCACAATTAGATAATTTAAAGATATATAAGTTGAGCATAACAAAAACCTTGATTTCACTTATCGAAATATCATCATAACTCTTTTTTGGGACCCAAAAATTAAGTTTGTATGAAAAGATGGAACCCAAAAATGAGTTTTTATGTAAAAGTAACTCCATATGAACTTCTAAAGATATATTTTAGATTCAAAGTTATTATTTAGTTTCATCAATCCCCATCAATTCACAATATATAAGTAAAAAAGTATTTACCTGAGCAACATTAATGTCTTACATCCAATCCATCTATGTGTAAAAGTGATATAGAATTCCATCATCTATCTGTCATAATTTCATGTAATTTTACTTAATATACTCAATCCAATAAATTTAGTAAATAAATCTAAGATGACCTATATAATATTTCTTAAAATGTCAAAGAATATGCCAATTATTCCTCACAATGTTGTCGAATGCATTGCATATGCATTAATATGTCCAATATTTCTAATATGAATCACTTAATATGACCCAAAGTATGAACAATATATCTATCATGACCTAAATCTCTAAGATGATCCCACTATATACCCTAATTTGATATGAGGATGAATTTTGAAAATTGCTTATCTCAATATTTATGTGCACCATGTGTTATACATAAAAAAATAATTATGTAAATTATTTATAAATTCATAAAAATGTGTCATAATATAAATATTTGACCATTCCAAGATATATGAAATATATAAACCAATGAAATATGTGTACAAGAATCATTTAAGGTAGATACATCTATTATACATGCAATAATAAGAAACACAATATATGCATGATGGAAATCATGGAATCACATCAAATATAAGTATGAATTCTATAAATCATGGCACCAAGATCATAACTATTCATATATTTAAACAGGCACACAATATCATGATCATAAATTTCACAAGCATTCATGACATGAAACAATTCTAACTCAACACTATCTAGACATAGGCACAACATGGCCATGACTTTGAATAGAGGAACATATGACATAAATAGTTCAAATTTTGACAAGACACATTCAATGCACTTATATAATCATAAAATATAGCCCATATCAATTATCACACAATATAATGATCATCAACATCAAGAATGCATAGAGAAAACAATGTTAGTATGCATAATCAATCAATGTCATCATCTAGTATATAAAATTATAATATCCATATAAAATATCACTATAGAAAGCATGATTAATTTCAATTCATGTGAAAGATTCTAATATGAACAATGGAATAGTATAGAAATATATAACCTGATAAGTGTGAAAATATACCCCTAGTGTAGGCATTCTCTTAGTAAAGTAAGGTATCCCATGGATGTAAATAATGTCAAACATCTATATGTCCATGTATCATATGTAACATGTATTTCCTACATGCAACTCATGTATACTGTGAAATGAATATGCATAAAAATTATATATTTAGTTCACCATGTATATAATAAATAAAATCAATCAATCATTTAAATTAGAAAATCATGTGCTATTTTTTAATTTTTTGAATATTTAAAATTTTTGAATTTTTTTTTTAAATTTTATTATACCATCCTTGAGTGTTTCTCATATGTATATCATCAAATAAAGTTAATATTATGAAAGTTACAACAATTATAAATGATAGATGAAACATGAATCCATGCTCGCGAATATCTATGAGTCTATTAGAACCAAATTAAGAAAGCATATAACAATAATTTTAAAACACAAGAATTTAAAATTGGTGAATTGGTACTAAAATTAAGTAAAAATAATAGTATTTCATATAAATAAAGTAAAGGAAAAGTTCAAACCAAATTTTTTAGGACCAATTATGATTACGGAGAAGCTCAGCACATGGGTTTATCATTTAAATTTAGTTGAAGGAATACACATAAATAATTATATGAACATCAACAACTTACATCAGTTTTACACAATTATAATTCAAAAAATGAAAAAAAAATTCAAGAAATTTCATATATTCAAAAAAAAACAAAAAAAACAAGAACCTATGCATGACATACTTTGCTAATATACATGATTAATTGATGTAATAGTTATGGTGAATTATATATCAATTTTATATTCACATGTTTTTAATGGTATAAATTAGGGGTAAGTGGGCATATAGGTTACATAAAATACACAGACATGTAGATGTGTGACATTCTTTACATCTATCGGCTCCCTTTATACATAGGGGCATATTAACACACTTATGAGGTTATATATTTATATAAATATCCATTGGCCATATAATACTATTATAAATTAATTTACCTTGATATTACTACTTAAATTTATGTATATGTGTAAACTATTCTTTCTATATGGGATGATGACATTGATTGATTATGTAGATCAACAATGTTTGCTCCATGTGTGCTTGTTGATCATGATTATTAAATTTTGTGATCATCGATGTGTGATATTTTATTGAATTTACTATTAAATTTCATTTCATGCATATTTTATGTTATAATATCCTCTATTTTGATTCATGGCCATGTTGTGTCTGTTTCAAGTTAGATTCAATTTGTGTCTTGTGTGCTTATATGCTTCATGATCATGTTATTTTGTGTGTATATGTATGTTTGAATATATATATGGCTATTAATAAGTTTTTGGTTTGATTTATATCACACATAATTATATTTTTTTGTGATTAAATTATTTATATCGTGTATATACTATGTTGCTTATTACTACATGCCTAGTTAATATATCTACTTGAAATGACACTTGTATGTCCATTGCCTTAGATTACATATTTCATACATGATTAAAATGATCAAATAATGGAAAATATTATAATTTTTTTATTAATACATTACATGATTATATTATTATATATAACACATGGTGCACATGAATTTTTCCTTTGAGATGAGTGATTTGCAGGCTTTGTCCCTCATATCAAAAGGGGGATAGTGGACTTGTATTATATATTCACACCATGATAAATAAATATTTAAAAAAATTAGTTAAATTATGTTTAATATGGGAAATATTAAAAATAGTAAGGCTTATTTGAGGCATTATACATGTATTTGAGTAATAATTTTCACATTCTTTGACACTCTGATGGAGAGGGTAAGGAAGATCAGTCATGCAACTTGCTTGAGAGAGATATTAGGCCTACAAGCCTTATTGAGTTTAAATATAAAATAAAAGAGTTTTTTAATATTAAAATTACATTTTTTATATTTATTTTATATTTTCACAACCCGCCATGTTGGGTTACAATTTTCATTTCACTTGAAAATGCAAGAAAATGTAAAACATGGTTTCTTAGCCCTTGTTTACAGGACTACAGATTGAGAAATCTAAATATCTTTCTATAAAGATTAAAAATCACAATAAAACTAATTTTAACACTTTAAAAAAATATTAATACATTATTACTAAATTTTTCATTAATTTTAAAATGTTAGTTTTTAATATATAGTGATTTTTGTCTTCAAAACCCTAGTAGGCTTGTACATAAGCCAATAATTGTATTTTAAGTGAAATTTGAATTTTGAGATCTATTTTTAAAATAATTAAATTTGATATGGTTTTAACCACCATTATCATCTTATTTTAATTGATTTTACTCCTTTAATAATCTTGAAATATGATTAAAAAAATAAACTTTATATGACTATAAAAGACATTTTCTTGACTGTGTACAAATAGTAAGCTAGGATGCACTATAAATTCAAATTTAAAGAGATTTATTGAATATTTTCAACTTTAGAACCTTTATAATAAATGTATATTTACTTTTCACACATAATTTCACCAAAAAAATCTTTACAAGTGATAGAAAACTATTTTTCTTGACTGACAAACCCTCTTTCTTTCTTATACAGACCTGTATTGTCTTCTCAAACTTGCAACATGAAAAATAACCTTAAAATAAATAAATATATATATATATATATATATATATATATATATATATATATATATATATATATATATATATATATATATATATATATATATATATATATATATATTACTTACACATGATATATAATTTAAACATAATAATAAAATTCAAATAATATTTTCTTTCATTGTCTTTGATGTAAAAGTATGACACATCCTTCTCAAAAACCCTATTTTACTTAACTTTTCTCATTTTTTTCTTAGTTTATTGGAATTATATTGGTATTTTTATTATTTTTTTATCCTTATACCATGCATATGTATCTATTTACACTCCTATTTCTCCCTTATTTTCTCCAAAAACTCATAAACTTATTCAAGTTGTCTAGCCAACTAACTCAACTTAAGACTCAACCTTAAATGAGTTTTACATGACCACATATGGGTTAAAACATTTGAATTATTATAAATCATGTTTATGAACTTAATTGACCCCTATATGATTTATTGTGACAAAACCAAGCCTTATTATATGGGAAAGGCTACTAAAATACTCAAAAACACATTCAAAAATTCAAATTTCTATTTTGGCAAAAAAATGAAAAACATGCAAGAATGATAAAAAAAATGAAAATGAAGCACATAAATGATTCCTAAAGACAAAATATTAATACTAAAATATATTAAAGCCAAAATTTATTTAAAAAAATACCCAAATAATCCTCATGCTCTTAGATTAAGTTCCCTGAGTACAAAAAATTTCTTGAACTCCTGCTCATGAAGTCTTCAATGTTACTCTTAATAACTGATTTATTCATCGATATTTGTAGGTGATTTTGTATATCTTAATTTTATTTTAAATATATAGTTATAAAACTTAAAAATTATTAATTTATCTTCTTTCCAATATTTTTCTCTTTTCCTTATCAGAGTTTTATCTCCCACCTCTAGCTACTACAAATGAACTCCCTCTTGTATATCCTCTTGAGGACATTATTGTACCATGATTTTATCTCTCTTTTATCTCCATGATAATATAAATACACTCCAAATTAGATGGAAATACAACACCAACAATCTCTCTAATCATTTCTTCCATATTCATTGCTTGGTTAGTTTTTTCATTTTGTCTCTCATACCAATCAACATGTTGAACTTCTCCAAAATTAGTTTTTATCTTCACTATCCTATCCATGGATATACCTACACAATCCAAAAACATATTTAGGAAAATAATAGTTCCCTCATTAACTCATAAACCATCTCATCATGTTTCAAAGGCATGTTGTCCAACCCTTCTCCAATGCTAGAATGTTTATCATGTTTTCCACTCTCATAATGAGATCTCAAAAGCTCCATATTAGCCACCTCCAAGGCTATATTTTTATAAATCACACCTTTAATTTTAGATATTTTTCATAGTTTAAGCTTATCAATTATCTCCTTATGTGAAATTTATTTCACAACATCTACATTTAATGATTCCACCATGGAAATCTGCAACTCTACTTGGTTCTTTTTCTCTACCTATAATTCTACATAGTTTCCATCTTCTTTATCCAACTCTATCACATCTATCTTCTCCTTCATGATAAATTCTTCCTCTGTAGGTTTCCTTAAAATTTATTTCTCTTATACTTGCCTTTGGATCTCTCCATTATCCTTAAGTGTCATTTTATAGGCTAATTTGTTTGACAAACTAACACTTGGAATGGAATCCATATAATGGCTTATGCTCTTCATTAGTGGTAACTCATTAGGAAACTCATAAACCACTATAACCACATCCTCAACCAACAAATTCTAAATTTACAATGGCAAGTTAGTCAAATTTGTGGCTCCAATGACTATTTTGGGCTTGGAAACCAATGCAAAACTAACCTCTTCTTCTTTTATCAGTTGTAAGACTTCTTTTCCACCTACTATCAACATCTTAGTATTGTTTTCATCCATTTCATTACCATCCTCCAATGGTGTCAAGGTATGATTTTTGTCATATTTCTCTAATGTAAAAGTGTTACTCTTTCCATCATGTATAGCCTTCCTATCAAACTATCAAGGTCTACCCAACATCACATGGAAAATATCCAGAGGCACAATATCAAAAAGTACCTCATCTTTATAGCTACCAATCTGAAAACCTTGACATTACTTATTGAATAGTATTTGGTTCCCCTTCTGTATCCAAAATACCTTGTATGGTGTAGGATGTACCAATCTCTTTTATCTTAATTTTTCAACCATTTTTAAGAAATTAGTTTATTTTTACTACCATTATCAATGATAACCTTACAACACTTACCATTGTATTTGTAGGTATTCCTAAATAAGGTCTTAATTTGGACTAATTACTTCACCTCTTTGTTTAGATTTAGTAGTAATCTCTTCATTAGTAAAGATTCTCCCACTTTAGGTTCATCAATGTGTGATGGTGATCCTACACTTTCTTCTTCAACTTGAATAAATTAATTTCTACCTTCGGTTCTTATATGACTTGTTTATGGATTCTCAGGACATTCATATGCCATATGGCTATCATACCTGTTACATTTAAATCATTTCCCTAAAAGTCTTCTCATCTACCTCTTGTATATGTCCTTATTCATCTATATGAATAGTATCCTTTTGTAATATTGTCTTGAACTTGAGGGTTACTTGCTCCTTTATTATGACCCTGTAATTGACTTCTACACCTTTTTGTCCTTTAGCTCTAAAATTTATGCCTCCTCTAAATTGTTGATTTTGTCTTCTAGACAACTTATCTTCTATCTTAAGAGCACACTGATAAGCTTATTTAAATGATTTTATATTAAACAAGATGATTTCATCCTACATATTGAACCTCAATCCATTGATATACCTAGTTATTTTATCAAGATCTTATTCTACATGGTTTGGAAGAATTGTTTACAGTGTTGATCTACTACCTTTGGATGGGATCTTACTTGGCTGAATATTACTTTTGGCTATGTTTGTCATAAGAAAAATTTACATCCCTTATTTTAGAAGTTATGTCTTACTTTTTCAACTAAAATTTTATGTTTTATTTGGAGAAAAAGATATGAAGAGGTGTTTCAATTTAAATCTATATCACTTACTGACTTCTCAATTAAAGTCATTGCTAGAATTATTTTTGTCTAGATTCTTCTCGAGTTCAAGATCCCTCAAGAGGTGTTAGATAAATTATTATGTGTATGTTGAAAGTAACTTTAGACTATATGATAGACTCAAGTGGATTTTTGAGATTGTCTCCCCATCCAAACTTGAATCTATCCCATGTTATGGTTGTTGAATTCAAGTTTTTTGTTAGCTAAATTTTGGCTACCATTACTGAAGCTCACAAAATACCTAAATTTTCATGTTTTATAACCTTGTTCATAGCCATTTTATGCCTTTTAATGTCTTCAAATGGTCTTTTTAAGGTCTTATTAGCATAATTTAAGGTCATTTTGAAAAATTTAAGATAATGACTTATGTTTGTCTTGGGCTAGTCCATCCATACCATGATATGAAAAGGTTGATTCAAAATGTATCAAATCTTTTTAAGTGTATCTCAAATTCATATCACTCTTTCACCACCTTATATGTAAATTCTATACATGTTTGGAGAAGTTAAGGTTATTTCATGAAGTTTAAGGTAAATGTCATGCAAGATAAAGGTGCATTTGGCCAAGTCCAATGCATGTCAAAGGTAAAAATATGAAATGTATATACAAAAAAAAAATTCAAATATTTTGAATAATATATCTAATTTGTATATATGTCAATATAATTTAGATCATATTCAGTTTTATAGGTTCAACATATAAGAGAGATGAAATCACTCTTTTTAAGGCATATTTAGGGACTTGTATAGACTTGAAGGATCCATATTCAAGTGAAAACATTTTCATAGTGTCTCTTCACCTTCATCAGGTCATTTCCATGAATAAAAATCATGTATAGGTCATAAAAAGCCAAAATTTGCATCAGAATCTCTATCAACTTCTTGGCATACTGGTAATGGCCAACTATATGTGTTTAATACAAATAGAGGAGAGAGAGAGTGATGACATGAGCTTATGGGAAGAGGAATTGGGTATAATTTATTTTATATTTGTTAAATTGGTTCTCATATTGGTGCCATATCCTTTATGAACAATAATTAAGTCTCCAAGGGGGTCTTAAACCCTACAAAACCCCCATATGCTTAATTTTCTTCGTGAAATGGTAGTTTGGAGATGGATGGAAGCATGAGTTAAATTGGAAAGGATATATATGATATATAAAATCATTAATAATGTTTCTAAAGTCCTCATTTGTCATGTGTGACCCTTAGAAGAAGCAAAATATCCACTCATGTTGAGTTGCAGGCAGGGTCACTAAAGGAGAAAAACATTCTCATATATAAGGATGGTGATCTTCACTCAATAAAAAATATATTTCAAATTATATAACTATATAAATTCATTACAAGGAATCATCTAAGCCTTAACTGACCAAATATGAAAAGAATGCAAGGTCATAGGTTGTAGGTGTTAAGAGAACAAATGAATAAGGTAGGTTTGAGATAGAAAAGAGCTTGTAAAGGGTCTAAAACGTCCAACTCTACATTATCAGCGATGCATAACATGTTATGTGAAGAGTGGTGATGTCTAAAAAAGTAAATATAGCTTAGGTTGGTTCATAAGTGGATTCAAAGATGTTTTTGTCCACCCATGGGTGTACAGACCTGTTAGTGGATGGTTATGACTTATGAGCCCAAGATCATGAGGACTTAAAAGCTTTAAAAACATCTAATACATATTAAAAAAAATACATATAAATATCTAATATCCTAAAGTATCAAATTAAAATACATAGGTGGTGTATAAATTTCAACCACCATGCATGACTCTTGTAAATGGAATAGTCATAGTTACAGGCCTGTAAGGGAAAATGCATGCATTGTTGAAGGTTGCAAAGAATAATATAAAGGATGTAATAAAATAAACATGATGTTCATTTGGTGTTTAATTATTTTTTATGATTTTCATTCTCTTCACCCTCTCAGACCAAGATCTTACCCTCAACCTTAGTAAGGCATGTTCTCAAATGGGAACTCATAGCCCTATTCATGTAAATGAAGAAGAAAGAGGTTTATGATCATTGGGGTAACACTCAAAGAGGTATTTTAAATAATAATTAAATATTAATAACATGATTAATTATTAAATATTTTAAAAAGTAGTGGTCATGGAGATTAGGTCATTCAAAATAGTAGGCTCAGTCAAGGCACCTAGTAGGCATACGTAGTACTGTGTGTGTAAAATAGAGAAGTACTAATTATGTGGTGATAAAATAAGATCCAAAGGTTTATAAGGAACATTGAGGAGGATTTTAGAGTATAATAAATTGATATATTTTATACTCATGATCTACATAAGGTTGGATGTGGACCTACATGTCTACAGACCTATAAGTCAACACTCTTAAGCAAAAGAATGAAAATCTCACATTAAAGGAAACATGCCTAGCCTTGGGAAGTCCTAACACCATAAAATTATTATAGGTTTTATTTTAAATAGTGTATTCAAGGTAATAAATGTGACACAAACTTTTATCAACCCTCAAAGTGAAGAAAGTGCAAGTAATAATGATAATACACTTTTAACAATGCCTCTATGTTTCAATTGGCAGACTTTGCATAGTATAGAATAGAGGGTCAAATGGTTTTATCAATAAAAAAAATATGATTAAAAGTTTTCAATTAGTTATTATCATATTCATAAACATTAAAAAGTATTGAGGAAGCCCCGATTGGTGTAAAAATGTAGGAAACACAAAAGTTAGGTCTTTATGCCTAATGTTATTCTCAGACCCTACCATTGGAAAGTTCATACTAAAGGATTAAATAATATTGAATAAGTATTGAAAAAAAATTGATAATTTTTTAAGGATATTAAAATATGTGAAAGAGGTATTGCTTTACTGGGAAAGAACCCCAATTGGCCATTTTGGCCTAAAACTCTCTCTAAGGTGCACAAAATGCTTACCAGTCACCTGAGAACCTCCAAGATTCATATATAACTATAAAGAGAAGGTTAATGGGAAAAAAATATATTAATGATAGATATGGACCCATGTCCACTCAAATATTATGGCATTATTTTAGAGGTTAAGGTCCTAATCTTTATGAACTTTTGTTAAGAACCCAAACATATCTAAGCCCTCCTAAAATCCTTCTAGGAGCTCGATGGATAATAAAGTGAATGATATGCATCCTAAATAATTAAATTTTCATTTAAAACATCTGAGTATCATTATTCAATCCAATAATATCCTTTCCATGAGATTTACTTGTACTTGCACCTATACCAATTCATTTATTGTTATGTTTTTGTAAAGTTTTGGGCTCAAAACAAGGTGTTTAACCCCATGGATACATGTAGACTATTGGATAATGTGGATTAAAGTATATTATATCTCTTTAGGAACAAAAAACCCTAAATTTGACCCTAAAATCTCTCTTAATTATCTATTTCATGATGGCAATATGAGAATGCTTGTGAAAGACTAGGTTTCACAAGGATTTTGGCCTTTTCTTGGTTCACCCAACTACACAAGTTTATAGACCCTCAAAATTGACATGGATAATTATCAAGAGGTCCCTAAATTTAATCAAAATTTTCTCTAAGGTTTCACATGTGTGATTATTTATTAGAGCCCACTATTAGTTTCTAGGCCTAAAGACCTAATTGAGGGCTAATTGGAGAGAGAAACAAGTGGAGTAAGTGTACTTGCACTTAGTTTCCAGTAATTAAATGTTTTATAGAGATGGAGGAGCTTAGTGGGTACTAAAAACAAGTCTTATTTTTATAATATCATTTGTATAATGTTCTACACAAGGAGATTTTGTATGTTTTGAGGGTCACAAGGAATTGAAGACAAGTATAGGGTTAGGTATTAAATGGAGTGTTAGAAACTATTTTATGGATCCAAGGGGGTTGATTCAAGTTTTTCAAGACTGAGAGAGGCCTTTCATGGAGAGAGGTTTAATACATGAAGACAAAATCAAGATTTGAGGATTCTGAACAAAGAGAGGCATAGTGAGACTAATGGGCTTTAAGACACCTAAGAAGATATGATTAGTATTGTAATGTCAGTATAAGAAGGTTATAAAATTGATGCAATGTGTCAATAGCATGATAAAATGGAAGTTCAATATGATTTTATGACCAAGGAGTGCCACTTGTCACTTTCTAAGCCAAAAGGAGGGCAGTTTGAAGAAGAAACAAGATGTGTCAAGAAAATCCTACACCATTTCCAAGATAAAGCATCATCAAGAAGGAAACATGTCATTGAAGACCTTATGAGACTATTATTTAAATTCATTCTTGATTTTAACTCTTTTCATGAGTACTAGACACTTGTCAATTTCTCTCTTTTATGCCACTTCTCTCTCTCCTTCTCTCATTTTATATACAAGTAGCCTTGTTCAGATTTATAGGGATCCTCCACCTGATTATGAAAAATCCCTACTCATTTGTATGCATTTTATCAATGAAATATTACTAGTTTTACCTCCTTATATGATTGTATTTAATATGTGTGCATGGGTAGTTTATTTTATCAAATGATTTGCTTAGTCTTCCATGGCATGCTATCCTATTATAACACCTATATATAGTTTGAAATCTTCTTCTATAGGTCACGTGAAATGTGTAAGTGTATTGAAAATTTTGAGTGAGATTGTCTATTCATTAGTGTCATCCAAGGCATCTTGACTACTCCTCCTAGCCTAAGCATCTATCACAACCTCCACATTCAAATGTTGATGTTAGAGATTTAGATTAAGAGTAGTGTATATTAAGGTTAATCTCATGATATACATGTGCACATAAAGTAGGTTTTAAGTGATCAAATGATTTTTATTATCACCCCCTTAGTTTGATTTCATGTTATTTCTTACCCCTTTTCCTATACAAGTTAGTAGTAGAGTCTAATTGATGTATCAAGGGGAGCTAGACCTATAATCTATAATTTTGGTCCACCTAAACGTCACCCACAACATAGGACCAACATCACTACATAGATCAAGTTGAGAGGGATTAAAACACCTTATCAAGGGTGCAAATTGAACTATAATAGTTATGGCATGCTTGATGGGACAAGATTGAAAATCAATTAAAGAGTTTTTGGTCTTTCTCTTAAATACACTAGGCTTTGGAGTCATTTCAACAAACATCAATGGTGACTATGAATGTATTCAACTGGTTATAGTAGCCCATGCACTAGTTTAAGCAAGTATTCTTTCATTTCTTCCTTTCTCATAAACTTTCATAGTTGAGTTGCTAAGTACAGAATATACTGAGAGGGGGGGTGAATCAATATATTATATATCTTATAAATCTTTCCTTTAACCAAATTCCACTTAATCAAACATTAAAGATATGCAAAAAAACTCAAACAATAAACATCCACACAAGATAGAGAGAGACACCAGATATAACGTAGAAACCCAATGTGGGAAAAACCATGGAGAATCAATCTCAAATATATTCATGAGAACAACCCCACAGGAGCACCATACCCCTTTGCCAAGTACAAACCTCAGCTATAATTCATGAGCACCAACCCATAGGAGCTTCAAACCCCTTTGCCGAGCACCAACCCATCACCTATACATGAGCACCAACCCACAGGAGCACCAACCCCTTTGCCAAGCACCAACTCAACAATAATGCGTGAGCACCAACCCACAGGAGCACCAACCCCTTTGTGTATACCACACACCTATCTCTCAATGTTGTTATCTCAACAATTGATAGATCAATACAACATCTCATTCCTCTCTCTCACCTTTGCTCCTCTAAGCTAGATATAACAAATACAAATCATATTCATCTCTCACAATTGCTCTTCTAAGCTAGATATTACAATATCAAAACCAACCTCACTCTCACATTTTACAAATGGCTACTCAAACCTTTATTTATAGCTTTCCAAATGACCTTTGGCCTTCCCCCTTTGTGACCTTTCAATCCTCATGGAAAATGGCACCAATCTTGGATGACCCTTCATATCGAAGCATTTGAAAAGTCATGTGGTGACCCTTCATGACCAAAAACCTCTTTCCCACTTTTGTCCTTATCTTTGGTGACTTTTCGTATTCCTCAAAGTGTCCCTTCATGAGAAATTCACCCTTTACTCTTTTGTCTTCACTTGGTGACTCTTAGTATTCCCCAAGATGACTCTTCATGGGAAAATGCATCCCATCCTTCTTTTGTCTTTATCCCATGACTCTTCGACTTCTCCATGGGCCCTTATTTTGTCTCATATGCAACCAAAAATATATTGTTAATATTAAATAAATATTAACTCATATTAGCCAAGATAAACAACATTAAATGCAATGGGGCCTTTATCACCAATAATACTAAACCTTTGACATCAATGACAATATTTCCAACAATCTCCCCCTTTGTCATTGATGGTAACCTCAATCCTGAAACTGCCACATCCTATCACCTACACATACCATCATCTGAAAACATACAGTAACTCCCCCTTACTGTAGCAACCTGTACCTATTCCCTATACCTATTTTATGCACCTGTACCTATACTTATTATTCTCCCCCTTTGACATCAATGGCAAAGGGCCTACCTGGAGCTAACACTTAGCTCACCCTCACTTGATGCTGAACATCAATGGCAAGAAGTAATAGAAATTACTCCCTACTCCTCTCACCAATCTTTGAATGTATCCTTTAATCGTGCCTTTGAGAAGATATCTGACAAAACATATACATTATTCCCTATCCTTTGAGCATTTGTAATCAACTCATTTGAACCTTTTCTTCTAATCTCACAACCTTTAGCATGAAACCTTAATGTGTATCCTTGATCACAAATTTGACTAACACTCAACAGATTATGCTTAAAACCTTTTACATACAAAACATTTTTAGTCTTAGTTCTACCATAATCCAAACTCAAAGTACCTTTTTCGGCTATCGCAGCAGTGGTTTTATCTTTGAATCTCACTGTACCACCATTTATCTTCTTTAGAGAAATGAACTTACTTTTATCACATATCATATGCCTCAAACATCCGCTATCAATTAACCATGGCTAATCTTTACCTCCCACATGCAGAGCTATCTGCACCATCATAGAATCTTCATGTTGTTTCTTCTGCCATGAACATGTCTGAACCTTCTCCCTGATGAATGGAGCTTTGAAACTCTGATCCTTCTTCTTGATGAATGGAGCTTTGAACCTCTAATCCTTCTTGACTGACTCAAACACACTTCTGCAATATCGAGCTATGTCTCCAAAGTTGTTGCACTTGTAGCATACTATGGTCTCTTCATTAAAGCTTGATAGAGGAGCAAAAGAGTTGTGGCTTCTGCTTGACTCTACTTGACTTTCCTTCTCCTTATTTTTAAAAATTTTTAGCTCTTTTTCTACATTCTACTTTCTTATGACCATATCCATTACAATAAAAATAATAGCCATAAAAATAAGACCTATCTATATATCTCTGACCTGATTGCCTTTTGTAGCTTTGTTCCTTCCAGCCGTCTCTGTTTGGAATGTCCTCTATATTCTTCACTTCTCCCCTTTCTATTTCCTCTTGTGTCACAGCTTCAGCATAGCTCTTTTTCTTTTCAAAATTGATCCCTGTCTTATTTGTATATGCTTTTTGACTTTCCAACATCTTATTCAACATGTTAGTGTTATCTTCAAATTTTGAATCACTGATTACTTTATCACTGACTGCTTTCTTAGTATCTTCTTTTAAAGAGACAATTTTAATAACATACCTTTCACAATATTTTATTGTTATTTCCAACTGTGCTTTGAGATCTTCGTCATTCTTCTTGGCTTCTTTAAAGTGTGCTTGTAGATCTTCAATCATTTCCTTTAACTCTTGTTCATTTTTATCGATCTAGCACTTTAACCTTTGATTCTTCTTCTGAACAGCTTCTAACTCTTCTAGGGCACAATTGAGTTCTCCTTCCATATCTACTTCAACTTCCTCCTCTTCTTCTTCTTCATCATCATCATGTATGGCCATGAATAGAATCTCTTATTCTTCTGAATCGTTGACTCCACTATCTTCACCTGAGCTAAGATCTTTAGAATACAGGCTCTTCTTCTCAAATCCCTTCTTAGATTTGCCTTTGAAATTCTTCTTGTATGTAGGCTTTTCTTCTTCATCATATTTAACTTTATCTGGGCATCTAGCTGAAAAATGTCCAATCTTCCCACAAGTAAACATTTAATGGGTATTTTTCCTTGATATTTACCAGTTCCTCTTTTTGGCCTGTGAATGAAAAGTGCTTCATTGTCATCTTCATCATCATTAGAACTATCACTTGATTCTTGAATCTTAGCTTTCTCCTTCTTTGATGTCTTCAAAGCCACTTCTCTCTTTGAGGGTTTATCTTGTTTTTTCCGCATCTCATATGCCATGAGAATACCATGAAGCTCATCCATTTTTAGCTTGGCTAAATTCTTCATCTCCTCGATTGTCAAAACCTTTGCATCATATCTCATTGGTAGAGATCTCAAAACCTTTTGCACCACCGTTGACTCTTCCAATGTTTCTCCAAGACCTTGAATTTGATTTACTATCTGATCAACTCATAAGAGATAACTTGCTATATCTTCTTCTTCTTCCATCTTCAAACTTTCAAACTACCTTCTAAAAGTCTGCAACTTAGCTTGCTGAACCTTTCTATCACCTTTGTAAATACTCTCAAGTTTTACCCAAGTTTCATGAGTAGATTTACATTGCATAAATTTAACAAATTCAAATTCACATAAACCACATAAAATAGCATTTAAAGCTTTAGCATTACATTCACTTGCCTTCTTTTCTGTTGGAGTAATTGTAGATGTCTGTGGCTCTTCATATTCCTCCACCACTAATTTTCATATGTTGAATCCAAGGGCCATCAAATAAACCTTCATTCTCATGCTCCAAAAAGCATAATTCATCCCATCAAACAAAGGTGCCTTATTTTTAGAAAATCCATCATGTGACCCAGCCATCGTGCTTTCCCAATCTACCTTCAAGCTGTAAAACTTTTCAAAAAGGAACCTACTCTGATACCAATTGTTAAGCATGGAATATACTAAGAGGGGGGGTGAATCAGTATATTATATATCTTATAAATATTTCCTTTAACAAAATTCCACTTAATCAAATATTCAAGATATGCAATAAAAATCAGACAATAAACATCCACACAAGATAGAGAGAGACACCAGATATAATATGGAAACCCAATGTAGGAAAAACCACAGAGAATCAATCTCAAATATATTCATGAAAATAACCCCACAAGAGCACCATACCCCTTTACCAAGTACAAACCTTAGCTATAATTCGTGAGCACCAACCCATAAGAGCTTCAAACCCCTTTGCCGAGCACCAACCTAGCACCTATTCATGAGCACCAACCCACAGGAGCACCAACCCCTTTGCCAAACACCAACTCAGCAACAATTCGTGAGCACCAACCCATAGGAGCACCAACCCCTTTGTGTATACCACACACCTATCTCTCAATGTTGCTATCTCAATAATTGATAGATCAATACAACATCTCCTTCCTCTCTCACCTTTGCTCTTCTAAGCTAGATATAATAAATACAAATCATATTCATCTCTCACAATTGTTCTTCTAAGCTAGATATTACAATATCAAAATCAACCTCACTCTCACATTTTACAAATGGCTACTCAAGCCTTTATTTATAGCTTTCCAAATGACCTTTGGCCTTCCCCCTTTGTGACCTTTCAATCCTCATGGAAAATGGCACCAATCTTGGATGACCCTTCATGACCAAATACATCTTTACCACTTTTGTCCTTATCTTTGGTGACTTTTCGTATTTCTCAAAGTGTCCCTTCATGAGAAATTTGCCCTTTACTCTTTTGTCTTCACTTGGTGACTCTTGGTATTCCCCAAGATGACTCTTCATGGGAAAATACATCCCATCCTTCTTTTGTCTTTATCCCGTGACTCTTCGACTTCTCCATGGGCCCTTATTTTGTCTCATATGCAACCAAAAAAATATTCATTAATATTAAATAAATATTAACTCATATTAGCCAAGATAAACAACATTAAATGCAATGGAGCCTTTATCACCAATAACACTAAACCTTTGACATCAATGACAATATTTTTGACATGAGTTTGATGTTGATTTTTGTTTTACACAAGTTGATGAGATATATCAAACTCATGTTGATCCTTGTCAGTAGTTTGTTAAGCCTTATTAGTAGTATGTTGATTCTTATCAACCTTTTTTTTCCTCAATAGCCTATTAGTGGTAAATGGTAAATGTAAAATCATTTATATGTATGAGACCTATGCTAATTTAATCTTTATTCTATTTTTGAGTTGTTAGGAGTTGTTACAGGAATCTCTATGTTGGTCAATATTCCACCAAATATGATATGGAGACTTATTTTTAGTAGTGTAAATTAAAAAGTTAAAACTATCTATATTAATACCTATAAGTATTTGAAAAGAATGTAATAGAGGGGTTGATGATTATGTTGATTCTGACATATATGTGAGTAACAGAATGATGAATATTATTCTTAGACAGCTTCGCACAGAGTATTGATAGAATTGGACATCAATTTATGAGGTTTTCCTTGTTATTATCCTTTGTATTATATATTTTAATATGAATTATAAGTATTAACATTATTTATTGGTATAATCATAGAGTTTCCTATGTTCTTATGAATGTTTCCTTTAGTATAGTGCTTTGATGCATAAATATTTATATCTGTAACTAGTCTACATTATGTGTTGAACCACTAAACAAGTGTAGTTCTCTACTATAAACCTTGCTTCTAGAATTAGAGTCTTGATTAAATAATTCTACAAGATCTCTATGTCACTTTTCACACCCTATCCCTATAATTATCATGTTTTAGTGAAACCCAAGAAGCTTTACTAACAAAGGAGTGGTGAGCATGGATATGTTATGATGGTTGTTGACCCAAAGATAGGAGAAGATCTGGTTAGACCAAAAAATTATTGAATTCATAAAGAAATAAGGTTGAATAATTGGGTGTAATTTAAGGGAGATTATACAAGAACACCTCAATGATGAAATTTATGATATCTTATTTTGTGAATTACCAACCTTGTTGGCTGATTGATTGGCTTAAATAGAATATCATCATTTTTTATCATGAGCAAGTGACACCATTATGTGGATCAATGGAAAGATAGAATAGTTTTAAAATCTAGAGATAAATTAGACTTGTGTGATTGATCATTGGATAGCTACCACTATTGATGGATATATCACTGAGTTCATAGTGCAAAGAGATTTATCCTTTGACATAATGAAGGATCTATTTCTGAGAGGAATCAAAGGAAATTTTTTATAACAAATCTTGATATTGATAAAAAAATTGTCTATATAAAAGTCCATGGTCCCCACTTCTACTAATATGGATTAGTCACTTCAATCATATGGGTGTGGGTATGAGATAGGGGATAATGAATCAAGGATGAAAAGATAGAGCTTGAACCTAAGTCCATCATGCATAATCCAAAGGAGAAGGATCAAAAAAAGTCTCTAGAGTTAAAAAGAGAGTTATGACAAAAAATGAGATGGAATAAATAAAGTGCATTATAGGAAACTATTAATAGAAGGATTATTAGTATCATTGATGACTTATATGAGTGGAGATGACAAGGAGAAGGGTATGGTGAAGAGGAACACAGTGAGGAGCCTGATCCAAATATGGATAGAGTAAGAGGAAGAAATGAGGATTTAGCATGGATAAAAGAAGAAGGTAGTAGTATAAAAGTAAAATAGATGAGTAAAATTTCATGGTTTATATAAAGGCTATTCCAAAAAGAACATCAAGGATTAATTTATAGTTGCAAACATAGTACATGTTCAAGTTTTGAGAGATGCATATTTAGAGGTAAGGATCACCTCCTAAGGAAGCACACATCCCTTGAGTCTATATTTTTTTTCAAAATCATAGTAATTCCCCTATGAATTTATATGAAGACACTTGGCAAGGACAAATTATATAATAAGTTTATATAAAAACTCTAGAAATACAAAAGGCTGCATATATTAAAGTTGTGCAGAGTTTTTCAGACCAATAAAAGAAGAACATAGAAACATTATTTGTTATAGAGATAGATCCTCTAATCCTTACACAAGATAAGGATTTCATTACATAAATTCATATATTAAAATAATAATAAGGAAATGATGGATATATATCTACAACTACCACATCCATAGAACCAAAGGAAATATAATAACCTCCACCAGATCATGAGCCATCTCCAAGTGTGCAAAAGTCTTTGAAACTGCAAACATCCCAAACATTGATCATAACACAATAAATAATGATATATGTAGGAACCCTATTATGTCATCTAAATTAGGTGATTTTATACACTTATCTCCCTATGATTGGTTTTTGAACCCTAAATAGTACCTACCTATGACAAGAAATAGTAGGCAAACACAATCACTAATGACAATATAAAGAAGCTTGAATTGATCAGTGCTTTGGGTGGTTGTGCAATAGAGTTCATTTTTATGAAAAATACAACCATACCATCCTTGGATGATGTTAAAAATTGGATCATCATAGAGTTTAAGGTTAAGAATAGTTCAAGCCAAAAAATCTAAGATTTGAAGGAGATCTGATAAGGACCCCAGGAGACTGTTAGTAACTACAACCATAAATTCTCCAACATCATGAATAAAGTAGAAACTTTTTTGGAAGATAAAGATAAATTAACTTAGTTTGTATAAGGTTTATGAATAATGATTATATTTATCATTGCCAAAACTTAGTTTGGAGATAAAGTAGATGTGAGAGCCACTATAGTTCAGGTGGAGCAGATTGAACAATATGGAGACACAACTACACCATCATCCAAGGTAGAAAGTACTTTACAAATTATTTTAAATAGATTGGATTGATTTCAAGGAAGGCTTAAGAGACCTAAGATAGACATATGGTGCATAAAGTGTCAACAACAAGGGAATCATATAATTAATGCCCTAGGGTTAATATGGAGTTCTATGAGATATATAGAGTGGTAGGGCATGTAACTTCGCAGTGTCATCTTTTAAAATACTATACCAAAACTCCACAAAATATGTATTGTAAATTCTTTAAGTCACCTACACATGATGACAAATATTTCCACATACTCTAGGAATTGAATGAGAATATAACTAAGAATGTGTTTATGGTTGCTATGTAGAATGTTGTAGCTACACCATAGGCTAATCCTAACCTAGGGAGCATCATACTAGGTCAGTATCCCTCTGTAATGCCTTGGGTCCCTAAAGAACAATAGCAACCTCGAAAACTGGTGGGTACCTTACCTTCTACATATAATTTGAATATCACTTATCATAAATTTCCATAACCAAATGTGACCTATCTATATCAAGATCCATGAAATCCTGTGATTCCTCAAGTATAATAATTAGGATGGGCCCTAAACCCACCATAATCACAAATATCTAGATAAAATGAATATCCACAACAATAAGTATGGAATGCATCCCAAAATACTATTAATTTTGTGTAACAACAACACCAAGGTGGATGGGGATTTTTGGGAAACAAAAGAGGATATAGAGGAGGATATTGTGGTGGTGTGCAAGGAGTTTGAGGTAAAAATGGGTCTAGGCCACCCATTTTTTATTATCTATGTAGATAGCTAAACCATGTGTAGAGAAATTGTCCTGCAAATTCCCAAAATAAACCTTATTGTGCATACTATAGGGTGATAGAGTAGAAAAATACAAAATATTTTCTAGTCTTAGAAAGACAACAGAGGGAGATACATATTAGAAATGTTATTATGATCCATGCATAGCTAATGGAGGATTCCACATTATAATAAATCACTAGACAACAACATAAAAAATATGGGTTACCTCCATTTGAAATTCTTAAAGACCTAGTGATTAAAAAGGTCTGTCTAAACTAGTACCTTGAACCTACTACTAAAAAAATCCTAATGTAAGAAACTACATAGATTTTGGAGACAATCCAATAGCAAGAGATGAATGAAGGGGATGATGTCACTCTTGACACATAGATGTATGGGTAGATAGTGCATATATTAAGATAGGATAAGGTTATCACTATGCTAATAGATTTGATTAAATTCTTTAGTATGCTAATGTTATGCAATGAGGATATGTCTTAGAACATTATGAACCTACTCTATAACCTACTAGAATATGCACAAAAATCCTAGTAGTGGATGGATAGGTTGGTTTGGTTTGTAAATACCAAGAAATCCTAAGACATTGATGCAAGGATGGACATATAATTAGTCAAGTATGACATACCCAATGTTGTATTCAACTTTGGAATCATTGTAAATATGATCCCTAGATCTACTTGGGAATCCTTAGGAATACCTATATTGAACTACAATCTTATCACGCTTAACCTTACAAACTATCTAAGGGTCAAACCTATTGGTCACCTAGAGGATGTAGAAATAAAAATCATGCCTATGAGGTGATTTCAAAGTGACCGATATGAAGACAAATGAGACTCACTACCCTATTTTGATAGGGAAGAAGTTGGCCTATGGTGGGTGTATTACTATTAACACAATCATAAATCAATTAGAGTCTCATCAAGATGACAATATCATTGTCATTCCTCTTAACAAGACTGATTCTAGGCCTTATATCATCCTAAAAGAGCTAAACTCACCTTATGTTAGTGTTAATACTAGATGGATGAAGGTCATAGTCAGAATAAGTATAAGGCTTTACAATCAATTGAGTACAATTTTCTCTACAAGAATATTATTATATAGAATTAGATTCTCAATGCAAAATGACTCTTTGACAAGATGGGATTGAATACCTTGGAGATCCCTTAGAAGGTTGAGGAGGATGTGTGATCAATGATGGTAAGATCTCCAACACAACTTGATATATATTTTATACATCAAATAGGTTATACTAAGTAGGACTACATGGAACCCATCCAAAGGGTATTCACTGATGGGATAGAGATTTTTCAATTAATGGAGACTCAAACACCCATGTACTCAACTGGGTGAAAGGAGATCATGAGTTGTGACCATTACGAATGGTCTTTATGATTGAGTGATAAATATCCTAGTATTTTTCTATAAGGATGTTGGTAAATTCATCACATGATTTAAATAGTTTGTACCAGATGAGAACTAGAGGGTTATAACTCTCAACTATGTGATGAAGAATATTATTATGAATTGGTGGGTCATTTATAGGGATGCATAATTAACATGGGAAGAAGCGTCCAGGCTGATAATAGCTCAATTCTAGTAGCTAGAGACTATCAAAAGATACTAGCCTTTCTATCAGGAGGGTAAATGCCCAAAATTATGTGTATCAGTGTATTGAGGTATGGATGTTAGAGGGTATCACTCCTAACTTCTAGCCACATAGTTTTATCTATACCCTGGGTGTTTTCCCTACAACATGGCACATCTATCAAGAGCGAAGAAGATAAAAAGCATTAGGCCTAGATACAATCCAATTTCATTCAAACATTCATTTTTTAAAGTGACAATCCTCAAGTATAAGTCACTTTACATAAGATGAAAAAATTTCTATTCCAAGATAGATTTGAATATTTGCTAGCACCACAGGAACTTGGTTCACAAAAAGTCATAGTGAAAAACCTAACCTACATCTTGAAGATTTAAAAACTAGCCTAGGTGAGGTCTAATCATGGATTCATCCCTACCATAGGATATAGGAGGAAGATGAGAAATCCTCTAGGATGGACAATTAGGATTACATGGATATCGGGGATCTCTTTAAACCAAAGAAAGAGTTAGAGCCTCTACCAGAACCATTCATAGAGGAAACAAAGGAGGAAAAGTTGTAACATATATAATTCTTAGAATGTGAAGGAGAATAGATACTTTGTGAATTCATTCCTAAAGAATATCATAGGATGTACCAAGATCCATTAAAGTAACACATATAAAATATTGGCATAGAATATGGGCCCAAAATAGCACCTATCAAAGACTATTAGATGTAGGAAGATATCTTAGAGGGTTTGCATTTAATCCAAGACTATTAGGATGTCTTTCCTACATCTTTCATAGAATTTAAAGGTGTTGATCCTTATTTAGGGGAGATGCATATAGATTTAAAGGAGTGTGCATGTACAATGAAGAAGATACCATATAGGTTGAACCTAATCATGAAGATGAAAGTAAAAGCTGAACTCGATCGCATGTTGGAAGTAAGAATTTATCTTCTTAGTCAAGAAAACTAACTACGTTAGCCCCATCATAGTAGAACCAAATAAGATTAGGGAGATACACATCTATGGAGATTACTACATCCTCAATGATGTTTTTATCAATGGCCCATTACTCATTCTCCTCACAGATGAAGTTTTAAAGGTTGTCATAAGACATGAAGTGTTCTCATTCACAGATGGATTCAGTGGTTACCATCAAATACCCATTGCAAAAGATGATAGGTTGAATACCATATTAATAATATAATGGGGTTTTATTCACTTATAAGGTCAATTCATTTAGACTCAAAAATGTACCTATAGTGTTCTCCAAAGCTATGTTGATTGCATTCAAGGATTTTATCCATGACTTATTGGAAGTATACTTGGATGACTAGGTAGTCTTCTCTTTGTTTAGATAAAATTTATCAAAACTTAATTTAATGTTAGAGAGATGTATATCATTGTGAATAACACTAAATTTGAAGAAATGTCTATTTTTCACACCTTTTAGTGTTTTTTAGGTCATGTAGTGTGTAGTAAAGGAATCCTGATAGACCAGGCTAAGATCGTAGTCATTAAAAATATGCCACCACCTAAGACTTAAATAAAAGTGAAATATTTTTTGGTATACACCACTTACTACCAAAAATTCATCAATGGGTATGCCACTATATCAAACCCTTTAGAAAAGCTACTATGAAAAGAATTCTAGTTTGCATGGATAAAGGACTGTCAGGTCATATTTATTGATTTTAAGTAGTGACTAGTGACTGATATGATCCCAATTTTCCTATATTAAATTAAACCTTTTCATGTGCATGTAAAAGCTTCAAGGCTTGCATTTGGATCAATACTCCCACAACCAGGAGAGGGAGGATTGGATCATTTTATCCACTTTGTAAGCATAAAGTTGTCATCCTAGAAAGAATTATATGAAAATTGAGCAAGAAGCCTTGACCATAGTGTTTAGACTATAAAAGTTCAGGCACTATTTATTGGCCACACCATTCAAATTATTCATTGGTCATGAAGCTATATGATACCTAGTGAAAAATTTGTTATTGGGTAGATGCATATCTTGTTGTCTTATGCTTTTCCAAGAATTTCAATTATGGATTAATATCAAACCAAGATGTGAGAATGCTTTTCTAGACTATCTCAGCCAACTAACTAAAGGTGAGGAACCTAAGGAACTCCAAGATGAATCACTATATGTACACATATTCAAGGTGACTATAATTCTAGAGAAACTATAGGAGATCACATATCAAATAGGGGATGTTCTCAAAACACTATATAAAAGGAGATAAGAAATAGATGATCACCATAGATCTTCTATATAGTCTTATTAGTGGATTTTTGTACTACTTAGGTAAAGATGAAGTGCTACATAGAGTATAACTAGATCATGAGCATGCACATATCATGGATGAAGCACATTAGGGAGTCATAGGAGGCCACTTCATAAGAGAATCAATTGTGAGGAAATTATTACAAAGTGACATTTGGTGGCCCTATCTCTTTCAAGATACATATAGATTCGCATAGCAATATGATGTATGCTAAAGTATGGGGAAGCCACACTAGCAATATGAGATGCATTTGCATCCCATGTTATCACAACAAATTTTTAAATAATGGGGTATTGAATTTGTAGGGCTAATTAGTCACCCATGTAAATACAACAAGGCAAGGTACATAAACAATATGATAGATTACCTTACCAAATGGGTAGAAGCTACCATGAATATAAGTTGTTGTGTAAAGGACACAATTAATTTACTATATGAGAACATCATTACCAGGTTAGGCTATCCTCTTAAATTTCAAAGTGATAGAGGAACTCATTTTTTAAATAAGACCAATAATACCCTCATAGATGAGTTATTGATATCATATCATAAAATCACTACTTATCAACCATAGGCAAATTGCCAAGCTAAAGTTGTGAACAAGGTGATCGATAAGATGCCCACTAAAATATGTGATGTGAAGTGAGATGGCTAGGAGGATAGAGTTTCAGTAGTAATGTGGGATTATCACATGCATTATAAATGTGTGACAGGGTTTACATCATTCCATCTGGTCTATGGGATTAAAGCTATTATGCCTATGGAATATGTCCTTCCCAGTTTGTAGGTCATTAATGTGTTACAAATGGGTGATCAAGAATTAATGACTCAAATGTTGTTGGACTTGAATCACATGGATGAAGAGGGGCATAGAGTAGTATGGACCCAAGAGATAAATAAACATATAAAGAAGGCATGACCTGATAAAAACCTATGAACAAAGGAATTCTAGGTAAATCAACTTGTTATTATATATGATAGTAGGTTTAGAGCTTTCCCTACAAGGCTTAACATTTGATGGAAGGGCCCTTACATCATCCATGAACTTTTATTACATATAACTATGGTCTTGTGAGATTTACAATGAAATGTCTTACGCAAGTGGGTAAATGGATGTAGGTTGAATACTTATCACCATTAATTCATTATCTAGAATAAAGGTGTTATATCACACCAAGTAGATAGTAGTCAGGTTTGTAAAGTGTTACTTTTAGGATAGTTTTGGTTTTGTGTGTTTATTTCAACATGTGTGGGTAAATGTAGTGTTTTGATAGTGTGTGATCATAAGGATCCATGAAAAATTTGAAGGTTCCATTAATGTGGATAAAATTGGAGAAGGTGGCCAAATGAGTACAATGTACAAACATCAATTAAGTCTACGAAAGACATGTGCATCTAAATCTTAAATAGATAGTGTAGTTTAATAGTCAAGCCATTGTATTTAATGATTAGGTATGGGGGGAGATTGAAAAATCTCTTGGAAAAGTGATGGGTCTGTGTTAGATATAGAATAATTCATGTACAACTAAAGCCCTATTAATGCAACAGGTCAAAAAAACATGAACTACTGCCATAATTAAATGTCATGTCAGTAAAATAAATGCCACATCAACATGAAAGGATACACTTCATTCAAATTTTACGTGTGAAGGATTGAGTGATAACATACCTCATAAAGATAGAAAAATAATGAAGGTGGTGTGATACATTATAAATTGGGAACTTAGGCATCTCAATTCTTATACATTACTAATTATATCAAAGTGATGCATAATTTCTAGGTGATTCCTAATATATACTTAACACCTTCTAAGAAATTTTTTAATAGAGAGAGAGACATTCAATGGCTAGGTTTGATCGATCCTAACACATCAAAGGATTTATAGAAGTACAAAAAGAGGATATAGGAATTATCATGGTGTTATTGTAAATGTGTTTCACAAACCTAGATGGTTATGAGTTTGCTTGCAATGCAGAGCTATGAATGTTTATCCAAGATGTAGTTTAAGGGGTGAAACTAGTATTATAACCACATAGGCTCCTTAATATATATGTGGAATGATTGATCTACTTACCCACTTTTGGGTAACTCAATGATTTAATGGAGGTATTTTTGGGTTGATACATCGAGGGAAAGATTTATCTTTCCTAAGACATAACTATCCATATCAATACTATTGTGATGGCCAAGGCAACATGACTACCTATGAGAGGGAGATTAAAAGTGCACTACAAATCACAAATGCCACCCATCCTTCTAGATATCTGGGAAAAGTAATCTCATGTTTCTAGATGAATTCCATTTAAAGACATTGAATATGTATTGAAGCATATTCTAGCTGAATGTATTTCTTGCAAATTTTGGCAGACAACCAAGAATGCTAAGAAATCTACCAAAGTGGTAATCAATATTATTAATATAATGATCCATCACAGTGAGGAATTCAACTAGACAAAATTCCTAGTTAGTGAACTCACTTCCAACATCAATAAAGTCTTGGTGACTACAAAATAAAACTTCTAGTACCAATTTTTAGTATTGTTGTTTGTGTTTATGTAGAAGAAGTTTATTGAGGGTGAAGTTCACCCTGATGTTGAATACTGACTAGATGTGTAGTCTTAAAATATCACATTTAGGCATCAAACCAAATTTACCACTTGGTATAATTAATTGGTTAAGATTATCATAGAAAAACCATGTATACCACCCAACATCATACAATACTTGGAACAACATGCAATTCTCATGAAGCTATCAAAGGACATTACTATCTGAGTCCATGAGCTACCTAAGGTACTAGGTCTACCCCTCCCATAATTTATTTACATGTAAATGGCATAGACTGAGTTGGCTAAGCAGAAGGTATTTGTAGCCATGAGATCCACCCCATTGTAGATAGTATCACCATTTGTTTCACATCTTGTAACTATAAATTCATAGATTATAACAATAACTACACCAATCTAAGATTTAGTGAAGTGCAATGTGGCCAAAGGTATAAGATCTTCATCTCTTCTAAGGTGGAAGACTCACATTCAACTCACATGGCTAGATGACCTAAGTGTTTCAAAAAAAATTGAGCTTTATTACTTGTCACATCTAGGCACTAATGAGCTATAAATGTACCAAATGATGATGGCTGATATGGATGGAGACCTATATGAGGAGGAAAAAAAGAGTATTTTTTATATAAAGTAGTGTGTACCATCTAGGTGTAAAACAAAGTGCTCAAAAATATTTAGATTAAGTTACCTCTGTGCTTGCCTTCTATAATCATCAACACATTGGTTGAAGAAACCAAATTTTAGTGAACTCACCAAATGTTCAAGGCTGAAGGATCCACTATGAGTCCATCACATTTAGGATGCACCTAATTTATTCCACTAGTACTAATTTTCAAATGGAGGAGGACCCCATTCAACCCTTGATAATTAGGGGCCAACACCTTACCTCTCATTGTACATGTCATTGGGAAGCCTGTAATGGAAGAACAATAAGCATAGGAAGTTTAACCACCAAAACCCATAAGACATATGGTTCACAATGGGTAGGTTTCTTGGATAAAGGTACAAATGATTGTCCTTAAATCTTTTCCATATAAATTTGAGGAATTTGAGAGTGACATAGAATAAGTCACACTAGATAATTTAGACTATAGAAGAATAACAAGCTGCATGTGAAGAAGTGCAGAGAGAAATTGAGCATCATGTACACCAAGAAGAAAAGTGTAAGGCTAAGGATAAATAGAAGGAATAGGTGGAGCAATAAGGATGATAGGATTATCAATTCTAGGCCAAGGAAGTAGAGGATCACAAACAAGCTGAGGATGTACAAGAATTCTGACAAAAATAAGAGGAGGAAGACAAAATGAAAATGCAGTAGGAAGCCACCACTATAGAACAAGATCAATAATAACAACACATAATAAAAAAGATGTGCAAGGATGATGAGCTAGAGGTAGAGTTCAAATAGAAAGAAGTAGTTGAGGAGTTAAAAAATAACTAACTTGCATAAGTGCAAGTATAAAAGTAGGTTGAGGACCAAGCATGGTAGCACAAGGTACAAGCAAAAGAGGTCGATAAAAAGGCAAAGACAGATGTATAGAATAAAGTATAGGAAGAGGTGGTGAAAAAGGTATGAGAATATGTTTCCAAATAGTCATAGGAGGATGATGAGAAGAACATTAAGCTATCACAAGAAACTACTATGAAGTCCCAATCTATGACAACTCCATTTAGTTCTACTATAGTGCATCCATATCACAAGTTACTCCAAACATAGGTAGGAGATACTCTAGTTGCCTTACAGGATGATAGTGTTTCCTTTAGCCTATCTAATATTTAGATATGGGATGTGCTAGCAACTTTTACATGTTGCACTATTTTTTCTCTACCCATTGCTCCATTACGGATAGCACCTATGAGTGCATCTATTAGACATATTATTTTGACTGTTACCACCTCTAAAGCATCCTTGGATGTTTCCCAACTACCATTATTAAATTATATAAAAGGTGTTGCTATATTCCAAGAGTCCATTTTGTATAATGTAATTGCATTGGATCAACAGGTTAAGGAGCTTGAAGATACCAATTTTATAGTCATGGAGTATCTATGTATTGCAAGGAAGACTATCAAGGATGTTTGTCTTGACCTATACACCCAACTAATTATAGATCTATCATTCCCTGATAAGGACTAGTTGATCTTATTCTTAAAAATATCACCATGGATTGGAAAACCTTCAATTAAGTGATCATCATCTTTAAGGGGTGAAATATAAAATATAAAATTAAGGTCTTCTATGAATTTTTACCTGAGTATTATACCACTATCAATACTACTCGGGCTATGGATACACACATTACACTTCAGCTACTTAATTGGAAGAAGTAGCTAGATAAAATTTAGACCATTGCACAACCCAAATTTTTTGGAAGCACAATGACCAAGAGGGGGTGAATCAGTCTTCAAAAACTTTTACAACTTTAATTTATCATTCATTAACTATCAAAACAATATAGTGAACTAACAACACATTAAGAGCCATAGCATGAGACGAGAGCATAACACATAGAAAACTTATTTGAGTGGGAAACCCTAAATGGAAAAAAAACCCACTAATATCTGAAAATGGGCTGTAGTCCTATAATATAAACATCAATATTCAGTGAAGCACCAACTTCATTTGGAGTACCAACCCCAACTTACCAAGCACCCACTTGACTAGGCTTTAATAAGTACCTACTTGCAAGGAGGCACCAAACCCCTAGATGAATCATCACAAATCATCCAATTAATTTCATTGATCAATTTCAAGACATATTTTTTCATAACCAAATGATGATGACCACCTCTTCATCTCTTCACACTCTCATCCCTCTCAAACTTCCTTCTAAGCTCCTTCACTCAACTAGGTATCTTTAAGACAAATTAGGTCATTTAACCTTGATAGTCATCTACAATACCCATATTATATCTTCATGATAGTTTATATTCACCCTAATTATGGTCTAAAATACCTATTTTATCTCTTTAAAGTGTTATATCTTCCACTTCAACTCACACATTCACTAACTAGCCAATTAGCCCTATTAAGCCTTGTTCTTATACTAGGCTCTTGATCATACACCTTTTGTTCATCCATACACAATTTAACACTTGTATTTTCAATTAATATTGCCTTAATACATGTAAAAATCATGAATCAAATATTTCAATAGGTCGGTCATATCATATAGGATGAAAACCCCTTTTAGGCCTTAAGGAGACCTAACTCAATTAGGCCTTTACTATCGCACATTACCTTTTGAACTCCTTAGAACAATTTAAAACTTATAAAATGGTAGTAGCATATCATATTCAACTCAAATATACCCTTTATAATCTCATATAGGCTCTAAAACACTTTTTATCTCCAACCACCACATGAAACACACCATTAACACTATTCACAATTAGGCTTGGGCATACTCAAAAAGTCTATCTTGAACAACTGAAACATAAAAACAATTTTTACAAAAAAACATGGAATATAATAATTATTATTATACACACACACACACACACACACACACACACACACACACACACACACACACACACACACACACACACACACACACACACACACACACACATATACATATATATATACATATATATATATATATATATACATATATATATACATATATACATATATATATATACATATATACATATATATATATACATACATATATATATATATATATACACACACACACATATATATATACATACATATATATATACACACACATATATATACATATCTATATCTATATATGTATGTGTGTGTGTGTGTATGTATATATATACATATCTATATATACATATATATATATATATATGTGTGTGTGTGTGTATATATATATGTATATATATATATATATATGTATATGTGTGTGTGTGTGTGTGTGTGTGTGTGTGTGTGTGTGTGTGTGTGTGTGTGTGTGTGTGTGTGTGTGTGTGTGTGTGTGTGTGTATTATCTTAGAGTCATCACCATGTTATTTATTCTTCACAACTTCAAGCAAAAGGACTCAAACCCTTCTCGGCAAGTATCCCACTTAGAACTGCCAACTAGCCTAAAAACACAATCATGAAAACTTGAACTTATTAGATTTGAAGGAACATAATCAAGGACTTAAAATTCATGAAACATATCCTAAAATATCCTCAAAACAACCTCCAATAATAATATCATAATCTCTAATGGAAATATTGGTCTTGTAGACCATTCTCATAACTTCATTGTACATAGACCTCATTGAGCTAGACAAGTCAACTTGAGAGTAACTTTTTGCTATATACAATGATCTCCAAATATTTTATCCAACATTAAAATGTATTAAAGGTAAATAAAAACTTATCCATTCACTTGTATTGATCTCTAATCCATGATAACACATCGCTAATCAACTTCTCACAGTTGCCTTAGTTTCTCACTATTTGCATCATTAAGCCTATTAGTAACTGGTAAACTTATATGACTAGTTTATCACCCCTAAAGGACATAACCTAATCAAAAACCACCATGTAAATAAAATTAAATTCTAAATATTCAACCTTCATCCATTTATCAATATTGACTTGGTCAACTCTAGCTATTACAGTAAATCTCTAAGAAATAAGGCCTTTCCTATAGAGTCCACTCACTCTCCTAACAAAAACATCACACATGGAGGTACCTGGGAGATTTGACTACATGATCCAATAGTTTTTATAGTCATTTGAGACCATTTTTGGTTTTTTTTTACAATATCTTTCACATCGAGTCAATTTTAGGTTTTTATAGAGAGTTAACACTATTTTTAGTGTTAAAAATTATTCATAAAATAATGGCCCTTATTTCCAAAAATAATGCTTAGATATCTTACATAGGACCCTTCCCCATCTCTCTTCAATGTTTCAGGTTCCCATGTATAGGTTACATATGCCAATGAACACTTGAAAATCCTTCTCGTGTTGAGAACCCTTAATTCTATGCATTTTGAGAAACCTCAAAACCACTTTTCTTGTAAAATTTGACCTCAAACTTGGTCAACACACCTAGGAAAACCTATTTCACCACTGAAAATTCTTGCATGCTCATTCTTATCTTGAAATCTGAATCTCATACCTCATTTCTCTGCCATCTCTCTCTTTGCTTTCTTAGACCTTGACCTATAAACCACATTAGGCCTTGAGACTGACCTTCAATCCTCTTTTCATGCACTCTCCACTTTGTTTACATGATCACACACAATATCACATGATTAAACAATGTCAAACATATTTTTTATGCCTTGAAAATAGATCATGATGCCTCATTAGGCCAAGTAGGGTCTAGAGGTGGTCTAGTTGCATACTATGTCTGTAGGTTCTACCCCTATAGGCTCATTTTGAGAAACTAATGAGTGATCTAATGCCTCATATGCATACTCAAACTAGCTCATACATCATATTATTCCTTTGTGCATCCATATCATTAGGCCACCAAGATCATTCCTTCTCACAAGGTCTCTTCATGTAATGACCAGTGTCATGACTAGGATTCTTAAGCACTTGAAGCTTGATAACTGACATTGAAATACTTCTTGGTGATTATAAACCTTTCTCACATTCCTTTCACTTTAAAAATCACTGTAAAAATGATCTATATCCTATCTCATAGCTAAATTATTTAATGAACTCATGATGACCTTTCTTCAAGAACCTTTGACATCAATGCCAAAACTCAACAATATCCCCCTTTGTCATTGATGTAAAAATATACTGTGAAACTAATAATTATTATCACACTCCTTGCAACCAAAATATTCAACACATAGAACTATGAGTTAATGAAACATAACATATGCATGCTTCCCTTATCTCCATGCATACCTTTTTAGAACAACTCATCTGTTCTTGGAGATAATGATCATGATTATCCCCCCCTAAGTACTTTGGATTCTTCAATGATTTCTATGGTTAGGAATTGTACCCAATTCCTATCTTAGGTGTTTAAAAGTTAACTTTGGAATTGGTTTGGTCAAGATGTCTACAATTTGATCCTATGTAGAAACATACTCAAGTCTAACATTTTGTTCACTTACTTGCTCTCTTAGAAAATGATACCTGATGGGAATGTGCTTGGTCATTCAGTTCATGGCATGGTTCTTTGAAATGCTTATAACACTTGTACTATTATAATAGATAGGGATATGACCATCATACTCCACCTTTTAGTCTTTTAGTGTTTGTCTCATCCATAAGACCTGAGTTTAACATGATTTTATTGTAATTTACTCAACCTCACAAGTGAATAATTATACTAATGGTTAACTCTTTATTATCCATGACACTAGGGACCCGCCTAGGAAGAAATATCCTCCACTGGTACCCTTCCTATCATTTATACTTCTTGCCTAATTTGCATCTATGTAGGCTATTAGGTTGAACTCCTTACTTCTTGGATACCAAAATCTATATGTCATAGTCCCCTTGAGATACCTGAGTATCCTTTCAACTGCTTATAGATGATTCTCCTTTGGATCTACTTGAAACCTTCCCACAAGACCTACTACTTGAATGATGTCAGGTCTAGAGGGTGTGATGTATAACAAACTTCCAATCATTGACCTATATGATGTTTCATTGACCTTTGAGTACTCATCTTCCTTGCTCAAATTACACCCTATGATTATGGATGTACTAACTACTTTAAAATCTTCCATCTCAAACTTCTTCAACATCTCTCTTATGTACCTAGATTTTGAGATGAATATACATTTTTTTAGTTTGAGTGATTTGTAACATAAGAAATAATGATAGTTCTCCTAGCATGGACATATCAAACTATTTCTTCATCACCTCTGAAAAGGCCTTGGTCATGTTCTTATTGTTTCCAACAAATATGATGTAATCCACATAAAAAACTACTATAAGTTGATGGTCATCTTATATCTTGATGTATAGATTACTATCTACAACTCCTCTTTTGAATCCTTAATCCAACAGATACTTGTCCAACCTAGCATACCAAGCTCTAGGAACTTGCTTTTGACCATAGATAGCCTTTTTAAATCTACAAACATAGTCTTTATCAAATGATAGTGAGAACCATTCAAAATTCTCAATGTAAATTTCCTCTTCCAAATTACCATTCAAAAAGGTAGATTTGACATCCATATGGTATACCTTGAATCCTTTGAATCTTGCATATGCTAGAAATAATCTGATGGACTCCAATCTTTCTACTAGTACAAAGGTCTCTTCAAAGTCTACCCCTTCAAATTATGCATATCCCTTGCATAAAAATCTAGCCTTGATCCTAGTGACTTCTCCATTTTCATTTTAAGCACCCATTTTGTGCCAGTGACATTCTTGTCTTTAGGCCTAGGAACTAGTTCCCAAGTCACATTCTTCTCTATTTGGTTTAACTCTTCATTCATAAAACCTATCCAAATTTGTCTTTGCTTGCTTCTATAATACTCTTAGGTTCAATCTTGGATAATAGATAAACATTTTATTGATTTAGATTACTTACCATTATTCTCCTTATTTGCATACATTCATTATTGTTGTCAATGATTTGAGATTTAGGGTGATCTCTCTGAATCTATCTTGAGGGTCCTTTTGAGTCTTGTCTCTCTTCAACATATTTTTATTCCTCATCAACCTCTATAGTATCCTCTTCATTCTTGAAGTCCATATGTCTAAAGTGTTATGGTCCTAGTGGGCAGACTTCACTAACACCTCGAGGTTTTGGTGTAGCAGTTCGTTACATGTGGTATCAGAGCCTCCACCCAGGTTCAAGTCACAGAGCGGGTGGCTATGCTGGCATGGTAGTGTTCATCCGAGGCTCATACACATAGGGAATCCTGGTGGTATGGTGCAAATCCAGCCCAGAGTCTGGGCTTCGAAAGTGTGGTGGGATGTTATGGTCCTGGTGGGCAGACTTCACTAACACCTTGAGGTTTTGGTGTAGCGGTTCATTACATAAAGTGTTCCTTTACTATGAATGATATTTTTTTGTCTCATTAGTCATCACATTGGTGCTTTCCACTATATTTTTTATTCACTTTTTATAACATCTATAGGATGAGCTCATTGATGAGTATACTAAGAATATACCTTCATCAGATCTAGAATCAAACTTTCCAAAGTCTTCATTATATACATAAAATATTTTCAAACTTTTATCAAATAATGATGCTTTACATCTTAAAATAACCCATTGAGACTAAATATCTCTAAGTGCATGCTTTAAAGGGTGCACTGAGAAAGGGGTGGGTAGACCATTGGTACTTCACAAGATTGTGCTCCCTTATTTCCACTTATTACCAATCCAAACAGATCTTGAAAACCATTCCCTAAGATATTACACTTATTTTGCATACTCCTCTAGATTTTTATCACTTTTCATCCCTCTTTTCCTCACTTTAAGCCCTTTTTGATAGTCTTCTATAATAGGTCAACCCTGTACAGTTTTGGGTGAGATTCATTTAGGGTCTAGATCAGCTCTTGGCTGACCTATTGAATTTTTGTCCTTAATTATACTAGATCGACTAGGTTGACCCTATCAGTGAAATTTTTTTAAAGGGGTTAAGTTTAAATCCATCTATATATACAATATAATTTCATCATTATTTAGATAATGAACAAGAGTAATTATTCACTAGCACTTCTTTACAATCTGCTCTTCCACCATTCTACTTGAAGAGTCTTAGCTCAGGGTTTCTAATTGGATAATTTAGTTTTATGGATATGTCTTGGATGATTTAGCCTTTCTTAGTGATCCTTAAAAACCATGATAACCTCTTAAAAATCCCCTTTGGCTAAGGGAGAGATTGAGTCTCGATGGGTTCATCATTCAGGTAAGTATTCTCTAACTTTGCTCCTCTTTTTCATAGATAGAAGTAGCATAAGTATTAGCTTTGAATAATATTACTCTTCTTTTTCTATGTATTAGGGTCGTACTCATACATATATTAATTGATATTCTCATATGTATGTTTTTTTGTTTACTAACCCCCATATTGTGCCACAAGCTTTAGTAAACACTAGATTAGATTTCTTTTATTTACTTGTTATTAGTTTAGTGAGATATAAAACATAAGACTTAATTAGATTTATTGCATGATTGTGATTGATTGTAGGCTTTGGAACCCTCCCTATCATTGTGTAATATGATAAGATATCCCCTAATTGGGTCTAGTGAATCCCCATATTAGTCATGGTCCTGATCATCTAATGTGTCCCCAATCAGAAGTGTATGGTATGATCTATCTTCTTCACATTAGGATTGATTTTTAGACATGATTAATTTATGATTACATACATTCTAGTAATCCTAATGTAAATCTAACCCTTTTATGTTTTATCTCATATTTTTCATTATTTTATCATTTTATTTATCTATATTTGTGATACTGGGTCGACAGTGTTAGTATAGTTCTAACTTTTGTGCATAAGTTTAACACACAGTCACATTAATATGAATATGTTCTATTAGTGTAGGTTTTTCATCAGGTGTAGGCTACTAGGTTGAATATATCAACATAGTACATTTCCAAACTTCTATATCAGGTTATTAGGTTGAACCTATTGACATAATACATTTTTTAGGTTTCAGTAAATAGGGAATTTTAGAGCTAGGTTGACCTAGTCGACATAGTTGGTAGAATTTTCAAGTATAAATAAGGCTATTCAAAATCAAAATCAGTTTTATTTGTATCCCCCAACCCACCAAGGTTCTTTTCTCTCCTTCTATGTCATTTCTATTATTCATTATATTTCTATTTTTCATAGTTTGTAGTCTTTAAAACTACCCCTATATAGCAAACTAGGTTGACATTGTCGATGTAGTTTTGTAATTTGTCTGGAAAAGTAGATTGACACTATTGACGTAGTTCTTTTTCAAACCCTTTATTCTATAGTATAGTAGTCATATTTTTAACTTTGTTTTGTAATCTTTACTTACATTGACATCTAAACTAACATTGTACTATGTTTTAAAGTTGGAATTAACACTTAAAAGCTAGTAATTAACTCACACTTTCATTTGTTGTTGCTTACATGCTTATAATAGATCACATAGTATAATTAGGTGGTTTTTCAATATATTGTTTAGTTTCACTATTTTCTCTTTTATGCACACACTACCAAATCATAAAATCTTAACACACACTTTAACAATTATCTACCAAAAGCCTACCTACTTGGATTTCATCACCAAGGAGAAAGAAGACTTGGTTTTATAGCCAATTATAAACACATGGTCAATGGTATATATTGGCAAAACACCCAATACCATTATCACTATGGTGTGTGAAGTGAGGGGGTAGGCCCCAATGGTGTGTGAAGATTATTTTCTAGTTCCTTGCTTATATCCAACTCCATATCACATCTAAAATCATATTCTAATAATCTAACAACAATTAGGATGACCAATTTGTTATGATTTACTTTACAAATAAATTGCTTGATCTTTGCTCAATTGTATGTTGTATTACAAAAAACTTACATTATCCAACATTGGTGCAAGTTTTTGTGCTATGTGACTCAATTGGATCAACCTCATTGACCCAATTGATTGTGTGTTTCCTTTCATTTCTTTCTTTTATTAGTATTTACAAAAAAATTATTATTTTGGTACACAATCATTTTACTTGACACAGTCTCTTATATACTATCTGTTTTCCTTGCATTTTATACTAGGTCAACCTTGTCAACATAATACTCTTTTCTACTTTTTAGGATATAGAACTAGGTCTACCCTATTAGTTCTATATCTTTTTCTTCCAGCTTGTTGCCTAAGGTACAAAACTAGATCAACCCAATTAGCCTTGTATCCCTATTTTCTCTGCTTTTAGACCTTATTTTTTGTACTAAGTTAACCTAATTGACTTTGTACTTTCCATAATTTTCATATTTATCTAACTCAATTCTCATTTTCTTTCCCTTAGCATTTTATTCATTTCTCTCAAGTCATCATGAAGTCCCTTATCAAAATCTTATTGGATATCCTTAATCCATTTAGATACTATATGGGATATTCATTTCTCCCTCTCTTTTCCTCCCAAGAGTAGCATCAATCTTGGGTCACTTCTTCCCCTCATTCATCCATGGCTTGTCACATGATACAAATCACACCTCAAGATGAAGTTGATGGGTCTGACCCTTTCTATACCCATCAATATACTTATCATCTTTAAAACCTTCAAACCAATGTGGGATCAATTGACATAATTTTTATCAATAATCCTTCTTATAATAGCCCTCCTATTAATACCAATTTGGGGATCACTCCTACCAACACCAACCCACCTATTAACACAAATCAAATTATTACACAAGTCATACAAAAAAATGAATATAATGCAAACCTTTGACACCACTCAAATGATACAATTACAACATCATTTGATGAATATGGCTAATCAACCTCCAACTATCCATCATCAAGCTAACCCTAATTATATTCCTCCACCTCTTAGATATGCTTTAAGTAATGTTATTCATCAACCCATAATGAATAACAGGATGATTCAAATTATTTATAATGAGCCTTTACCTCCCTTCATAGTGTCTATTGATATTAGTAACATATCTCCAACTATCAAGTATGATGGGACTCAAGATCATGCCTCATTTCTCAAAGCCTTTGAAAACCTTTACAAAGAGTGGATCCAACCTAATACTTTTTCCACAACTAAACTATTAGTCAAAACCTTTATTGGTGATGTATTATAATGGTATAACCAACTTCTACAACATTCTATTTCAAAACTTGAAGATTTGGTCAATCCTTTAGTTAAAGAGTTTCAACATAATGATCTTCTTGAAAATTGTCTTAGCCACTTCATCAATGCTAAGTAATCTCCCACTAAATTAGCTCATGAATTTATCAAAAGATGGAAATTATTAGCCCATAAAGCTAACCATACTATGACTAATGATAACTTTTTCAAACTCTTTATAGCTAATTTAACTCCTCTTCAATATAAGTTCAAACTTTGACTCCCCGAACACTTAATAAAGCTATTGACCAAACTAAATGTCAAGACTTTCTCATGAAGCAATTCAAAATTAATCCTAAACTTCTTAAAGGATATTTTCAAACATATACTAATGCTATCATTGATAATACTCTACAAACCAAACTAGGAATGTCTAAAGCTGACATACCTTCATCTTCTCACACACCACTCTTGGTAAATCAAATAAAACAATTTTTACCAATCTATAAACCTTTCACTTATCTTAACAATCATCCCAAATGGTATGACCCTAATCATTTTTTTGGTTCCATGCTAACATTGGTCACTCCCATGAATCTTGTATTAGGCTCACTAAATTTTTTGTCTCCTATATGATTGGTGATTCATTTAATCAGGAAGCCATGATCAACCTTCATCATCAAGATTACCACCAATGCCTTTAAAAAATGACAAGTTTCTAAAGCTTCTACCTCAAATAACCAAAAATATTTTTCCATAAATAATAAAGAAAATACCAAAGATGTTTGTGCCATTGACAATGATTATGACCAATATCATAAAAATTCTTAATATGTTAACACTGCTAATGTCAATTATCATCACAATCCATCCCACAAATATCTTGTTACCAAGCTTAGAAAGCCATATTTAGAAGAAAAACTTCTCAAAGATACTACCACCACTAATCTCACTTCAGAATATCCTGAGGAACAACTTCCTCCTTCCAAACCCCCAACCACTTCTATTCCTTTAAAATCTACCTTGCTCCCTAAAGATCATATTGGCTCTTCTTCTAAATCTCATTATAAATTTCTTAAATAACTTAACTATATGCCTTGTAATATTCCACTTATGAAGTTGGTTCGTACTTCCCCCTATCTCACAAGTTCTTTATAAAAAATTGAAGACCCATCCTCTATAGATGAAGAATCACCTTCTATTTAACCTCAACCTACCAATGTACATACTATTAAAAACATGTTTCCTTATTCTAAGTATTCTATTGAATTTATTAAATAGGACAAGATCAATAATGAAATTATCTTTCATGCCAATGATCCACCAATTTTCATTAAAATAGCCATTAATACTACCCTTATTCATAAATTTCTAGTTGACAAAGGATCTAGTATTAATGTGACATATTTGTAGATTATCTAATAACTTGGTTATAGTAAAGATTATCTCAAACAAACCCATCTTATCTATCATGGTTTTGAAAAGACTAATCAAAATCCACTTGGTTGCATTTGGCTTCTAGTAACCATCAGACCTAAGATCGTATGAACTAAGCATAGTCCTTGATTTACCCTTATCTTATAATATACTCTTTGGTCTCCCATGGACTCATAGAATGAGATCCATTATTTATTTTAATATCTAATGCATCAAATTCTTACATGATGTAAAATGATATAAGCATGACGCTGATCCCAAACCTTAGAGTAGTCAACTTCCTAATCCTAAATTTTAGTATCATATTCCTACAATTCCTAAAATCAATAGTGCTCCTTTACCTAAGTTCATCAACATTAATCTTTATTTATAAGTCACTCTTGTTGATTTAGGTGATGATTAGCCCAATGATTTACAACATAAATGCAATATTAACAAGCTAACTCCCTACATTTCAGAGTGGCTTCCTCCTTCCTTACTACTTAGGGACCATATTATTCATCTTATTGATGAAGTCACTAATTTTTTCCCTCCATACAATACTCATAAGCCTTCTTTACCTGAAGATGCCTTCACCTGCAATGAATTTAGAGTGGCCAAATTATATCAAGATCCTCTCATCATGTCTTTATATACATTTAGTAATATTGGGATTTCACCTTCTAATACTCCCCCTAAATCTCAAGCATGTACAAGTTATCCAACATATGCTATGGTCAATAAATTTGATTGGGTTAGCCCTATGGTAGTATAACCAAATAATATTGGGGATATACACATCTGTGGACACTATCACATCCTTAATGATGCTTGTGTCCATGACCCATTTACCATTCCCTTCACAGATGAAGTTTTAAATGTTGTCACATGGCATGAAGTGTTCTCATTCACAAATGGATTCAATGGTTACCATTAGATACCCATCACAAAAAATGATAGGACCACGACCACATTCATAAAAAAATGAGGTTCATTCACTTATAAGGTCATGCCCTTTGGACTAAAAAATACACCTACAATGTTCTCCAAAGCTATGTTGACTATGTTCAAGGATTTTATCCATGACTTATTGGAAATATATAGTTTTCTCTTTGTTCAAATAACATTTATCAAAACTTAGGTTAATTTTAGAGAGATGTATATAACTATGAATAATACTAAATTTGAATAAATGTCTATTTTTCACACCTTTTGGTGTTTTATTAGGTCATGTAGTGTGTAGTAAAGGAATCCTAGTAGACTAGGATAAGATCACAATCATTATGAGTATGTCACCACCCAAAACTTCAATATAAGTGAATTTTTTTTTGGGACATACCACTTACTACCAAAAATTCATCAAATGGTATGCCACTATATCATCCCCTTTAGAAAATTTACAATGAAAAGGAGACCAATTTGTATGGATAGAGGACTATCAAGTCGTATTTATTTATTTAAAGTAGTGACTAGTGACTACTCTAATCCTAGTTTTCCTGGATTGGATTAAGCCTCTTCATGTGCATGTAGAAGATTCATATCTTTTAATTAGAGTAGTACTCACACATCCAAGAGAGGAAGGATTGGATCATCCAATCCACTTTGCAAGTAAAAAGTTATCAACCTAGAGAAGAATTATATGACAACTGAGTGGGAAGCCTTGGCCATAGTGTTCATACTAAAAAATTTTAGGCACTATTTATTGGCCACACCATTTAAATTATTCACTAATCATCAAGATTTATGATACTTGGTGAAAAAGTCATTGTTAGGAGGATTCATATCTCAGTGGTTGATGTTTTTCCAAGAATTTTAATTTTGGATTAATGTCAAACCAATATGGGAGAGTTTAGGTCCAAATCATCTCAACTAGCTAGCTAATGGTGAGGAACTTGATGAAATCTAAGATGAGTCACTGGATGTACACCTATTCAAGTTGACTAAAATTTTAGAGCAACTATTGGATATTGCATAGTTTCTTAAATAGGGAACATTCCTAGAACAATATATAGAAAGAGATAAGAAATGGATGATCACTAGAGATATTCTTTATAGTCTTGTTAATGGATTTTTATAATACTTAGGTAAAGATGAATTAATACTTAGAGTGTAACTAGAGCATGAGTATGCACATATCATGGATGAAGTGCATCAGGGAGTCACAAGAGGCCACTTCACAGGAGATGCCATTGCAAGGAATTTTTTTCAAAGTGGCATTTAGTATGCCTATCTCTTTTAGGATACATAGAGAGTCACACAATAGTGTGATGCATTCCAAAGGATGGAGAAGCCACACTAGCAAGATGATATGCATTTGCATCCCATATTATCATAATAGCCTTTTGAATAATGGGTAATTGACTTTGTAAGGCCAATCAGTCTCCTAAGAAAACACAATAAGGCAAGGTACATAATCAATATGATAGATTACCTTAACAAATGGGTAGAAGCTACCATTACTCCAAGTTATTATGTGAAAGACATAATTAAGTTCATATACGAGAGCATCATTACTAAGTTAGGATATCCTCTTAAATCAAAAAGTGATGGAGGAACTCAATTTATGAATAAGACTAATAAGACCCTCATAGATGAGTTCTTGATATTGCATCATAAAAGCATCACTTATCAACCACGGGTAAATACCCAAGCTGAAGCTATGAACAAGGTGATTGGTAATATGCTCACTAAAATATGTAGTGTGAAGCAAGATTACTAGGAGGATAGACTTTCATTAGTCATGTGGGATTATCACATGCATTATAAATGTGCAATAGGGTTTACATCGTTCCAGCTAGTCTATGGGTTTAAAGCTATGATGCCTATGGAATATGTACTTCCTAGTTTGCAAGTAATTAATGTGATATGAATGGGTGATCAAGAGTTAATAACTCAATGGTTGTTAGACTTGAATCACATGGATTAAGCAAGACACAAAGCAATATAGGCCCAAGATATTAAAAAACATAGCCAAAAGGCATGACATGATAAAAAGATATGAACAAAGGAATTATAGGTAAATCAACTTATTCTTTTATATGATACTAGGTTCATATCTTTCCCTAGAAAGATTAACATCTAGTGGAAGGGCCCTTACATCATCCACAAACTTTTACAGCCTAGAACTATTGTCCTACAATATTTGTAGTGAAATTTCTTACATAAGTTGATAAATATATGTAGTTTAAGTCTTATCACCATTAATTTATTACATGAAATAAAGGTGTTATATCACACCAAGTAGATAGTAGTTAGGTTTGCACAGTGTTACTTTTAGGATAGTTTGGGTTTTATGTGTTTATTTCAACGTGTGTGGGTAAATTTAAGTGTGTGTATAGTATGTGATCATAGGATCCATGCAAAATTTGAAGGTTCCTTTACTATGGATAAAATTGGAGAAGGTGGCCAAATGAGTACAATGTACAAGCACTAATTAAGTCTAGGAAAGACACATGCATCTGAATCTTGAATAGATAGTTTAGTTTAATGGTCAAGACATTGCAATTAATGATTAGGTATGGGTGGAGATTGATAAATATCATGGAAAAGTGGTGGGTCTATATCAAAAATAGAATAAGTCATGCCATATTGAAACCCCATTAATGTAATAGTTTAAAAAACATCAACTATCATCATAATTTATTATCATGTCCATAAAATGAATTCCACATCAGCATGAAAAGATCCAATCCATTCAAAATTCACATGTGAAGGACTGATTGACAACACAACTCATCAAGATAGAAAAACATAAAAGGTGGTGTGAGACATTATAAATTGGGAACATAGGCATCTCAATTCTTATCCATTTCTAAGTATATCAAAAAGATGCACAATTTTTAAGTGATTTTTAATCTATACTTGGCCCCTTCCAAGAAAATATTTTAGAGAGATGTGTAATGGTTGGGTTTGATCAATCCCAACTCATCAAAGGATTTACAGAAGCATAAAAAGAGGATATGGGCATCAGTATGATATTACATCAAACATGCTTCATAGACCTAGATGGTTATGTGTTTTATTACAATGCAGAGGTATGAATGTTTATCTAAGATGTAGTTTAAAGGGTGAAACTAGTAACACAACCACACAAGATCTATAATAAAAATGTGGAATAGTTGATCCACTTACCCACTTTTGGGTTACTCAATGTTGTAATAGAGGTTTTTATGGGTTGATACATTGAGGGATAGATTTATCTTTCCTAAGACATAACCATCCACATTAATATTGTTGTAATGGCCAAGGCGATAGATCTACTGATGAGAGGGAGATCAATAGTGCACTAAAAATCACAAACACCACCCATCCTTCTATAGATCTGGTAAAAGTTCTCTTGTATTTCTAGATTAATTCCATTAGAAGACATTGAAGATGTATTGGAGCATATTCTAGTCAAATGCATTTCTTAAATATTATGGTAGATAACCAAGGATGCCAAGCAAGTTACCAAAGGGGTAACCAATATTGCCCATTTAATGATCCATCATAGTGAGCAATTAAACTAGCTAGAATGATTGGTTAGCAAAATCACTTCCAAAAATGATGAATTTTTGGTGACTATAAAATAAACCTTATAGTACTAATTATTGGTATTGTTGTTGGTATTTATGTATTGGAAGTATCTTGAGGGAAAAATTCACCCTAACATTGACTACTAACTAGACGTGTAGTTCTAAAATCTCACATAGGCCCACAAGATCACCTACTTTGGGCATAAATCTAAATTCACCACTTAGTGGAATGAGTTGGTTGAGATTATTATATCAAACCCATATATACCACCCAACATCATGCAGTACTTAGGATAACATGTAGTTATCACAAAGCTATCAAAGGGCATTACTATCTAAGTCCATCGACTACCCAAGGTATCAAGTCTACCCCTCCCATAATTTATCGACATATAAATGGTGTAGACTGAGGTGGCCAAGCAAAATGTAATTGTATCCATGAGAACTGCCTCATTGTAGATAATACCACCATCTATTCCACATCTTGTAACTATAACTGCATAATGTTTAACAATATTTCCACCAATATAAGATATAGGGAAGTAAAAGGTGCCCAAAGGTATAATATATTCATCTCTTCTAAGTTAGAAGACTCAAACACAACTCACATGGTTTGACAACCTAAGCATTCCAAAAATTAATGATCTATATGACTTACCACATGTAGGTACTAATGAGCAATAGGTATATTGAATGATGATCACTGATATGGATGCAAACCTATATGAGAAGGATGAAAAAAAGAGTATTTTTTTATAGAAAGTAGTGTGCACCATCCAAGTGTAAAATAAAGTGCTCAAAAATCTTTGGATTGGTTTACCTATGTGCCTACTTTGTATAATCATCAACATAGTGGTTTGTTAAGCACAAAACATTCTGAGAGGGTGGGTGAATAGTATATTATATATCTTATAAATCTTTCCTTTAACCAAATTCCACTTAATCAAACATTCAAGATATGTAATAAAACTCAAACAATAAACATCACACAAGATAGAGAGAGACACCAGATATAACATGGAAACCCAATGTGGGAAAAACCACAGAGAATCAATCTCAAATATATTCATGAGAACAACCCCACATGAGTACCATACACCTTTGCCAAGTACAAACCTCAGCTATAATTTGTGAGCACCAACCCACAGGAGCACCAACCTCTTTTCCAAACACCAACTCAGCAACAATTCATGAGCACCAACCCACAGGAGCACCAACCCTTTTGTGTATACCACACACCTATCTCTCAATGTTGCTATCTCAACAAATGATAGATCAATACAACATCTCCTTCCTCTCTCTCTCACCTTTGCTCTTCTAAGCTAGATATAACAAATACAAATCATATTCATCTCTCACAATTGCTCTTCTAATCTAGATATTACAATAGCAAATCAACCTCTCACTTCCATATTAAATTGGCTTCTCAAGCCTTTATTTATAGCTTTCCAAATGACCTTTGGCCTTCCCCCTTTGTGACCTTTCAATCCTCATGGAAAATGGCGCCAATCTTGGACGACCCTTCATATCCAAGCATTTGAAAATTCATGTGGTGACCCTTCATGACCAAAAATGTCTTTCCCACTTTTGTCCTTATCTTTGGTGACTTTTTGTATTCCTTAAAGTGTCCCTTCATGAGAAATTCACCCGTACTCTTTTGTCTTCACTTGGTGACTCTTGGTATTCCCCAAGATGACTCTTCATGGGAAATTGCATCCCATCCTTCTTTTGTCTTTATCCTGTGGCTCTTCGACTTCTCCATGGGCCCTTCTTTTGTCTCATATGCAACCAAAAATATATTCGTTAATATTAAATAAATATTAACTCATATTAGCCAAGATATATTTATTACCAACAACATTAAATGCAATGGGCCCTTTATCACCGATAATACTAAACCTTTGATATTAATGACAATATTTCCAACATGGTTAATGAAGCCAAATTGTAGTGAATTCACCAAATGTTCAAGGCTAAAAGATCCACTTGAGTCCATCTCATTTATGACCCACCTAAATCAATACACTAGTACCACTATTCTAGTAGAGGAGGACACCATGCATCCCTTGATAATTTAGGGATGGCACCTTACCTCTTCTTTCACATGTCATTGGGGATCCTATGATGGAAGAATAACAAACACAAGAATTTCAACCACCAAAACCCATAAGATGTCTGGTTTATAAGGGGTAAGTTTCTCAGACAAAGGTGCAAATGATTATCCTCAACTCTTCTCGATAAAAATATGATGAGTTAAAGAGTGACATACAATAAGTCACACTAGATAATTCAGACTATATAAGAATAACAAGCCACACATGAGGAGGCACAGAGAGCAACTGAGTATCATTTGCACCAAGAATAAAAGTGTAAGGCTAAGGCTAAAAATAAGGAAGATGTGGAGTAATAAGAATGAGAGGATGCCCAATGCTAGGCCAAATAAGTAGAGGATCATAAGAAAGTTGAGGATGTTGAGGCACTATGATAAAAACAAGATGAAGAAAAAATGAAAATTTAGTAGGAAGCCGCCAATATAGAGCAAGCTCAATAACAATAACACACAATCAAATAGAAGTGTAATGATGATGAGCTAGAGGTAGAGTGAAAATAGAATGAAGTAGTAGATGAGTTGAAGAATAACTACCTTTCATAAATTCAAGTATATAAGTAGGTCAAGGACCAATCATGGTAGCATAAGGTACAAGCAAAATAGGTTGTTAAAAAGATAAAGGCAGACATATAGAAGAAAGCATAGGAAGAGGTGTCCAAGAAGGTATAATAAGATGTTTCTAAGAAGTCATAAGAGGATGTTGAGAATAATAATTTTGAGGTATAAAAAAAGGCTACTATGAAGTTCCAATATGTGATAACTCCATCTAGTTCCACTATAATGCATCCATATCACAAACTACTCCAAACATAGACATGAGACACTATGGTTGCCTCATAGGATGATAGTGTTTCCTTGATTCTATCTAATATTTGGATATGGGATGTGTTAGAAACTTATACATGGTGCAGTATTTTTCTATACCCATCACTCCATTATTGATAGTACCTATGAGTACATCTTTTGGACATTTTACTTTGACTATTGCCACCACTGAAGCATCCTTAGATGTTTCCCAATTACCATTGTTAAATTATATTAATGGTTTCACTACATTCTAATATTCCATGTTGTAGAAGTTACATTGGATCAACAGGTTAAGAAGATTTAAGATACCAATTTTTTAGTCATAGAGCAACTACGAATACTATCGAGGATGTCTAACTTGGCCTGTACACCCAACTGATTATGGATCTATCACTCCTTTATAAAGACCAACTTGATCTTATTATTAACAAGATCACCATGGATTTGTAAACCTTAAATAAAATGAACATCATCCATAAGGGGAAAGCCATCAAATTTAAAATTGAGGTCCTCTATGAGTTTTTACCTGAGTATTAGACCACTATCAATACTGCTTGGGCATATGATACACACATTACACTTCATCTACTCAATTGGAAGAAGTAGTTGGATATGGTTTGGACCACTACATGACCCAATTTTTTTGGATGTAAAATTACTAATATGGGTTTGAATCAGCCTTCAAAATAATTTACAACTTTACTTTATCATTCATCAACTATCAAAACAATATAGTGAACTAACAACACATTAAGAGCCATGCGCATGAGACAAGAGCATAACACATATAACACTTATTTGAGTTAGAAACCCTCAAGGGTAAGAAAATCCACTGATATTTAAAAATGGAATATATTACTATAATAAAACATCAATATTTAATGAATCACCAACTTCATTTGGAGCACCAACCCCAACTAGCCAAACATCCACTTGACTAGGCTTTAACAATCACCTACTTGCAAGGATGCACTAACCCCATAGATGACTCAGAAACAACTCATCCACCTATTTTCATTGATCACCTTTAAGAAATATTATTTCTCAACCAATTTATGATGACCACCTCTTCAACTCTTCAAACTCTTATCCCTCTCAAATTGCCTTCTAGGCTCCTTCGCTTAGCTAAGTCTCTTTAAGATGAATTAGGTAATTTAAAATTACTATTCATATATAGTACCCATTTTATATCTTCATGATAATTTATATTCATATTGATTATGGTCTATAATACCTCATTTATCTCTTAAAATTAATATATCTTCTGCTTCAATTACATATTCACTAACTAGACAATTAGGCCTATTAGACCTTATTCTTATACTAGGCTCTTGCTCATACACCTTTTGGTCAGACATACACTCTTTACCACTTGTGTTTTTAATAAAATTTGCCTTATTATATTCAAAAAACATGAATAAAACATTACAATAGGTAATTCATAGCATATATGACCAGAACCCCTTTTAGGTCTTAAGGAGACATAATTCAATTAGGCCTTCATTAGCACACATTACCCTTTAAACTTCTTGGAACACTTTCAAACTTATCACACAGTATGAATATATCATATTCCACTTAAATAAACCCTTGATAAGCTCATATAGGCTCCAAAAAAAAAATTATATCCAACCACCACTTGAAACGTACCATTAGCATTACTCACAATTAGGCCTGTGCATACTCATAAAGTCTGTTTTGAACCACTAAATAATAAACACAATTTTTCCAAAAAACCATGGAAATAAATAAAATATATAGAAGATAAATTATTTTATGGTCATCACCATGTGATTTAGTCTTCACAACTTAGGGAAAAAGGACTCAAACCCTTCTCTGTAAGTAGCCCACTCAGAATTTCCAACTAGCCTCAAAACACCGTCATGGAAACTTGAACTTATTATACTTGAAGGAACACAATCAAGGACTACCAATGCTTTAAAAATATCCTAAAACATACTAAAAATAACCTACAACTAAAATATCATAATATATAATGGCAATATTGGTCTTTTAGACCAATATCATAACCTCATTATACATAAACCTCACTGACCTAGACAAGTCAACTTGAGAGTAACTTTTTGCTATATACAATGATATTAAAATATTTTATCCAACATCAACATGTATTAATGGTATTTAATAATTTCTCCATTAATTTTTATTAATCCATAATACATGATAACACATCTTTAATCAACTTCTCACTTCTGCTTGGGTTTCTCACTATTTGCATCATTAAGCCTGTTAATGATTGGTCAATTTGTATGACTAGTTTATCAACCCTGAGGGATATAACATACTAAAAAAACAACATTCAAATCAAATACAAGTCTCAATATTCAACCTTCATCCATTTATCAACTTTGACTTGGTCTACTTCAACTACTACAATAGATCTATAAGAAACAAGGCCTTTCCTATATGGTCCACTCACTCTCCTAACAAAAAAATCACACTTGGAGGTGACTGGAAGAGTTGAATACATTATCAAATAGTTTATCTAGTCATTTGAGACCATTATTTATTTTTTTGAACAATATATTTCTCATCATGTCAGTTTTAGGGTTTTAGAGAGGGTTAACATTATTTTTGGTGTTAAAGGACTACCCCTTATTTACAAAACTAATCCCTAGAGATCTTATCTAGGAACCTTATCCATCTATACTCAATGTATCAGGTTACCATGTAGAGGTTACACATGCTAATGAACACTTGAAATTCCTTTTTGGGTTAAGAACCCTTCATCATATGTACTTTGAGAAACCTTAAAACCACTTTTCATGCCTTTTCTACAAACTTTAACCTAAGACTTGGTCAACACACTTGGGATAACCTATCACACCACTATCAATGTTCATATGCTCATTCTTATCTTGAAATCTAAATGTCATACCTCATTTGGCCACCATCTCTTTGTTTTCTTGCTTAGACCTTGACCTACAAACCACATTAGGCCTTGAAACTAACCTTCAATCATATTTTCATGTACTCTCCACCTCATTTACATGATCACACACCATCTCACTTGCTAAATAAATTTAAAACATATTTCATATGCCTTGAAAATAGATCATGATGCCTCATTAGGCCAAGTAGGTTTTAGAGGTGGTCTAGTTGCATACCAGGGCTATAGGTTATACCCCTGTAAACTCATTTTATGACTCTCATGAGTGCTCTAATGCCTCATATGCATGCTCAAACAACCTCATACAACCTTTTATGTCTTTTTTCATCCATCTCACTAGGACACCAAGATCACACCTTCTCACAAGGTCTCTTCATGTAATGACCAATGTCATGACTAGGATTCTCAAGAACTTGAAGCTTGATAACTGACCTTGAAACACTTGTTGATACTTCTACACCTTGATCACATGAATTACACTCTCATAATAATTGTAACACTAATCTATATCCTCTCTCATAGCTACATTATTCAATAAACTCATGATGACCTTTCTTTAATAACTTTTGACATTAATGCCAAACCTCTACAATAGGAACATTGCTCAACAATCTCCCCCTTTGTAATTAATGGAAAAATATACTATAAAACTGATCATTCTTATCTCCCCATCTTGTTATTTATCCCCCTTTGACATAAATTACAAATTGATGTCTGTAAATCCTTGGATCACACTTCTTGTAACCAAAATACTCAACACATAGAACTATGAGTTAGTGAGACATAACATAAACATGCTCCCCTATCTCCATGCATACCTTCTTGGAAAAACTCACCTATTTTTGGAGCTAATTAGCATTATTATCTCTCCCTAAGTTTTTTGGCTTCTTCAATGATAACTATGGGTAGGAATTACTCCTAATTCCTATCTTAGGTGTTCAAAAGTTACATTTGGAAGTGGTTTAGTCAAGATGTCTATAATTTGATCATGTGAGAAACATACTCAAGTCTGACATTTTGTTCACTTACCGACTCTCTTAGGAAATTATACTTGATGGGAATGTACTTAGTATTTGCATGTATGAGAGGGTTCTTTGAGATGCTTATAGTACTTATATTATCACAATAGATAGGGCTAGGACCATCATAATACACCTTGTAGTCTTTTAGGGTCTATCTCATCCATAGGACTTGAGTGTAACATGAATTTATTTCAATGTACTCAACTTCACAAGTGGAAAATGTTACTAATGGTTGATTCTTGCTTATCCATGACACTAGGCACCCAACTAAGAAGAAATCTCCTCCACTGGTACCCTTCTTATCATCTATACTTCCTACCCAATCTACATCTATGTAGGCTATTAGGTTAAACTCCTCCCTTTTTGGATACCAAAATCTATATCTTATAGTCCCCTTGAAATACATGAGTATCTTTTTGAATACTTACAGATGACTCTCATTTTGATATACTTGAAACCTTCCCACAAGACCTAGTACTTACATGATATTAGGTCTAAAGGCTATGGTGTATAAAAACTTCCAATCATTGACTTATATGATGTATGATTAACCTTTGAGGACTCATCTTCCTTGTTCAACTTACACCCTGTGATCATGGGTGTACTAAATATTTTAAAATATCCCATCTCAAACTTCTTCAACATCTCTCTTATGTATTTAGCTTGTGAGATGAATATACCTTTTTCAGATTGAGTGATCTGTAACCCAAGAAAGAATGATAGTTCTCCTAGCATAGACATCTCAAACTCTTTCTTCATCATCTATACAAAGGCCTTGATCATGTTTTCATTATTTCTACCAAAGATAATGTCATCCACATAGACAACTACTATAAGTTGATAATCATATTATATTTTTATGTATAGATTACTATTTGTAACTCCTCTTTTAAATCCTTGATCTAACAGATACTTGTCCAACATAACATACCAAGCTCTAGGAGCTTTCTTTAGACCGTAGAGAGCCTTTTTCAATTTAAAGACATAGTTTTAGTCATCTGATAGTGATAACCCTTCAAGTTACTCAATGTATACTTCCTCTTCCAAATTCCCATTTAAAGAGGTAGATTTGACATCCATCTGGTATACCTTGAATTTATTGAATCCTATATATGCTAAAAATAATCGAATGGCCTCCAATATTTATATTGGTGAAAATGTCTCCTCAAAGTCTACCCATTCAAATTTTTCATATCCCTTGAATATCAATCTAGCCTTATTCCTAGTGACTTCTTTGTCTTCATTCAACTTGTTTCTAAACATCCATTTTGTGCCAATGACATTCTTGTCTTTAGGCCTAGGAACTAGTTCCCAAGTCTCATTATTCTCTATTTTATCCAACTCCTCATTCATAACACCTATCTAAATGTTCCTTTGTTTGATTTTACAAGACTCTTAGGTTAAATATTGGATAATAGAGCAACATTTTTTTGAGTTATATTACTCACCAGTCTTCTTGTTTATATACTTGCATTCTTGTTGCCAATGATTTGAGATTCAGGGTGATCTCTTTAAATCTGTCTTGAGGGTCCTTTTGATTCCTATCTCTCTTCAACTTATTTTTATTCCTCATCAACCTCTAGAGTCTCCTCTTCATTCTTGAAGTCTAGATTCCCTAAGTGTTCTTTGACTATGAGTGATATTTTCTTTTCTCATCAATCATCACATTGGTCATTTTCACTATCTTTTGTCATCTCTTATTATAACATCTATAGGTTGAGCTCATTGATGAGTATCCTAATAATATTCCCTTATCATATCTAGAATCAAAATTTCCCAAGTCTTCGTCATCTCTTTTGTTGAAACATTTGCTCTCAAACACTCTAAACTATTCCACATTGGTAGGTCTTCCCTTCCATAGTTCATAAGGAGTCTTGTTGCCATTATTCCTTATTTTTCCTATATTAAAAAGTTAGATAATAGTACTTATTACCTCTCTCCAATATCTATTAGATAATATAGGCTCATTTAACATAGTTCTAGCCATCTCTTGAACTTTCCTATTCTTCTTTTTCATTACCCCATTTTGTTAAGGTGTCTTAACTACTTAGAATTGTCTTATTATTCCATGAACCTCATAGAATCCATCAAAATAATTGGACTAAAAATATCTTCTATTCAATCTTAGGAACTTTATCTTGCCATTCTTCTCATTCTCAATAATAGCCTTGAATGCCTTGAACTTGTCAAGAGCTTCTAAATTTTCTTTCAAGAATGCAAACCAAGTCATTCTTGTGTAATCATCAATGAGTAACATGAAGGATCTATCTTGTTGAATGCCTTAAATTTTTTTAGTCCCATAGAGATTAGTGTGTATTAACTCCAAGGTTATTGTAGTAGATTACTCCTTAGACTTGAATTTTCTTCTAGTCTACTTACCATGTTGACATGCCTTGCAAAGTATGTTTGTACGTTTGATAATCTTGAGCATGTTCTTCACAAACTTCTTAGTGATAATATTGACCAAGTTTTCAAAGTTTAGGTGACCTAACCTTCTGTGACATAGCCAAATTTAATATATCCTTCTCATGAATCATCTCTCCTTATTGATCTCATTTAATACATATAGGCTATTCTCAGTTATCTTGACATTGGTAATTAGCCTTCCTAATTTGGATTTCCTTATCTCATACCCTTTATCATGAAAGGTTAGTGTGTCTCCTTAATTTTAAATTTGAATTACACTAAGAAATTTATGTTTAAAACCTTCCACATAAAACACATTTTGTGTCTTAGTCTTTCCATTGTCCAAACTTAAGACACCCTTGCCAACTATATTGGTAGTTGTGTTGTCTCCAAACCTTACTATTACTTCAGAATTATTTTTTAATGAGATGAAATAATTTATGTATCTTTTGAAGTGGCTTGAGAAACCACTATCTATATACCATTTCATGCCTTCATCTTGAATTTGAAAGGCATTATGAGTTAGTATATATTCCTCTTTGGTCTTTTGTTCCTCCTACGCAAATACTTGATCTTACCTCTTGAGCTCAATATGATCTATCCTAACTTTTTTTGGCTTCCATACCAATGTTCTATCCTTCTTCTGCATTATAGGATCTTCATATGTTTTTTTGAATCTTTTGGTCCTTCTTACTCTATTATAGCATAATATTTCAATGTGTCCTATATTGTGTTAGATGTAGCAAATAACAGTAATATACTTACCATGGTTCTATAATGACTTATCCTTTATTGAATTGGGATACCTAATTAATATTTTCATGTTGGCACTCATGAATTATTCTAACTTCACATGATCTCTCTCAAACTTGATCATTTTGTCTATGAGTTTCTCATGATCAACGTTCAAGGAATCTATCTCTATGTTCAACTAGTCATACTCAACTTCCTTTGACTTAAACCTTGTGTTGACCCCTTCTAATTGACTCCTGAGATCCTTGATAGTCTTAATTTGATGTTTAAAATCATCAAGGGAACTTATGAGCTTAGTTTCAAGGTCTACTTTAGCTTCTCCTTCTTCACTATGATAGTATACTTCTTCATCATACATTTTGTCTTGATCACAAGACATTATTGTGTTGCTTAAGATCACCTTCAATATGTTAGACTTGCCTCAAAGGACCAGGCTATGAATCTAATTATTTGAATCATAATTATTGAGAGGAGGTGAATCAGTCTTCAAATCCTTTTACACCTTTAATTTATCATTCATGAACTATCAAAAAAATATAGTAAACTAACAACACATTAAGAACCATGAGCATGAGACAAGAACATAACATATAAAACACTTATTTGAGTGGGAAACCCTCAAGGGGAAGAAAATCCCCTAATATCTACAAATGGACTAAAGTCCTATAAGATAAACATAAAGATTTAGTGAAGAATAAACTTCACTTGGAGCATCAACCCCAACTAGTTAAGGACCACTTGAATAGGCTTTATTAATCACTTACTTGCAAGGAGGCACTAACCCCTTAAATGACTCAGCACCAACTTATCCCCTTGATTGCCTTGATCAACTTCAGGACATCTTGTTTCTCAACCAACTAATGATGACCACCTCTTAAACTCTTCACATTCTTAGCACTCTCAGACTACCTTTTAGGCTCCTTCACTCAACTAGGTCTATTTAAGATAGATTAGGTCATTTGACCTTGATAATAATCTATAGTACCCATATTAGATATTCATGATAGTTTCTTTGTACCTTGATGATGGTCTTAAATACCTCCTTTCTCTCTTTAAAGTGATATATCTTTTGATTCAACTCACACATTCACTAACTAGCCAATTAGGCCTATTAGGCCTTGTTCTTATACTAGGCTCTTATTCATACACCTCTTGGTTGTCCATAAACACTTGATTGAAAAGCATAGCTACTAAAAAAAAAATAGTTAATGGAATCTTTGTTTTTTCTATTAATTATCATTAACACTCGACCACTTTTATTTTCAATACAATAGGATTTAGGACATGACACAAACATGAATCAAAATTATAATAGGTCGGTCATAGCATATAGGACTAAAACCCATTTTAGGCTTTAAGGAGACCTAATTCAATTAGGCCTTCATTAGCACACATTACCCTTTGAATTCCTTGGAACACTTTAAAACTTATCACATGGAATGAACATATTATATTCCACTCAAATATACCCTTAATAAGATCCTATAGTATTCAAAACACTTTTTTGTTCCAACCACCACTTGAAACACACCATTAACACTGTTCACAATTAGGTTGTCCATACTCAGAAAGTTTATCTTAAACAACTAAAGTATAAAAATAATTTTTATTAACAACCATTGCAAAAAATCACATATACATAATATGCATGACCTTATATTCATAACCATGTTATTTAGTCTTCACAACTCAAGGCAAATGGCCTCAAACCCTTATTTTCAAGTAGCCCACTTAGAACTAATAACTAGCCTCAAAAAACAATAATGAAAACTTGAAATTATGACACATGAAGGAAAAAAAATAACTTCAAATACATGAAACATATCTTAAAACATATTAAAAACAAACTCCAATATAAATATCATAATCTCTAATGGCAATATTGGTCTTGAAGACCAATTTCATAACCTCATTGCACACAAACCTCACTAAGTTAGACAAGTCAACTTGAGAGAAACTTTTTTCTATATACAATGATATCCAAATATTATATCCAGAATGAACATGTATTATAGGTATTTAAAAAATTCTCCATGCACTTGTATTCATCCTTAATCCATGATAACACATCCCTAGTCAAATTCTCACTTCTGCTTAGGTTTCTCACTATTTGCATCATTAGGCCTGTTAGTGATTGGTCAAATTATATGAAAAATTTAGCACCCATGAGGGATATAACATACTTAAAATCAACCAATTACATAAAATACAAGTCTCAATATTAAACCTTCATCCATTTGTCAACTTTGATTTGGTCAACTCTAATTGCTATAGTAAATCTTTGAGAAATGAGGCCTTTCCTATAGGGTCTACTCACCCTCTTAAAAAAAAATCATATATAGAGGTGACTAGGATATCTAGATACATGATAAAATAGTTTTTTTTATTCATTTTAGACAATTTTATTCTATTTTAAATAATATCTTTCACATCGGGTCAATGTTACGATTTTAGAGAGGGTTAACATTATTTAAGGTGTTAACTATTATTCATAAAGGACTACCCCTTATTTCCAAAACTAATGCCTATAAATATTATCTAAGAACCTTCTCCATCTCTCCTAAATGACTTAGATTACCATTCAGAGGTTACGCATGCCAATCAACACTTGAATGTCTTTCTCAGGTTGAGAACCCTTCATTCTATGCACTTCAAGAAACCTCAAAACCACTTTTCATGCATTTTATTATAAAATTTGACCTCATACTTGGTCAACACACCCAGGAAAAACTATCACACCATTTAAAATACTCACATGCTCATTTTTATCTTAAAATTTCAATCACATACCTAATTTGGCCCCCATCTCTCTCTTTACTTTCTTAGACCTTGACCTTCAAACCACATTAGGCCTTGAAACTGACCTTCAAACCTCTTTTCATGCACTATCCACCACAATTACATGATAAAACACAATATCACATGATAAAAAAATGTCAAACATACTTCATATGCATTGATAACATATCATAATGTCTCATTAGGCCAAGTAGGGTCTAGAGGTAGTCTAGTTGCATACTTGGTCTGTAGGTTCTACCCCTATAGGCTCATTATGAGACTTTCATGAGTTATCCAATTCCTTATATTCATGCTTAAACAACCTCATATATCCTATTATAACTATGTGTATCCATCTCACTAGGACACCAATCTCATACCTTCTTACAAGGTCTTTTCATGTAATGACTAGTGTCATAACTAGCTGATCAAGCACTTGACTCTTGATAACTAAATTTGAAACACTTCTTGATGCTTCTACATATTTTTCATATGCCTTACACTCTTAGAATCACTACAAAACTGATATATATCCTCTCTCATAGCTATATTCTTCAATGACCTCCTAATGACCTTTCTTCAAGAACCTTTGACATTAATGACAACATCAATGCCTAACCTCAATAATAGGAGCACTTTTCAACAAAATTTTCCATGATTGTTTTCACACACACTAATATCATAGTGTCAAATTCAACTCTTAATTCCATGGATTATGCAATATAAACCTCACTTAGTGAGAGGGATACAATCATGAAAAATATGTAGACATGGCAGAACTAGATATTGCACAACTCTTTTACCAATGTGTATGCATAATGACATGTAGATAAACTATTTTAGTCCCATGGTTAAATCACCACCAAAGTCAACATGGTGTAATTTTATTTTCATGTGACATTTGAAATAAATACTCACCAATTGATGGAAAATCAAGCTCCCTTGCATGGTCTTCTACATATTACTCAAGAATTTCTACTTAGTTGGAAGTCTTACAAGGATAATTTATCCCTCATCAATTAAATCATTGAACCATTCATAGATGTGCCTAAAATCATTCCACCCAACTAGCTATGACATATTTTCCAACAATATAAAATGTCTCCTCTATCCAATAAATTATTTCATAGGTTTAATAATTTTGAAATGTTGTTCAATCTCTTTTGTATTTAAAAGTTTGTATAGTACTACATAGAGTTAGTCTATTGAAAACTTGCAAGGGTGGTAGACTAGTATGATACTTAATTTAAAACCTAAAAGGGAAATTAAGTAGTGTACAATGGTTGAAAACCAGTTTATCGATGTCTTGAGTGAAGTCTATGAGTCCTATGCACTTCTATATTGTCTTATTTCTCAGTATTCAAACTACTTACCTATGCAACCTTGTCTTGATATGAGACAACATTTCAAGTCCAGGAAAGTAATACAGATAAATGGTAAATGTAAAACCATTTGTATGTAAGAGAATGTCCTATGGTAATTCTAGTTGTATTCTATTTGTAGGTAGTTAGGAATTGTTACGAATATCCATTGGTTAGGATTCCATAAAAATCAATATGGAGGCCCATTTAGCATGGTAAATCTAGAAGTTACAACTATAGTAATTAATACCTATAATTAGTTGTAAATAATGTAGTAGACGGGTTGATGATTATGTTGATTCTAACATATATATGAGTAATAAAATGGTGAATATTATTCTCAAATAGTATCACACAACGTATTGATAGAATTGGACATCAATTTATGAGGTTTTCCTTATGGTTATCCATAGTATTAGATATTTTAATATGAATTCTAATTATTTATGTTATTTATTGGTATAATCATAGATCTTCCTATGTTTTTATGAATGCTTTCTTCATTATAATACTTTGATGCATAAATATTTATATCTATAAGTAGTCTATATTATGAATTGAATCATTAAACAAGTGTAGTTCTCTATGATAAACCTTGCTTATGGATTCAAAGTCTTGATTAAATCATTCTGGAAGATCTCTATGTCACTTCACACAACCTATCCTTATAATTAGCATGTTTTGGTGAAACCTAGAAACCTATGCTAACATGGTTATACCAAGATAGTTTATCTCTTTGTCATCCCTTTCACCCCTTTAATTATCCTTGTCAATACCATTCTACCCCTTGTCAACATAACCACATTTAAAATTAGTCCATCTCAAGCTTCAATAAAAGTCTCTTGGGATATGAAAGGTATATGGTAGGGATCAACACGTAAAGGGAATATGGTCAAAGTATTCCTAGTCATCTCATCAGAATTTGAGAGACTCATTACAACTGATGAAGAGAGAGTGGGTACCTATCAAGAGAGAAAATTGGAAAATACTCACAAGTGACATGATAGACATAAGTGGCCTAATTAAATACATAAATAACAAACTAATATGTTATGAAGGGTAACAAGATCAATGTTATTAGCCTCATGTGCCATATCATATACCACCTCAGCCATCTTTTGTGCCACCCATCCTTCCTCAAAATACTGAGTCAATTGAGTTTTTAAGTGATCGATGTCTTTCACGTACCCCTCAAGCTTTCCCATCATGTAAATTAATCCAAGAGAATATCCAAAAGAAGAAAGAGGTTATTTTTTAGAGTGTTGAAAATAAAGACAAATGAGAATTAGAGAGTTTGATTGCTACTTGGATGGAAATAATGAAGTTATCTTGGCATAAAACTCCATTCCTCTTCCTCAAGAACCTCCCAATAAGTACTTTAAGATTCCAGGTTGGAATTAAGTGGTGAAATCCTGGGATAAACAAAGTAGAACAAGCTTGGATTAGGGAGTTGAGATCAAGGAAGAACCTGAACCTATTCAATCCCCACCCATCCCTCCTAGAGAGCCTAAAACCTTCCCATCTTAGAAATAAATTAATAAGGAATCCAAGGCAAACAAGAAATCCTTGTTGGAAAGCTTGAAAAACCTATGATCTTCCCATATTAGAAATCAGTTCAAAAGAACATAAAAATGAATATTGAATTCATTGTGGAGAAATTTGAAAGCTAAAACTTCAAAGTTTGATGGATTCATTGGTTAATGGAGGGAAGAGAGAGATAAGTTCTCTAATCATGGGAGATCAAAACTAGTTTGTTAGGATGAGAAACCTCTCCTTGAGGAAAATAGTCACATTGCATCTATATATAATTCATAAGGATATGAAGAGGATAAATTATTGAATATGAGGAAAAATTCATCATTGGAACACCTCTTGGTGAAGAGAGATGCAAATCATCCTTTGAATTTGAAGATAAAGTTAACCTTGATAGAGTACAAGTTAGTCAAGTGATGATAGACTTTGAGAGAGATGGTCTTTCTCATTTTGAACAAGGTTTTGATAAACTTATTATAGGAGAAGAAGAAGATCCTAAATATCCACTAGAGGTGGGGGAAAAAAATTTGAGTCCTAAGAGCATGATCAAATAGGTACAAACTCTAATTCCTTGTCAAATTGTGTTGTAACTACCTCTATATTATCTATTATCAAGCTTGAAGAAGGTCTAAGTGAACTATAACCAAGAGAAATTAAATTGGAGGACTTATTTAAATTTATAAGGGTAGGTTACACTCTTCTTGAGAGAGGTTATGGTCTGATTCAGATTGAAGAAGGTAGTTTTATCAAGAAAATCACCAAGCAAGAGGAAGGCAACTTTTCAAGTTTACAACTCCAAAAGGCTACTTAATTTGAAGATGACTTGTTTGATATTATTAAAAAAGTATATAAAACTCTCAATCCATTTATAGGTACTTTTTCACTCTTGGAAAAGGAAAATGAGATTCATTGGTCTCAATATATCAAGAAGAAATATGCACTTCTCCTTGAAGCCAACCCTGCAAGCATGCTACAAGATCTATTTAAGATTGTTCAGCTTAATCAAGATAAGCATATTGATGAAATAAAAATGAGATTTTTTTGACCAAGTAGCCAAGTTTGAAATGAGTATGATCTGGTTCTTAACTCACATAGTCAATTCATGAACAAGGTAATAAAACAAGAAGGTTTGATTACTAGTTAAGAAGGTTATGAGTCTGCCAACATCTCAAAATATAGGTGGAAGCTCTCACTCTATGAGAAATACTTGATTATAATTCATTAATCATGTGAAAATATAACTTCATGGGAGCATGGAAATATCAAGAGTTTCCCATTTGATAATAGAGGAGAAATTTATGTTGAGGTCAGTTGTGTGTAGTTGTTTCTTATTTTTTTTACCTAAATGCTTGTTAGCACAAGTATGTTGGTTTGTTTTGTCTTATTTTGTTTTAGTTGTTTATGTGTTAATTTTTTTTATTTTTTTTTGTGTGTTGGGTGGTGTTTTAGTTTATCATATTATTCAAGGCCATATTGTGTCTCAATTTGAGGGCAAGTGACTCCATAACCTAATGGATGGATAAGGCAACTAGTTTAATTTGCTTAGCAAACAAGCATCCCCAAGCGATTGCCAAAGATGTTAGCCAAAGTTTTACTACCATTATTTAGGTTCATAAAAAATGTGGTTTGTAATGTTTTATAACCTTATTCATATCCATTATATTCATTTTAAGGTCTTTAAAGGGTCTTTTAAATGTCTTATTAGCATAGTTCAAGGTTATTTTGACAAGTTTAAGGTAATGACTTATGTTTATCTTCGGATAGTCTATCCATACCATGATATGAAAATATTGATTACAAATGATTAAAAGGTTCATAAGTGTCTCTAAAAGTCATCTCACTCTTTCACCACCTTGTATGAATATTCTATACATGTTTGGAGAAGTTAAGGTTATTTTATGAAGTTTAAGGTAAATGTCATGCAAGAGAAAGGTGCATGTAGCCAAGTCTAATGCATGTCAAAGCTAATAAATATGAAATTTTCATTAAAAAACACTTTTAAAATCTTGTTAATAATATATCCAATGTGAATATATGTCAAGATGTCAGTACAAGTCAAATTAAATTCAATTTTGTAGGTTCAATGTATAAGAGAGAGGAAATCACTTTTTTATTGGCATTTTTAGGTACTTGTATGAAATTGAAGGATCTATATTAAGGTGAAAACATTTTTAGATTTTATATTCACATTCATCAAGTAATTTACATGAATAAAAATCTTGTATAGGTCCTAAGAAGCCAAAATTTTCATCAGAATCTCCATCAGCTTCTTGGTTGACTAGTAATGGTCAACTTCATGTGCTTAGTGCAGATAGAGGAAAGAGAGAGTGATGACATGATATTTTAGGATGAGTAATTTGGTATAATTGAATTTATATTTGTGTCAATATTTCTCATATTATTTCCCTTTCCTTTATGAAAAATCACTAAGAGTCCAAGATGGTCTTAAACCCTACAAAAACCCCATACACTAAATTTTCTCCTTTGAATGGTAGTTTGAAGCTAGTTGGAAGCATGAATCAAATTGGAAATGATATATAGGGGTTTTTAAATAATTACACATGTTTATTCAAGCCTTATTTGGCATGTGTGACCCTCATAAGAAGTAAAATCTCATCTCATGTTGAGTTGTAGACAAGGTCACCAAAGGAAAAAGACATTATCACAACTAAATATGATGATATTCACTTTAGAAATGTTGTATTTAAAATTATATAACTCTCTCAATCCATTAAAATGAATCATATAAGCCTTAAATGGCCAAATATGAAAATAATACAAGGTCATAGGTTTTAGGTGTTAAGAGAACAAAGGAATAAGGTGAGTTTGAGATAGAAAAGAGCCTGTAAAGTGTCTAAAAGGTCTAACCCTACATTATTAGTGATTTATAATATTGTATGTGAATATTGGTGATGTTTGAGAAAGGAGGGAAAGTTTAATTTGCTTCATAAGTGGACTCAAAGAGGTTATTTTCCACCCACAAGTCTACAGACATATAGGTGGATGGTTATGACTAATGAGCCCTAGATCATGAGGACTTAAAAGCTTTAAAAAAATTAAATACTTATTCATAAACATACATATAACTATAATATCCTATAGTATCAACCTAAAAGACATATATAGTGTATAAGCTTCATTCTCCTCACATGGTTTTTGTAGATGGGATAGTCATAGTTATGAGCCTGCAAAGGAAAATGCATGCATTATTGAAGGTTGCATAAAAGACTAAAAAAGATATAATAAAAAAATAATTATTCTTATTTTTTTTAGATATTTTGGATGAGTTTCATTATATTCACTGTCTCAGACCAAGAGCTTACCCTCAACCTTAGTAAGGCATCCTCTCAAATGGGCATGCACAAGCCTATTTAGGCAAATGAAAAAAGAGCTTTGTGATCATTAGGGTAGGATTCAAAGAGGTATTGGAGGTACCCATGAGCCATTAATATCATGTGTAATTATTGACTATTGGAAAAATTAGAGGTCATAGAGATCAGGCCATTTAAAATAGTAGGCTCAGTCAAAGGCACTTAGTAGGCATACACAATATTGTGTGTGCAAAATAGAGAAGTGCTAAATTGTGTGGTGATAAAATAAGATCCATTAGAATTAAAATTAAGGAGTATTTTAGAGTATAATAAACTAATATATTTTCTCTTCATTGTCTAAATAAGGTTGGATGTGGACCTTTAGGTCTGCAAACTTGTAAGTATATACACTTAATCAAAAGAATGAAAATCTCACATTAGAAGAAACTTGCCTAGCCTTGGGAAGTCCTAACACCATCCAAGACTTCTATGGGTGATTGTAAAAATTTTAATTAAAGGGCCTATATGTGACAAAAACTTTTATCATCCCTCAAAGTGAAGAAAGTGCAAGTAACAATGACAATATACCTACAATAGTGCCTCCATGTTTCAATTACCAAATTGTGCATAGTATGGAATAAAGGGTAAAATGGCTTTATAAAGACAAAAAAATATTAAAATTGTTAAATTAGTAAGTATGATACTCACATAGATGAAATATTATTGAGGAATCCCGCACTTGTGGTAAAATGTAGGTGTTGACCAAATTTGACTTTTAGGTTAAATTGGGGCACCCCTAGGTAAAATATTGACTTTATAGGTATATAATGGGTGTAATATGAGTTTAATGTGGTATTTTATATGATAATTAATGTCAATTGGTGTTATACTAGCCTTGGTCATTAGTTTTCTTAGTCCCTTTAGTCATTTTGAGTCATTTTAGGGGTTAAAAAGTTGCATTTAATGAGTTGCATGGGTTTATTTGGAACTATGAAGGTTTAAAAAGAATGTAATGAACCATGTGTCCACTTAAGTCTTAATAAATTGACATAACTGAAATATTGTAGGTTATGCAGAAGGAAGGGTAGTTTTCTTGAAGGAAAAGAGGAGTTTGGCACTTGTATGACCTCCTTAGGAAGTGTGCCACATGGAAAATGGTCAAGAAGTTCCTAAACTTAAAAAATATAATTTCCATGTTTTTTTTATATATAAATTTCATTCCTTTCTCAAAACCATTCTACTCCTTTTCAGCCCTTCTTGGCAAGCAAAAGTGACTTGTAGGTTTGTACTTGGTATGGTCAACACAAGGGGTTTTAGGAAAAATGATCTTAGGGGTACATTATAAACTCATTAATATTCCATTTTATGTTATTTTTCAAAGGAATTGTAGCCTGAGATTTATGAACCATCCCTAATAAGTTGACCTTCCAAATCTACTTGCTAATCTATGCACCCCATGGGTTTTGCTTTGGTTTGAGTAGCTCTATACAATCCACTTGTTTATATTTGTCCTAGATGATTTTAAATATGTTTCCTCATGTATACCATTTTTTTTCATATTTCAATGTTTTTAAATGTTCCATATAGCTCAGATTACAAGAGGGTACACCATTCTATGTTATATGTAGTCTTGCACTATTTTCAAGATATTCAAGTTTTAACCATGGTTTTAAGGGGTTATGATGATTAATTTTTCATGTTATTAGTGTTATATTATTTAAATTATCATCTAAATCTCATATATAAAATAACATTCCATGAGTTTCAACCATGTATGCTATGCAGTCAGCTCCTTACCCAATTTCACTTGTAGCCATTGTTGAACCACATTTGAAAAACTTGTTAGTATGTTCATGAAAGTGTATTTTAGACATAAATATTTTTAAATGTGTTTATAATTAGTAATAAACAAATTTTACCTTTCAAATAATGTATAAAGAGACTATGGCAACAAGATACAACTTCCACACAGTCTGCCATTGGAACATGCATCTATAGGTGTCTAAAGGAGGGTATCATGTTGAGATGAAACTATATTGAATTAATACAAGTATTCATAGGTTAGAGTGGATTAATTTTAACATTTGAAAGAGGTACCATGTTTTTTGAGGGTTCATACAACATGTGTATGACTCACATTTTGTTCACTGCCCTATTCAAGACCCATAACCACCTATAGGTGGTGCTAATAGAGCATAAAGGTGCCTTTTGAGGCATTGAAGAAAGTTTTAAATACTTATCTGGATCCTATTAAGCTATATTAACCATGAAAAAATCATAGAAGGAGTCAAAGTGGCAAGAGAAAGTATGAAACCATTTTGAGAAGATGAGGATAGTGTTTTGGGAAAGTGTCCCAAAAAAGTGAAAATAGAGGTCCTGGGGATTGTTGTAGACCTATTATAACATGTTTGAAAAGAGAGTTTTGGAATATATCTAATTTTATTTTGGATCCCATATTATGTATAGTAACCATGAAAAAAATGGGATTCAATAAGTGAGTGGAAGTTAGAGATTTAGAGCCTCAAATGTGCCCTAAAAAACACTAATTTTGAGCAATGTTATCTATAGGTTCAAGCTTCAAGAGACCTTCACACCCTAAGTTGAAAAATTGACAATTGAAAACATGTTTGAATTATTATAAGTAATAAATGGGAGTAATTTAACCATATTAATCAATCAAATAGGCTCACAAGCTATGTTTAGGACCCCATATACACTTTCAATCTGTACATAGAGGAATGTGCACCTACATTAGGGTACCTCAATCAAGACAATAACCCAATTTGATGTTAGAATGGTGTTTTAAGGCTTTAAATAGGGAAAATAGTTCAAATACATATGTTGTGACATATAGGGACTCAATTAAGGCCTTTAATCATCATGATCAAGTTCAATTGAAGCTCATACATACCTATAATAGTTAAGAGCAGGGTTTCCTAGTCAGCTAAGGGAAAAGACTCAGTCTAAGGGAGTTCAAACTATAGGTAAGAGATAATGGAAGGTTAGCATGATAAATTAAACTTGTAAACACTTTTCATCCATAATCATGATGAGTTTCATAAGACTTGATTAAATTAAAAGGATCCTATATGGACACTTAAAATCTAGTACACACACCTATAGCTAACATGGCTTGACTAACAAAAGAAATGAATTAAGAACTTGTTTTTATTGGTAATGTAAGGGTATATTATTGATGTGACATGAATAATATGATTTAAAAGGGACCTTATAAATATTAATAAATTATTTTATATTTTTTTAGACCTAAAACTATATAAGAATACCTACAAGAATTACGTTTGAAGGAGGAAAATAACAGAATATAGTCAAATGTGAAGACTCAGTCTTGAAGAATTCAATGTGTGGAAAGGTGTAGGAAAGATTAAAGTGGTAGGAGAGATTATATAAATTATTTCAGGAAAAATTTTACCTCATATAACTTCCATGATAAGATAGGAAATAAAGTAGTCCAAAGGCAAGTATACATAGTCATTTGAAGAAATCCTACACATAGCGTTACCTAACAGTCTGTCTGGGTTTTTGTGATTTTTAAGGGTATATACATAAGAAAAAGGGCTCATTTTATTTTTATATAAGATTTATCACTTGAATTATCCTATATAAGTGTTTTTTTTTATAAAATTAGGGGAAGTACCCCATGTTTTGTCTCAGATGGGGGGTACTTCCCCTTATACCAAGACTGCCAGATTTTGGTAAGGCAAAGTATGAAGCTGGGAGCCATGGGATTTTTTAGAAAGGGTATTATAATTTTATTTACATATAAAAAAATAGGTAAATCTCCTCATAGATATATGAAATTTAATATAGAGGTTTAAATCTCTTAAGATTATAGGCAAACCTACTAAGCATTAGCAGGCCTAAAGGTCCAAATGAGAAGTCATTCTCAATTATAGATATAATAAGACTTTATATTGAATTAAAGCATGTACATGTGGGAATTATATAAGTTTTTTTTATCTATTTGGAGACTATGGAAACCATCAAAATTCATTTTTAGATCAAATAACCAACTCGGGCCTGTTAGGCAGGGCTTAAGCATAAAGCCAAGTGAGGGGTCAATTACAATTATAACATGAGATGAACATTAAAATGAGTTGAAACATGTTAATGCTGTATTAAAAGAGGTTTTAAATCCTTTTAATTTTATGATAAAACATAAATGGGCCACTTTTGACTAGAAAACTCACTCAGACTTGCATGAAAGAGGAAAACAAGCTCAAGTAGACAACTTCAAATGCTCATATCTTCTTGAAGGATTTTCATGGGTGATAAAGGATTTCAAGGATGTTTTAAGGGGTATTTAAGGTCATGTTTGTGGAATTTTTATGCAATTTTTACATCATATTTTTATGAACAAACCTTAAGAGGTCAAATAGGCCTAAAACCCTCTAAAACCCTTCCTACTGACCCAATTAGAGAAATGAAGTTGGAGATGCATTCTAATGGAATATTTTGGCCATGAAACCTATTTAAAATTTAATAGGACTCAATAAATATTCCTAAAATTCTAATTATTTGTATGGACCTATATAGATGGGGTGAAAATAGGGTTTTCCTTAACTATTTTATGTGTTTTGTAGGTTGTAGGAGGTTTCAAGAGATGAAAATAACATGTATGGAAATATTAAGACTTAATATAACTAAAAATATCACTCTAATGGATTTAAACAAATCCTAAGTTTTCAAACTAGGTGCTTTAACTCATCCAGTCAAAACTGACCTAGTGGACAAGCTAGTGAGAAGTGTGAAAATTCTAAGGGAAAGTGATTTTAAGGTAACCCTAATGATTATAAGGCCATTTAGGGTCTTAAAATATGTCATAAACTTACTCCCACATATTTTCATGATAAAATTGTGCCTTTTTGGAAGCCAATTGTGCAAGGTGCATGGAAGAGCACTTTTCTTGATAATAGATTATGATTGCTCTTTTCCAGGTGATTCTAGATGACCAGGACAAAAAAAATGCATGGAGAGTCATGTTTGATTTACTTAAAATTAATTAAAATCATCATACCTGGTTCCAATCAGTTATAAGTTTTTCAAATAGAGATAATCATGCAAGCAATTTTTTTGAGCCAAAACGAGGAGTTTCTTGCCACTTTTCATGAAGTTTATGACTTGGATTGACACTTTTAGATCCTAAAATTGCATGGTTAGTTTAATATCCTATTCCCATGCATAATTAACTCCTTTGATCAGCTTGAAAAGTGTATTTGTGACCCTTGGACTTCTCTCTTCTCCTCTCTGTCTCAAGCTCTATAAGAACTAACCATTTTGGCATTGTAGGGGATGTTCCACCTAAGTATCCTAAATCCATGATCAAATGTATAAATTTTGATCAATAATAATACTGATGTTTAACTCCTCCATGAATTTTATTAGTGTGTTCATTTGGAATGTTTGATTTTGCATAATCGAAGACTATGGATTCCTTGGCATGTTATTTCATTCTATCATCTATTTACAATTGGAAAGTTTCTTTTGTTAGGGCATGTGAAGTTTTCTAATAAATGTCTAATATTTAGTGAGTTATCATATTCATTATTTCCCTCATATTCCTCTTGTCTAGTCCTCCTAGCTTTGCACATTCATCATAACCTCACAATGTAGCATTGATGTGAGAAGATGAAGATTGGAGAAGTGTATGTTTAGTTTGTCCTTTGATTTCAAGTGTAATATTTATATGGTTGTATGTCATCATGTTTTTTTGTGTATCACCTCCCTTCTATTAGTTTTCTTTCAATTATCCTTCTCTTTTCACCCCCCAAGTTAAGTGTAGTTGCAATCCAAAGTGGTACATCAAGGGAGCTAACCCTATCTAGAGATTCACATAATTCCTTAGGCTACCCACAAGCCTAGATGTTATTTCATTATGTCACTTAGATTTTTATATATTTTAAATCTCCTCAAAGGGTGCAAATCCAAATGAAAATAGTATGAAACATAGTAGTTAGGTCTTTATGCCTAACATTGTTCTCAAACCCTACCATTGGAAATCTCAACATAAAGGATGAAATGGGTTGAATAAGGCTTGAAAAAAACTTAATATTTTTTTCATTATATTTAAGTATGTGAAATATGAATTGGTTTATTGGGAAAGAAAACTAATTGGCCATTTTGGCCTAAAACTCTCTCTAAGGTGCACATAATGCTTCCCAGTCACTCGAGAGCCTTAAAGATTCACATGAAACTGTATGGATAAGGTTCATGGTACATAAATATCTTAGGTATATTTAGGTACCCTTATCCAATAAAATATGACATTATTTCTGAGGTTAAGGGCCTAACCTTTATGAACTATCGTTAACAACCCAAACATGTCTAAACCCTCCTAAAACCCTTATAAGAGCTTGATGGAGAATAAGTGAATGATATAACTCATAATGCATTCAATTTAAATTTAAAACATATTATTATCATTCCTCACTCTAGGAATATCCTTTATATGATATTTTCTTGTACTTCCACCTGTACATATGCATTTAATGTTATGTTTTTATAGAGTTTTAGACTCAAAATGGGGTGTTTGATGTCTTAAATAGATGTAGACTATTGTATAAGGTGTATTAAGGTATATTATATTTCATTAGGTCCAAAAATCCATGAATTTTACCCTATAAGTCCTATTATAGGTATATTTCATGAGGGTAACATGAGAATGCTTGTGAAAGACTTAGATTTTGGCCATTTCTTAGTTCACCCACATACACAAGGTTCCAAACCCTCAAATTTGATATGGAGAATTATTATGAGGTACCTAGAGTGAATAAAAAATTTATATGAAGTTTCACATGTGTGATCATTGATTATATTCAAATCTTAGTTTTTAGGCCTAGAGACCTAATTGAGGGCTACTTAGAGAGAGAAACAAGTGAAGTAAGTGTACTTACACTTAGTGTCTAGCCATTAAATTTTGTATATAGATGAATTAACTTAGTTGGTACTCAAAACTATTATTTTTTTCCAATATTATCTATATATTGTTCTACAAAAGGAGATTTGTATGTTTTGAGGGCTACAAGGAATTAAAGTCATGTATAGGCTTAGGTGTGAAAGAGAGTGTTATAAAGTATTTTATGTATCAAAGGGGGTTGATAAAATTTTGTTAATATTGATAGAGGCCTTTCATGGAAAGAGGTTGAATTCATGAAGACAAAATCAAGATTTGAGGCTTTTGAGCAAAGGTAGACGTAGTGAGACTAATGGGCTTCAAGACACTTAAGAATATATGGTCACTAATGCAATGCCATTATAAAAAGGTTATAAAACTAATTCAAGGTGTAAATAACATGATAAAAGGAGATTTTAAGGAGAGTTGATTACCAATGAGTTCTACTTGTCACTTTATAAGCCAAAAGGAGGGTAATTTAAAGAATAAAATAGATGTGTCAAGTAAAAAGAGAAACTCATATACAATTTCTAAGATTAAGCATCATCAAGAAGGCAAAAAATATCATTAAATACCTTATGAGACTATTCTATAACCTCATTCTTGATTGTAACTATTTTCATGAGTATTAGACAGTTGTCAAATACTCTATTCTATGCCACTTCTCTCTCTCCTCTCATTTTCTATATAAGCAGCCTTGTTTGGCTTTGTAATGATCCTCCACCTAAGTATGAATAATACCTACTCATTTTTATTTGTTTGATCAATAAAAAACTATTGGTTTTACCTCCTTATATGATTGTATTTATTATGTGTATGTGGGTATTTGATCTTGTTAAGTGATTTGCTTAGCCTTCCTTGGCATGTTGTCATATTCTAACACCTATATACAGTTTCAAAGCTTCTTTTACAGGTCATGTGAAGTGTGTAAGTGTAGTGTAAATATTTAATGAGATTGTCTATAAATAGTGTCATCTAAGACTTCTTGACTATTCCTCCTAACCTAAATATCTATCACAACATCCACATTAAAATACTAATGTGAGAGATTCATATTAGGAGTAGTGTATATTAAGGTTAGTCTCATGGTCTACATGTGCAAATGAAACTAGTTGGTAGTGATCAATTGATTTGGTGTATCATCCCCTTAGTTCATTTTACTTTATTTTATTCCTTACCCCTTTTCCTTTTTAAGTTAAAAGTAAAAACTAATTGATACATCAATGGGAGCTATCCCTATAATTTAAATTTTTGGTCCACCTAAAGGTCACCCATAACCTAAGACCAATCCAATTATGTAACTCAAGTTGATAGATATTGAAAGACTATTTCAAGGGTGAAAATTTGAGCTATAATAGTTTTTGAGTATGAGTGGTTGTGCAACAAGGATGTTTATTTTGACCAAGCTAAGGATGTTATTCCTAGTTGGGTTGCTTCTTCATATTCTGATAAAAATGGTGTCCATAGTTGGATGAATACAATTCACAACATGAGTATTGATAGTGTCAATCCCATTATAGATTATCAAGTGGATGAAAATGACATAGACTCTTATACTATTTGTCTCATGAGCTTGGATCTTGAGCATGATGCTACAAAAGATGCAATGGGGGTGGAACTTACTTATTCTCCATAGTGCAATGAGGAACAACAAAGAGAAACCTAGAGGATCATTTATAAAGAAATAAATGAGTTTTCCATTAGACTTGAGAAATTACTTGAAGTTGGTGGTTAAAAAGAAGTAGATGATGTGCTTCAATTTACAAAATAAAATAGAATTTCTCTTCTATTGGACAAGGTGTCTAGATGCTTCCCCTCAAAAGTGGACATTGACTCTTCTCTCAGTTGGGACCTATAGACTTTGTATAACAAGGACCTAGTTGTTTGGTTAAAATGGTGTTGGTGAATTCTCTAAGGGGGATTATTTTGCTAGGGCACTAGATGATCATGTATAATATTAATTTTAATGTGTTTTCAGGATAACCATGGCCCATGACTCTTGCATTTTTTATCTCACTTTTTATTTTTTGCTATTGCCTCCTATTAGAGGCATTTTTTATATATTGACATATTGTTAATATCCTGAACATGTTTTTATGTTGTGACATTTGAGTACCCTTGTGGTGGTAGCATGTTTTGTGTACCCTTGGGTGTTTAACTTATGTTAATGATATATATGTGTGTGTGTCTGTGTGTACATATATACAGAGATATATATATATATATATACATATATGTGTGTGTGGCTGTGTGTGTATATATATGTATGTATGTATACACACACACACACATATATGTATGTATATGTATGTATATATATATACACACACACACATACATACATATATATATATACACATACATACATATATATATGTATATGTATATATATATACACACACATATATATACATATATATGTGTGTGTGTATATATGTATATATATGTATATATGTGTGTATATATATATGTATATATGTATGTATATATATGTATATATAGGTGTGTGTATATATGTATATAAATAAATACACACACACACACACACACACACACACACACACACACACACACACACACACACACACACAATGCATATGCATACACATATACATACATACATACATACACACACACACACACACACACACACACACACACACACACACACACACACACACACACACACACACACACACATATAATGCATATATATATATATATATATGCATATGCATTATGTGTGTGTGTGTGTGTGTGTGTGTGTGTGTATATATCTTCTTCTATATGACCATATATTTATGCATGGTTTGTAGAATTATTTACTGTAACCATTTACACTCATGTCTTTCTCCTTCAAGTTTTGTATTTTTCTTGAACAAGTTTGTTTGGTAGTTTACAGGCATGAATTTGGATTTGAGCTTTACCACCATTTTGTCCCTTGACTTGATCTTCTCTTTACCTCTTTTCTTTCTTTCCTCCTAAAAAATATCCCACCAAAGAGATGCATGTGCCTTAAAACTTGTAAAAAACAAATTGACCTTCTTGTCTTCAGCTATTCTACTAAATACAAAAATTATTCAACATTTAGGCTACCTCCATATATTAGAACCTCTAATTTGGTCTTGGAACTTATCCCTATGACTGATTTCAAGAGTCTTTCTTCCATTCTCTCTTCATCTTCTTCTTTTGAAACCTCTTGTTGCGGTTATTCATATCATTCAATGATATAACCTATCATAACACCTCTTATTTAATCAATTTTTATTACCTCTAAATGTACTTGTAGATTTGTCATCTCTTCCAATAACACATCACTTATTTATATTCTTAGATCTCCTTTAGCACCGCCTATGGATACTCCTCTAAGTATCATTTCTTCCACTTTATTGCAAGTTTATGTTTCAAAACCTCTTCTTCACTCTTACCAATTAAATATTTATCCTTATGTCACCTTTAATTACAACCAAAACCCTGCTCTAATACCAAAAATGATGGAAAGGGTAAGGAAGATCAATCATGCAACTTATTTAAGAGAGATATTAGGCCTACAAGCCTTCTTGAGTATTAAATAAATAAGTTTTTTTATGTTAAAAATACCCCTTTCACATTAATTTTATGTTTTCACAACCCAACATGTTTGGTTCAACTATAATTTTGCTTGAAAATACAAGAAAATATTAAACATGGTTTTCTAGGCCTTGTTTACAAGTGTATAGACTAGTAAATATAAATATCTCTATATAAAGATGTTAAATAACTATTAAACCATTTTTAAAATTTTTTAAAAATCCTCATACACCATTCTTAAAATTTTCATTAATTTTTAAGGGTTAGTTTTCAAGATATAGCCATTTTGTCTTCAAAACCCTATTAGGCTTGTACATAGGCTGAGAGTTGTATTTTAAGTGAAATTTGAATTTTAAGAGTTTTTATCAAATTTTAAAATTATACATTTTCTAAATAAAATTATTCTCCTATTTTAATTAATTTTTATCCTTTAAAAATCTTGAAATATGATAAAAATAAACTTTATATTCTTGTAAAAGATCTCTTCTTAACTATGTACAAACAGTAAGCTAAGATGCATTAGAAATTCAAATTCTACATATGGTTTTTGAATATTTTCCATTTATAAACATTTATAATACATTTATATTACATTTTAACACAAAATTTTCACCAAAAAAATCTTTAAAAGTGATATGAGACTACTTTTCTTGACAAAGAAACCATTTTTTTTATTGTGATAGACTTCTACTGTCTTCTCAACCTTGAAACATGCAAAATACCTTTCCAAAACAAAAAATATAATTTAAATTTAAAAAAAAACATATAAATACACATTATTTATAATTTAAATTTAATAATAAAATTCAAATAGTGCATTCTTTCATTGTCTTTGATGTAAAAGTATTACATGGCCTTCTCAAAAACCTGGTTTTACTAAATTTCTCTACTTTTTTTTAGTTTTTTGGAGTTATATTTGTATTTTTATTATATTTTTATCCTTATACCATGAACATATATCTCTACCCACTTTAATTTCTCCCTTATTTTCTCCAAAAATTCCTAAACTTACTCAAATTGTCTAACCAACTAAGTAACTCAACTTAAGACTTAACCTTAAATGATTTTTACATAATAACATATGGGTTAAGACATTTGGATTGTTATAAATAATTTGTATGACCTTTCATGACCCATACATGAATGATCATGACAAAATAAATCTTAAGATAAGGGAATATCTACTAAAATACTCAAAAACACATTAACATTTCAAATTTTAATTTTGGCAAGAAAATGAAAAACAAGCAAGAATGATCAAAAAAAGGAACGTGAAGCATGAAAATGCTTCCTAAAAATAAAATATGACTCTAAAAACCTATTCAATCCAAAATTTTGAAAAATAACCAACTAATTTTAATGCTCCTACATCACATTTTGAGATATAGATTAGATGGGTCAAAGTGAGTACATTTATCAAATTGAATAGGTTTATCAAATTGAGTAGATTAAGGGACACATTTTGAGATATAGATTAGATGGGTCAAAGTGAGTAGATTTATCAAATTGAATAGGTTTATCAAATTGAGTAGATTAAGGGACATTTTATGAATATATATATATATATATATATATATATATATATATATATATATATATATATATATATATATATATATATATATATATATATATATATATATATATGGTGGATTTATATATGAATTTAAGGTACATATGTATTATTTTTCTGTAGTGAATGGTGTTCATGTAAATACTTGTATAATTCTATATTGTGAATTGATGGGGGGAAATGTTACTACATAAGCACTTTGGATATAAACTCTTTGTGCACTAGCTGATAAAGAGTTGAATTTTACATAAAAATTTATTTTTGGGATCAAATATAATATATTAACTTTACTTGAGCTTCCAAATTTTCATATAAACCTAATTTTTTGGTTCCAAAAAATAATTACATGATAATATTTAGAGTACTAGTGATGAGGTTTCTACAGCAATCAACTTCTATAACTTATCTTTCTCCAATGGTGGTTGAGGACTAATGATAATTAACTTGTGGTTTCAATTTTTTCATCTCATTGGAGAATAAATACTTTATTTAATTATCTAAATGAGTTCAAAAATTGGTATCTTTATTTGCATACAATAAAATGTATTTTTTCTTTATAAACACAAATTAGCATTTAAACTAAAATAATACACATGTGATCACTCTTTTGACACACTTAGATCATGTCTCATAATAGGGACTCTTGACCATTTCCATTCACTTTTAACATGATGACCCATTCCTCTAAGTAAATCAATGGCCTTATAATTTACCTATTATTTAATCAAATCAATCCATGCTCACACTTAGATTGTCCCTGGTACCCAAAGTAGTTGTTTTTGCCCCTTGGATAATAACATACTATTTGGATAGAACTAATCCCAACTATTACCTAGATCTACCATTATTTTCCTCCTTCCAAATAATGTCTATTTTTCAAAATTCAAAAGTCGAGATATGGTTGGCCCATAAGTTTAGTAAGCCTCATCTAAAGGAATTCCCAAAATACCATTATAAATCCATATTTTAAACCATTTTTCACACAAGAGGATTCCGGATATATAATCACCATAATTATAATTAAACATTAAGATAAATTTACCTATTTCTCCCAATTCATATTACACACACCCCTGAGCTAAAGTATGAATACACTTCCAAGGTCATAAGTCACAATTGAAGCATTTAATCATACTAGGATTTGTACCAACATTGAGCAATTTTCACTAATATTTCACACACACCATATTAATATGGGAGTACTATTGGATTTTATTTCTCTTCATAGTATTGGTAATTCTCAACATAGAGGGTGTTGAGTTTAATCATAACTTTAGATGCTAACCCATTTTTATTCTATGATTTGATTCATCTTCCTATCTCATTGAGTTAGGGTTTTAAGTGAATAAAGAGTTACACTATTGTCCCTACATAATATTAGAAGCTCCCGCATAGTAAATATAATACATAGGTGAAGGTAAACATAACCCCTAAAAAATTTATCTCTAATACCTACCAGATAAGGTTTCCCTACTAACACATTAATACCCCCCACTATTGTTCAATTCCACCACTATTATCTAGGAACACTGCCAACTCCTATTTCAAGTCCTTATTTAGTCAACATATTTGTCTATTATCACACTAAATTTCACCATTGAGAAGGTTTTTAAAGCCTTCTTACTTAGGTGATAGCATGGAGACACCTATAAGTTCTGGATAGCCTAATCTATGAGGTGAATATCTAGATAGAGCAAGCTCCCTTGATGTATCACCTAAAATCACTACTATTAAACTTATTACCTACAAGTTAAATACATGGAGAGAGAAAATAAATAACATAAGGAGGTTAATTCACCAAAATCAATACCCCCTACTTGCCTATACTTCACTAAGAACATGAACTAGATCTGAAACCTATGTCACTAACTCAACATCAATCTCCAAGCATTAATATTTAAACCTGAAGGTAAAGAACAAGGTAATAACCAAGAGGGGTGTTGAGGTATGTTCCTATTGTTTGTTTTAAATATATTTTTTGTCATTTATGTCAAAGACAAGACATATTCCATTAATTTTACGATCAAAGTTGAGGCCATGCATGGAGAGATGATATGTGTCAAATAAGTCTCATGACAAGAGAAAATTTGAAGGCAACCTCTTGTCTCTATATTGAGAGATAATTGTAAGGAAACCAAGCAATCCCTTTGATGTTGATGAAATTTCAAATTCAATATAGTGGTACAACATAAGCTACTATTGTGTATCAGGTGTCCTGAGAAGCCTAATTTAGCATTAATAGAAGGTGTAAGAATGAATCATACTAAGGCTTGGTGATTTATGTTAGTATAGGAATGAGAGAGTGCATAAATTTGTGTAAACATGAGTAAGAGGCAAATAATCCTTTAGATGAGTTCAAAGGTCAAGTTTGAAGCTTAATTCTTGCATGAAGAGACCTAGTGAGTAGGCATAAAATTGATAACATGATGAGTTGAGAAATATGAGACTTGTGTGAATAAGGTTGGTAGTGTGTGAGCATGGAATGAGTTCATTCAAATTGTGTATGAGGTATTGTGATAAGGACAAGAGGTTTCAAGGTGTGATCATGGTCTATGTATGAATGATAGTTTAAGGCATAGTGTGTAAAGAGACCTAGTGTGACCTAATGAGGGGTCAAATTCATTTCCCAAGGTACCAAATATCCTGAGAGAACTGATAGTGGTGTGATAATTTTTTTTAAGTGTGTTGACCAAGCTCAAGGTCATATCCTAAAGGATAAATCATGAAAATTGGTGATAATGTTTTCTATGTACACTTGAAAAGGAATTTCTTATGCTCATTAACATGTGAAACCATTGCATGAGATCTTGAAAATTTCGTGGAAGTTGGGAAAGATCCATAGATTTAGTTTCATAGCATTAGTTTTGGAGTTGAGAGGCAATCCTTTATGAATAATTGCTAAGAAGGGAAACCAGTTAAAAGCCTCCTAAAACCCTCATAATGACTTGATAGGTAAGATCTTGTTGATTATGTCTCATAATGGTTTTGTTGACCTAGTTTGATGTTTGGAACACGTAAAAGGATCTTCTAGGTTTATCTAGGTGGTCTTGGTTGGTCATGATAGTGAGTCAAAGCTACAAGAAACCCCTTGTTTCTCAAAATTTTGATGTAGTAGGTAGGGTTGATCAGGTCAAATCATGAAACTGGATGGAGAATGATGTGTGAGACTTTATTATTATTATAATATAATTCTATGAGAATGTTTTAGATATAAAATGTGCTAAACTAGTTATTAAAGTTGGCATATTGCTAAAAGGGCCTAATGGGCAAGATAGTGAGAAAACTAGGCAGTAATGAGAAAGAGATTAGGGATTGGTTGCAGAGGAGTAGGGATGGATCCAAATACATTGGGTAATTTTTCAAAACCTATACCTTATATCCATTTTATTTATAAGTTTTTTTTATTCACATAAAGATGTTAAAAGTTGTTCTCAAAGTGATTTGTCTGACACAATGAAGTCTATGTAGGGTGTAGATGTGAGATTGGTATGTAAGACCAATATTGCTATTGAATATTGTAATATATATATATATATATATATATATATATATATATATTAAAAAATTTTCTAATGATGATAAAGGATCATTCATACTCATTTTAAGATCACAAAAGCATTCCCACATGTGTTCTAAGACTTGATCTTCATGACTATGTTTTTGGAGCTATAGGTAGTTTTTTGTGTGTGAGTGAGAATGTTGTTATTGAGTGTTTTTGAATAGTTTTAATTAATAAAATTCACATGAAGTTTTTATATATTTATAATAGGTTAATTTTAACACATTTATATTCATGATAAACTCATATGAAGGTTTGAAAAGTCAAAGGTTCTTGACTGGGTTTTTGAGACCTGTGTGCAGTTCTAAGTGAGCATATGAAGTTGATTAGTTAGAGGTATTTTTCCATATTTATTGAATTATAATGAACATGGTGTTGAACCTAAGGTTATGTATATCCTATCCATGTGTTTTTTAGTTTGTTTATTTAGAAAATTTGAGTATATGGTTCTGATTTGTAAGATAGACTTTATGGGAGTAAAAAGGCCTAATAGTGAGTAGACCTAATTGGGTGGTTCAAGGAGTGAAATGATACAAGTGGTGTTGGGGACATAATGTGAGCATATAATTGGAATATTTTATTCATTTTTGAATTTTTTCATCCATTTTTAGAGTCTAAAATTATTCCAATGAGATATAAGTGAAATGTTTGCTTAGAAAAGGCCTAAGTTGCATTAAAGGAGAGAAGAAGCCAAAGGAGAAAAAAATACAAGGTAAAAAATATAAAGATAATGATGAATCTAATATTGATAAGGATGACTTGATAGCTATGTTTTTAATAAATTTGAAGATAGGGTTAGGTAAATATAAGGGCAAATTACCTTTTAAATGCTTCAATTATGGAGAGATTGGACACTTTGCTAACAAGTGCCCTCATAAGCATAATGATAAGGATGATGAATATCATGATGAAGGTCATGATGATAATATATCCTTCATGTATAATAATATAAAGAAAATCTTCATGAGTTATGATGATAATAAGAAGTTTTTAAAAATAAAAGAAATTTCTATACCAAGGAAGATCGCAACTCATTTGATGAGAGTGAGAGAAGTGATTTTGCGAGTGACCCTGAAGGTGATGTCCCTAATGTAGATGAATTTATAATCATGGTTAAATAATCAATCTACTCAAATCAAAAATATTCCATATTTATTGGAGGTGTTGTTGTTGATTCAGATGAAGAAGGAGATGAGGAAGACTTTGAGGTTGAATTAATGAATACTCTAGAAGAAATAAAGATGTTAAATAGGGTGATGAGGTATCTTATAAAATATTATAAGGATAAAATCAAATTATTTGAATCTAGACTAAGCAACAACTTCAAGGAATAAGAGGAAATAGACAAGCAGGTGGAGACTCAACTTGAGATTGTCATTGCTAGTCTAAAGACCAAAGAAGAAGAATGTACAAGGTATTTGAATGAAGTGGATTCCTTGAGAGATGAGTTAGATCAGGAATCAAGTAATTTTAAGTCATTTTTAAGGTTTGAAAAGAATACCAATGATCTAGACAACATTCTAAGTAGTCAAAAGACCGCTAATGATAAAATAGGCCTTGGTTTCAATGGAGACCAAAAGAACACTAATGCGATCAAGAAGGTCAATGATCAATTGAATAATGAGGGTGTTGGCATAATTAAGGATAATAATATAAATAAAATTAATGTTATAAGGTATTCTAACCCTTTTAATGGATATTTTTATTCATGTAACCAATTTGGACATAAAGCAAGGCATTGTAGAAGGCCCTCCAAGAATGAATATACATGGAACTATGAGGAGAGTCATCAATCAAGAGGTATGGTTCATGGTGTATTTTTATCAAAAGGAATATAATATTTAAATTATCATAATATTGGTTATATTAAAAATTAATATAATAATGGATTCTCAAGAAAAAACAATAAATTTGATAACCCTCGAGTATAAGAAAGAAGACAAGACAATAAGTGGAAACCCAAGGTAGCTAAGGTTGATGATCAGTTTGTAAGTCCAAGTGGACTATTTGCTATGATACATCATAGTCAAGATACAAAGGAGTGCCAAAAATTCTCTCTATTAGCTCAAATTGTTGATAAAGGAGATAAGACCAATAGAACAAGCTAGAATATTGTTCAAACGAATATTGAGGAGGTCAAGCCAAAATGACTATTCAAGCCCAAGAGGATCATGAAGGAAGTTTAGTATAGTAAGGACATGGAGATATAGGAATCTTTTGAGTTTATGGTGTTTTAGTTATTTAAATAAAATGTGACTCCATTAGGCTTCATGGAGACACTCATCTAGTAAGCAATAAGCATGAAGGATGCTTGGTCTTAAAGGGAGTTTTGTGTTATTTGTTGACATTCAAATTCAAGGTTTAGTCAAGAGATTGTTGCAGGTGTGATCATAAGAGATTCATCACAAAGAGTTTGTATGATGACTTGATCAAACCAAGTCACAGTCTTGAAAATGTTTGAAATTCTCATGGAGACAAGGGGATCAAATCATGCTTCAAGAGTAGGTATGTAATCTTGATCTATGTTAAGTTTGTTTAAAGAGAAAAAGGTGTGTTATTTTAGGTCCAAGGATTATATAATTGCCAAGAAGATGACCCTTTTTAATTAATGTCAAAGGGGGAGAAAGTTCCTATTTGGGATAAAGATCATGTATTTAATAATATCTAGCTTGTATAGTTATGAGTATTGATCATTTTTGGGTAAAAAAAGTTCTTATTTGGGATAAAGATCAAGTATTAAAGAAGATCTAGCTTGGGGAGTTGTGACCACTGATCAATTTTATGTAAATGTTTTCATCAATGACAAAGGGGCATATTGTTTAGGTATGTTCCTATTTTTTGTGTTAAAGCTTTTTTGTTGTCATTAACGTTAAAGACATGATAAATGCCATTAATGTCAAGGTCAGAGTTGAGGCCATGCTTGAAGAGAGGATATGTGTCAAAGAAGTCCCATGACAAGATATAATTTAAAGGAAACATCTTGTCTCTCTATTGAGAGAGAATTTTAAGGAAACTTGGTAATCATTCTAAGGTTTATGGCATGTAAAATTCAATATCATGGTACAAGGTAAGCTACTATTGTGTATTAGGTGTCCTAAGGAGCCTAGTCTAGCCCTAAGAAAAGGTGTTTAAGCATGAAGCATAGTGAGGCTTGGTGATTTATGTTATTAAAATAATGAGATAGTGCATAAATATATTTAAAAATGAGCAAGGGGAAAATAAGCCTTCATATGAGTTCAAAATTCAAGTTTAAAGCTTAATTCTTACATGAAGAGATCTAGTGAGTAGGCACAAGCTTGGTAACATGATGAGTTGATCAATATGAGACTTGTGTGAATAAGATTGTAAATGTGTGATAATATTATGAGTTAATTATACTTGTGGATGAGGTATTATGATTAGTTCAAGATGTTTTAAGGTGTGATCATGGTCTATGTATGATTGGTAGTTCAAGGCATAGTGTGCAAACAGACTTAGTGTGGCCTAATGAGGGGTAAAGTTCATTAACCAAGGTAAAAAATCTATTGAGAACATTAATATAGGTGTGAGAGGATATTTTAAGTGTGTTTATAAAGTTTAAAGTCATAAACTAAAATATAAACCATGAAAATTGGTGATAAGGTTTTTTGTGTGCACAGAATGGGGTGTTACAGACCTGCGAAGGAATTTATTATTCTTGTTGGCATGTGAAACCTTTTCATGACATATTTATTAGTTCATGAAAATTTTTTAATGTCCCTATATTTAATTTTCTAGAATTGGTTTTGGAGTTGAGGGGCAATCCTTTTTGAATGATTGTTAAGAGGGGAAACTAGTCAACCCCACCCTAAAACTCTCATAATAACTTGTTATGAAAGATATTGTTGGATATGGATAATAATGGTTTTTTTGACATATTTTTATGTTTTTAACATGTGAAATAATCTTCTATATTTTTCCATGTGGTTTTGGTTTTTCATGATAGTGTGTATAAGCTAAATGAAACCCCTTGTTTCTTAAAATTTTGATGTAGCAGATTGGGTTGAACAGGTCAAAGAATAAAAATGGATGGAGTATGATGTGTGAGAATTCTATTTTTATAATAATGTAAATTTACAATCATTTTTCATATCTAAAATGTGCTAACTAGTCATGGAAGTTGGCCTATTTCTAAAATGGCCTAATGGGCAAGACAATGAGAAAACTAGGCAGTAATGAGAAAGAGATTAGGGATTGGTTGCAGAGGAGTAAGTATGTATCTAAATGCATAGGGTAATTTTTAAATACATATATATAATATCCATTTTTTTAATAATTTTTGGTGATGCACACAAACATGATAAATGTTATTTTCAAAGTGATCTATCTAACATAGTGAAGTTTGTGTAGGGTGAAGATGTGAGATTGGTCTGTAAGACCAATATTGATATTGAATATTTTAATTATATCTGTATGTGTGTGTGTGTGTGTGTTTGGGTTATAAATATGTTTAAGGATAAATATAACTCATTATAATAACATAAAAGTGTTCCCACATGTGTTCTAAGACTTGATCTTCATGACTATGTTTTTGGAGCTACATGTTTTTTTTTGTGAGGGAGAATGTTGTTCCTGAATGTTTTTTGCATAGTTTTGAAGAATATAATTCACATTAATTTTTTATATAGGTCTCATATGTTCATTTTAAAACATTTTTATCCATCATAAACTCTTATGAAGGTGTGAAAAGTTAAAGGTTCTTCACTAGGTTTTTGAGGCCTGTGTGTAGTTCTAAGTGAGCATATGAAGTTGATCAGTTAGAGGTATTTTACTTATTTGGTTAATTATAATGAACATTATGTTGAACCTAAGGTCATGGAGATACTATCCATGTGTTTTTTCAGTTTTAGATTTGCAAGATAGACTTTATGGCAGTAAGAAGGCCTAATGGCAAGTAAACCTAATTGGGTGTTTCAAGGAGTGAAATGATACAAATAGTGTTGGGGAAATAAGCTGAGAGTATTAGGGGATTAAAAAAAATAACCTAAGATAAATCTTTTGCCCACTAAGGTAGGTCCACAAGTATTTTATTAATCAAAATAAAAACAAGTACATGAAAAGGATGTCTATATCCCATTAACCCTTTTTACACACAAGAACATGTATATATAAGATTTCACCTATGAATAGTAAAACCAACTAAAATAATAACCTATTCTCATGGGAATGTAACCTGAAAAGTTATTAGTAATTATTTAACTCAAAAACATAAAACAAAGTAACTAAAGATTATTAAAGGGGGTGTATTTATAAAAGATGCATGCCCATTTACATTTATTATTTACCTAACAACATTTATTATTGATCTAACATCCTATCCTAATGTTAATACTTTATAAAAATTCCTAACAAACCCCCCATGGTCCAAACTCAATTCTTTAGACACATGCCAAGTATTTTTCTAAATTTCTCAAATTTGATTCTACTAAGAGGTTTTGTGAAGATGTCAGTTTTCTGATTAGAAATTAGGAAATATATTGGATCAAGTTATTTATTCACCACCAACATTCAAAGATAATGATATTTTATGTCCATATGTTTTGTTTTGGCATGAAATACTAGATTTCTAGACATCTTGATTGCACTTTTACTATCAATGTATAAGTGGGTAGAAGCAATCTAAGAAAACTAAAGATCTTCAAGAGTATGCCATAAATAAATAATTTATCTAAAAGAATCACATGCTATGATGTATTTTAATTACACTAATGAATTTTCCATTGTATCCTACTTCTTAAAACACCATGTAACGGTAGTTGAACCCATATGCATAGTGTATCCTATTATGGATACTTTGTCATCCACACATCTGTGAAAATCAACATCAAAATACCCAAGAAGTTTGAAGTTCTTGTTGCAGTGATACTCAAGGCCATATGTCTTCATTCCATGAAGGTAAATAAGTAATATTTTCATTGTGTGGAAATGAATTTATCTAGGCTCATGCATAAATCTAGATAAAATTCCAATTAAAAATGATATATTAGCCTTGATAGTCATCAAGTGATGGCTTAGATATTAGTAGATAACATGAATAAATTACATTGTGAATACATATTTCCACAAAAAATATAATAATGTATTAATTCAAGATATTTTTACAAAGAACATGAAAATCTTTTTAGGATTTGTATGGAAAGTTGGTTATAAAACCAACCAATGGGTGAAACCAACCCACATAAACAAAATGTAATAAAAAATAATTAATAAATTGGATCATAAACCCAAAAAACTCCCCCTTGATCCAAAGGGTATAGAAAATATTTAGATCAATAACTCTAAAGTCTTCAAATAAACTCTATCATAATTATAACTGGTATACCATACCTCCTAGTATTGATCAAATTTAATGCCAATACATATTGAAGCATGGCCTATGAGTTATGGTATAAAAGGCTAATGAACATGATCAAGGCTTACTCATCCCCTATAATCATCGTACCACACTATAGTAGAACTTGATCAAAACCTATCCAACTACATCAACCCATATAAGATCCCACATAGGAACCCATCCAAATGATAAACATGTACTCTATATGACACATCTCCCTAATGTCCAACAAATGTTGATGACTTTGCTGAACATTGAATGTTTTAGCAACCCTTACCAACTCGTACTATCACTAATGATTGATCAAAGACTAACTAATGATAAATCTTCTCACCTATTAAGCAAGAGGTAAGAATCCATGCATTGATAGAAAAAAAACAACCAATCCTATCCACTCTATGTTATGAATATCAGGTATAAAAATATAAAAATAAAACTAAAATCAAAAACACAAGCCAAAATTCGCCATTCAAGCATTGAACCCAAACTCTGAGTGAATAGCTAACTAGAGAAGGTAATAGTCCTCTAGCCTCTAATTGATCCTCCAATCTCTATTTTTTACTTAGATGGTGTTAATCAAAAAGATACTAAAACTTCTAATGGATGGTGTGTTCACCAACAACATAAGCAAGATGGAATAATATGAAAATTTTCATTTGGAAGGTGTCAATTTCCACCGATAATGCACCTTTATACATCGTTGAATATATTTGTCACAAAAGCCATATATAGAAGATTCAAAACACAAAATAAACTATTTTTTTGTGTTTTGAATTTTTTTAAACCTATGAATCACCTCATGGGAAAAAAATTATCTCAAAATGTCAAAAATACACCCTTATATCACTGATTTGACTCAAAAATAATTACGGGGGTTATTTTGGTCCTATTGTTTAGTAAGTGAATAAAAAAAATCTCTATAACCACCTTGCCTTTAATAATATTGAATTTATAAAAGCAATATATTTTACTTATGTATGTTTTTGAATGTGAAAAAAATAAAATAAAATTTACATGTTGAGTAATGTTTTCATCATGCATGTAAATAAAAACAAGCATTTCACTCTATTTAAGATGGCACTAGGAGGGACCCAACAAAATTTTAGGTTATATCATAAATTTGTGCCAACACCCATGGCTAAATTTCCATATAGTTGTGCCTCTCTTTGTATAAATTTATATTCCAAAATCAAATACTTGTAAATTAGAAGAATGCAAAATGCAAACTCAAATGCTAGAGCCGTATAATTTAGTAGAACCTTTGCCTTGATATAACATGAATTGGATCATTCGAGAATTTATTTACTGTACCATGAGCAGTGCTTTGATTTTCTCAAAAAAATTGTATTAAATTCTTTTAAGTTTATCCCTACTCTATATGGAAACATATATCAAACATATCTAATGCTTTGATTCTTTACTACTAACAAAAGTATTACTAAATGGATAAAAATATATATAACAGCTGATATATATAATTAACTAACATGGCATGAACCAACTATAAGAGGAATCATAGAGTATTTCATATCAAAATTCCTTTCATGTGTCAGAATATTCAAATGTTGATTTGGTGCATCTAAGAATATGATTACCACCGTACAAGTGCATATGAAAGTATAAAAATAAAATATCAAAATACCTCAGCTTTGATGTCTTCCATATTCCCTTTCAATTTTACTGGAAAATTTTTGAACTCTTCCTCATTCTCTTGTTATGGCTCTAATACCCTTGATGGCCCAGATATCAATAGCTAATAAGAAAAAAATTACATTGTGAATACATATTTCCACACAAAATATAATAATGTATTTATTTGAGAGATTTTTATAAAGAACATAAAAAGCTTTATAGGCTTTTCATGAGAAGTTGATTATAAAACAATCAGCAGGTGAAACCAACCTGAATAAACAAAATGTAAAAACAAACTAATCAATAAATTGGATCATAAACCCAACACAAATTATATCAAACCTCCCACTATATATATTTGGTTCCATAAAAAAAGCACTACCATCATCCTTAGATAATTTCAAGTTACTTTTCATGGGAGTGAGGCCAGGTTTGCAATCAATGCTAAACCTATTTAATAACTCAAAAATATACATATTTTGTGAAAAGAAAATACTTTTCTCTTTCTAAGCTACTTCTATGATAAGGTAATAGTGGATAAGTCCAAGATTTGTCATCTCAAACCCATATTTTAATTCCTTCTTCACAAACTTATTATGGTTTTCATCATTGCCTGTGATAAACAAGTCATCAACATAGAAAACAAGAATTACTAGTTTCTTACCCTGTACTTGAATATAGAGAGTATCATCAAATTCACTATATTTAAAGTAAATTTTATTCAATCAAGAACCCATTTTTTCATACCAAGCCTTGGGTCCCTGTTTGAGCCCATAGAGAGCTTTGATCAATTTACATACTTTGTGATCTGCACCCACTTTCTCAAAACCTTGGGGTTGTTTCATATATACTTCTTCCTATAAATCACCATTCAAAAAAGCACTTTTAATATCCATCTGATGTACTATCCAACCATTATGTGCTTCTAAGTCAAGTAACATATGAATATTGTGCCATTTGGTAGTTGGTACAAATGTTTCCTCATAATAAATAGCCTCTTATTATGCATAACCTTTCAAAACAAGTCTTGCCTTATGTTTATCAATAGAGCCATATGATTTATACTTGACCCTATAAACCCATGTGCATCTTATGATTTGAACATGTGGAGGGGGATCAAATAAAAACCAAGTATTATTGTTAAGAATAACATCATACTCAATTTTCATTACATTTTGCCAAACTTGTTCAATAGAAGCCTCCTCAAAAGTGGATGGCTCACCAAAAGAAGTAGCAACAACCATTTCATATTTAACCTATTTACAAGAACACCTAGGACATATTAGACCAAATTCATCTGTTGTCAAGTTAGAAAAATTACTTTGAGTCCATTTTAGATACTTATCTAAATTGTCTAGATTAGGAACACCAGAATTCTCATCAGGTGCACTAGTCAAAGGAAGACTTAGAGAAGTTTAAACATTGTATAAGTCATTAACCTATGAAAAACTAGAGGAAGTAGAATAAATGGAATGGATACTAGTCTCATACCACAACCTATGATATTTAGCCTCATTTTTCAATCCCTTAGTACATTTTCAATCTTCCTCTCTAACATGTCAAATTTTGAATCAATCTTGTAGTGTTCATAGTACTAAATTCATAAAATATCACATCCCTTCTCACTATGAATTTTCCTATATCCTGTGCAAGCAAATGATACCCCTTTTATTTTTTAAATATCCAATACATATGCATTTTTGACTTTGTGGTTCCAACTCACTTATATGTTCAGTGGGAACTAAAGATAAATAAAGTCATCAAAAAAATTTCAAGTGTTTAACTTTTGTTTTAAACCCATACCAAGCCTCATATGGATTTTATCCCAAAAGTGTAGTTGTAGGGGACCCATTTCTCAAATACATTGTAGTACCAATGGCTTCATCCCAAAACTTATCATCAAGATATTTATAGTGAAACATAGATCAAGTTGTGCCTTATAAATTCATGTTTAATCATTCAGAGACTCCATTCTATTGTGGAGTATAATAATTACTATATATTCCATAAATGCCATGTTCCCGACAATAATTCAAAAAATCATTTGAAGTATACTCACCACCATTGTCTGAATGAATAATGGAAAATTTTGAAACTATTTTTTTAAAACTAAGTGTAACCAATCAACAAAATTAGTGAACACATTGGATTTGTTTCTCATGAAAAACACCCAAGTCATCGTATAAAAATCATCAATAAATAACAAAAAATACCTAAACCCTCCATGGATGACTTCGTCATGTTAAAAAATCACTATGAACTAACTATAAACATCTGTTAGCTCATAATAAAGAATTCTTAGGAAATTTGTCCTTGTTCTATTTGCCTAAAACATAGGATTCACAAAGAATACTATCTTTGCAAAAAGTGGGCAAATCACTCACCATAACATATCTCTACAAGTCCAGTAAAGAGTGAGCATTCAAACGGCCATAATAGAGATGTCATAACCACTATGTATACATAGTACCTATACATGTATCAATAACTATTACAAGTTCCACTATGGAAGGAAGTAATTTACAATGCAAACAAACCAAATTTCCATCTTCATAACCTATATACATGCTTTTGTATCCATATTTCATTAAATTAATATAAATGAGCCCATTTTCAATCACAATTTAATAACCCTTATGAATAATTACTAAGTAAAGAAGATATTTTTGCAATGTGGGAATATACTTAACATTCTCCAAGTATTTGATGGAACCATTAGGAAGAAGAACCCAAATAGACCCAAGTCCCTATGGAGTATACATAGATTTATTTTCCAAGGATACTAGAGTGAGAGATACTTTTTAAAAGTCCAAAATAAGTCTCACTTAAATGTTATGTGCTTGGTTGCTTCTATATTTAAAACCCACACATATGTGAAATCATCTCTAGCCTCATATTCCATATAAACAATGTTCCCTAAAATAGTGAATGCAGATTCATGAGCAACATTACTCGAATAATCATAATCATGGTTAGCATATTGAGCAAAGTTAGACTTAGTCACTTTTTGTGGCCTTTGAATTTTGTCAAAAAGAATCCTACACCAAGAGGCAATGTGACCAATTCCACATCTATGACACTAAATGTCTGATCTACCTATACCTCTATAAGAGTTGTGACCACATCCTCCATCACTCATCTCATTTGAATGATAATGGATAGAATATTGATTTGAATAGTTATTCTAATGATATCCTCTACTTCTATTTTAAAATTTTCCTCCTATGTAACCTCTACCCCTTCTATGAATATTCCCTCTATAGTTTTGTTGACTAGAAGAAAAAGAACTGAGTTTGGACTTTGTAACATGGGTTTCCTCAATTTTCTTGCATTTATTAGGGAGAGAAAGGTCATGTTGAATAAGCAACTCAGCCAATTTATCAAAAGCTATGCCTATGATATTGTCAAAGACATGTAACATTTCCACAAATTTTTATAGAGCATAGGTAGTCATTTTAATGTAGTAGTAATAATGAGATAATCATCTAGTTTAATAAACTTAACCTTATTATACTTAGTAGAAATATTCTTCAACTTAGACATGTACTCTCCTATATCCCCATCTTCCTCTAATGATAAATTAAACAATTGCATGTGTATATCTATCTTCTTATGAGTGGTATTTTTATCATACAAGTTAAATAAAGTATTCCATGTAGTGTAACTATGAGGAGAGTTTTTAATTTGAATGTAAGTATCTATATTGAAACAACACTTAATTAAATCTAGGGCCTTAGAATCATGCATATTAAAAATGTCCAGTTTAGACTATTTTGTAGGCATTATAGGATTTTCATTCTTCACAACATTCCATAATTCATTGAAAATTAATGAAGCTTCCATCAAATGTTTCTAATTAGAGTAATTATAAATCATCAATATATCACTATCTCAAAGCAGATTTTGAATCTTCAGCATCTTGAAATGAAATAAAGTGTGACAAATGAAAGTAAGTGCAATAAACATGACAAATGAAGAAAACAACACACTCACTAATATAACTTTGCACAAGATGATGATTCTATAGGTTTTTTCACTTAACCTCCATGTAGAGAAAAAAGAGATATCCTTGATGGGTTTTACACTTAATCTTGTCAAGAAATCAATAGATTATACCCTTATTTCAGCAATTATACCCTTATTTCACCAAAACAACAAATAATTACACCTTATTTCACCAATTACACCCTTTTTATCTCACTAAAAAACATTATTTTACACATTTTAATCCCTTTAAAATATTTAAACCATGTAAAAGATTCCAAACATAATGGAATATTATCCAAAAAAAAAAATAACTAAGTTGTACTTTTCACCAAAATGAAGATTTAACCTTGGGCCTCCTCCTTCCGAGGGTTGTTACAAAATAAGACTTTCTAATTGATCTATGAACATTTACAACACATAAGAGGATAGATATGTATTTAAAGCCTATTTTTACTCTATGGATAATAAAAAAATATTACTTTTCCAAGTAAAAAAACAATTATTTAGTAAAATATTTAAAAAGGTAAAAAGTTTTGATCTTAGTGGTCCCCCCCAAAACCCTAAAATTTCTATTCAAACTATAGAAAAGTTTTAAAAAATGAAAAAAAAAATTATAGCTCCTTCAGATGCCATACCAGCAATCTAGGATTCCATGACTTCTGGGAAAATAATTATGAAGCTTTGTTGATTGTACAAATCCATACAATTTCATACAATGCCATATAAAGGGGATTTTTTTTATATAGTTTTAGGTAGATTTAGAGAATTAGAAAGAGTTTTTATGAAAAATAACGAATGGATAGAATTCTTGGGATGCCATGGAGGCTATACTAGTGATCAAAGAGGTTGTACACTAAAAAATTTGATTTAGATGCTTCTAGGAATGATTTTGATGAGGTTTTAGGCAGATAAAAACTCTAGATTAGATCAAAACTCAATAAATCTCCCAATTTTAATTTCAGATTTATTTTTATACATTTTCAAGCTGTACACATCATAAAATGGGTTGTACAAGTCAAAAAAATAGCTTTGAAATCTTTCAGAATGATCAAAATCAGATTTTGTAAAGGTTTAAATCTCTAAATCAGGCAAGATCATTCACGAATTCACTCAGATTCATCCCAGATTTAATGAACATAGATATGATGGCCATACCACTATTTCACAGAGGTTTTATAAGCTAAAAAGACTGTACAAATCATTAAATTTGACTCTTGACAAAAAATTTGGTTTTTGTTGCAAAGCTTCAAAATAGTAGATTCAGACTTCTATAGGCATACAGCCATGAAAATGATATTTTATCAATATTCTCAATAAAATATTAAATTATTCAATACCCTCCAATCATAGGCTTAAATTAAAAAATTTATTTGAAAACATTTGACTTTTGAATAATCAAATTTTTGGTACCATAAATCAACCAAAGAGCATACCTTATAAAATTTAATTTCATGTGAGTCTTGTCCAGCCACGTGAATGTATCTTTTAACTCTCCTTCAAGAGATTACCTATTTTTACCAAGTTACCATGATTTGATACCACTGATAAAACCCTAATAGATTTGATCAACCAAATTCACCTAAGGTAAATCTTGTGCCCATTGAGGTAGGGCCATAAGTATTTTATTAATCAAAATAAATCAAGTACATGAAAAGGGTATCTATATCCCATTAACTCTTTTTACACACAAGAACATGTATATATAATATTTCACCTATGACCAGTAAAACAAACTAACTTAATAACCACTTCTCATGGGAATACAACCCAAAAATTAGTTGTAATTATTTAACTCAAAAATATAAATCAAACTAGCTTAATATTATTAAAGGGGGTGTCTTTATAAAATATGCATTCCTATAAAAGAAAAAAATAAATTTATAGAGGAGAAAAAGGGCAAGCTTGGAGCTCTAGAATGGGGAGACGAAGAGTTATCCTCCATTAATGGTGCTTCAAGCTTTTTCTTGGTTTACTACCTTGGTTAATTTTTCTTCCTTTGTGCCTCATGTTCTTATCTTCTTGGTGCCCATGGTGGTCAATTAATTAAACCATCTTTTTTAGCATGATTTAATTTAATTTATTAGTTTTGTGTCTTTTGATTTTGGGCCTTTTTTTTCATTTATTTTTGCTTTGTGTCTATTGGCTTGTTATTTGTACCATCACATGCCTCCCCTCTCTAAATCCTTGTCCCATAGCCTTTGTAAAATTTAAAGGGATATAAATTAATTGTTATTATATATGGAAACCATTAGAATTGATGGCCTCATAATATACCTTTCTTATCTTAGGTTGAAGAAGGAGCATTTGGTCTATCAAAAAAAAATGTTCAACAAAGTTCTATGGTATAAAGAAGCAACAAAGCATTCAGAAGGAACATAATTTGTGGCTAGTTGTGTGTGTGAAGGGGAGCATGGAGGGAAAGAGTGCAATGAAGGACAAATAGGTGAGCACCCTAGTCCTGTTAAGTCCCTGACTATTATGATGAATGATTCCATAGAAAATATCTTCAAAAAGAAGAAATTAGGTTAAAAAATGTTGGGATTTTTTTTTTTGTTTAAACAAGAATTATCTTCCCTCTAAGAACTTCTTTGATAACTAGCTCAACTCTATTTGGGGTAAAAATTTGGGTTTTTACATTAGCTTCTGTCAAATAACATAGAAAGGGGTTTTTATTATTTTGTTTAAAAATTCTAATATGCAATGAAGAGTTATTAGTAAACCCTTGTAGAATGTTGGTCAATCTATTTTTAAGGCAGTCCTTTGGAGCCTAGATATGGCCTGCAATGACCTTATTTTAAAAACTACACCTAGATGGGTGGATATTGAAAACATTCCTATGTATGGAACTTTCTACCATAGGATTTGAAACCCCTTGGGGAAATCCTAAGAATTGAGGATGCTAAGAGGTTGCTATCCCATATGAATGCTAGGGTTTTGATTTATTTAGAACCCCTAGATTTTTTGGAATCTCTTAACTTCAAAATTAAAGGGATTTTCCATACCTATGCTATCAAAGGGTTGGGTGGATTGAACACCTACTTATTTTATAAAAAATATGGGCACCTCAAGAAAAAATGGCTAATGTTGGTTAGTAAGGAAAATTTTCATAGAAAATAAAAGGGACTAAATGCTAAGAAAAATATTATGTGCTAGCTGATTTATAGGTCTTTGAAAACCCTATGTACAATAATGAACCACTAAAGGATAATGTCCCTCCTGAGGAGGCTTTGGGAAATTTTTCTATAGAGATTGTAAATAAACTTGGAAAAACTGATCCTCAATTCACTCCTAAGTTGCCTACCTCCATACCACCTTATGTTGATATTATGAATTTTATACTAGATGTGATTAGTTGTCTACCAAATAACTCGGATGATGCTTTTATTGAATAGAGAACCCTATCTAGCTTTCTCTCTGAGGAATATGTGGTTTTATTAGCTGAAACTCATTTTGGTTATACTTCTAACCCTGACAGCTTACCCTCAGCTAGTCTCAATAAAAATGGAAGTGATTCATCCCCCATGGTCATTTCATCCCCCATGGTCATTTCTCTAGATAAATAAGGACCAGATAAATATGGTTCTGAGATGGATATATCAGTGAGTGTTCCCCTATCCCTCAAAAACCTAAATGTGGCTGAAAACTAGATGTCTAAAGGGGGTGGAAAAAGACTAAAAATAGAGTTGGTCTCTACCCTAATAGATCACTCTCTGGGTAAAGATAATAAAAATTATAAAGACGCCCTTCTCAGTAGCCATGACCCTACTTTCAACAAGAAGGCTAAGGATAAAAAATTTATATATTGCTTCAAAAGACTATACAGAAGTGGGGGTAAGCCCTATGGTCAATCTAGTTGACCCCCTTGCTCCCCTATTTTATGTGGATTGTACATTGGAATGTTAAGGGCCTAAAATGTCTTGATAAAAAACCCATTGTGAGATAGTTTAGACACTCAAGAGAAAATTTTTATTTTTTATTTCTTCAAGAAGTTAAGGCTATGGGCTCCCAGTTATCTTTAGCCCTTAATTTAATTTGGATAAATGCACTTCAGTTTTCTATTAATCATCAAAGAGTTAGAGGGGCCTCTATCTTGGTTAACCCTGACCTGAAGGAATACATTATTGACCATGGTATCTCCCTTTGTAATATATCTATTTGGGTCACGTTAGAAATCCAAAACCAGTGTTCTAAAATGTGTAACATTTATGCTACATATGATTATAGAGATATATATGATATGTGGAATTAACGTGTTACTAACTTTAAAAATATCCCATGGATCTTTGGAGGAGACATTAACATGGTGGAGGAGAAAGAGGATAAAAATGGAGGTGATCATCAGGCCTAGAAATGACATGAACTCTGCTTTTGGTCTAAATTTAAGAGAATAAATATATCCTTGATCTGCTTCAAAAAGGTAAACATCAAAGTAAAGGAATATGGTTTATGTGGTGCAATAATTAGAGCAATAATAAAAGATAATAATCTAGATTTGATAGGTTATACTTGAATAGGGATTCACTCTTAGTGACCCCAAATAAGGATGGTAATGTGGTGACTATTTTTTCCTACACAATTTATGATCACCACCCCATTGAAATGGACTTTTATTTAAACTTTAAGGAGAATAAAGTTGCCTAATCTTTCAAATGGATTTACAAGTTCAATATTTCTCATCTTTCTGACCAAGTATGTATGGATGGTCTTTAGTATTATTGGAATATTGGAAAAATTGCCTATAGATCTAGCTCTAGAATTGATCACTAGAATTATTGCATGGAAGTCTCCAAAAAAAATCTAGAACTTATGGTGAGATAAAGGTTAAAATGCACAAGAAGATTGTTAGGTTCACTCAATAAAAATTAATACGAGATGAATTCTCTATTCAACATGACCTGACTAATGAGAAAATACTAGATGAGCTTAATTCCTTGAAACATCAAATCAGGCAATCCTAGAACTACCTAGCTAGGGGGTGCAGATTTGCTCAAGATTGACCTAGCTTAAACTTGGTGATAGAAGCTCTAAGTTTTTATTTTAATTATTAAAATTTAAGCACCAAAGAAGTAAAATAATTGGCATCGAGGTTCAAGGTTAGATCATTTAGGACCCTTTTAGTATAAAATAAATGTTCTATGAGTTTTACTCCAAATTGTTTCTTTCTAAAGGCTCCAATGATCTCATTAAAAAAAATAGGGTGGTCTGTGATGCTTGCATTCCAAAAAATGTGTCACATTTCCAAGTGATCCCCCTTGATGAATATATCACACTAGATGAAATAAAAGTAACCATAGACTCACTCAATGATGATAAATCACCTAGAATGGATGGATTCCCTGATGAATTTTACAAATCCAATAAGGAGTGGTTAGATAAAGATTACCTAGAGGCCTTTAAAGAAGTGATTTATGTTGGTACCATGGGCCCTAAAATCAATACAGGAGTAATTAAACTTATCCCCAAGGATGGTGACATTTTTTCAGTCAAAAATTGGAGACCAATTACCCTCCTTAATGTCTGCTATAAGATCTTAGCAAAAAATTTGGCCAAGAGACTCTCCTCTCTATTACCCTCCATTGTTTCTAAAACTCAATCTAGTTTTGTTTTAAAAAGATACATTTTAGACAACCTAATAATGAGATGGGAATTAATGTATTAGGCTTGATAATCTAATTAGGATGTTGGCATGATTCTACTTAAATTTGAGAAAGAATAGGACAAAATTAAATGGCCCTTCATTGAAAGAGTTCTAATAGCCTTTGGTTTTCAAGATAAGTTTATAGAATGATTAATGTCCTCTTCAAATACACTTTAGCTATCATTTAAGTTAACAAGGAATTGACTGAATCCCTTAAGCTTCAATGCTACATCAGGTAAGGATGTCCTCTTGCCCCATCACTTTTTATATTGGCTATTGAAGCCTTCACTATCTCTTTAGATATTTTGATATTGGACCTCTAATCAGAGGCATCTCTCTACCCAATGATGATGCCTTAATTGATGTCTTATTTATTGATAACACTACTTTGTTTATTAAATTGGAGAAAAATAGCTTGAATTAGGTTTTTGAAAGATTGGATATGTATTGCTCTACTTTTGGTTCCAAGGTGGCCATGCATAAATTATATATGTTGGGATGGAAAGATTCCCCTCTTGACTAGATTTCAATGTTTGGTTGGACATGGAAAGGTTCAAATGAAATGGTTAGATATATGGGTATTCACTTCATGCTTACCCCTTCATTTAGGCTCATTTGGGAGTGGATTTTAAAAAAACCAATAAGAAAATTGTAAAATTGTAGGGACACTTACTTTCCTTACCTACACGGATTCAAGTTTGTCAAAAATTTATCTCCTCGTATAGTATCTACTATTCCTCTTGTTGTCTCTTTAGCAAGTCTTAGATTAATATGCTTCATAGAATAATAAGAGACTTTATATGGTTTGATGGAAAATGAGGAAAGAAAAGACATGTCTCTTGGAAATTTTTCGTGAAGCCAAAAAATATTGGAGGCCTAGATCTAAAGGATTTAAGGATACAAGGTATTACCCTTGCTATGAAATGGATAATATGATCATTTAAAAGGGATGAACCCTAGAAATTATTGGTTAGTAATAACATTTTAAATATTTTTCCCAAAGAAAAACTAGTTTGGAATGGATTGAATATAGTGGATCTACCCATTGGTTCTTTTTCTATCAAAGTCACTAGTTCACTCATTTTTTTCTCCATTTGGTCAGCTTGGGACATTGTTAAACCTTTTATCATTGTAAAACATATATTTAGTTAGTTTGGGTCATGTTATCAGGGTTATAAATCTATTTGGTGGAACCTATTTGTCAACATAAGGCTACTTACTCTCACTAGGGGTTGTTATGCCTTTGAATGGTTCACAAAAAGGGTTGAGGGTTTTCAAGGATCTTTTTTCACATTTTGGTTGGGCATCTTGGTCATAAATTAGAGTCAAATTTTAAATTCTTGCTACTCAGTATAGAAACTTCACTCTTCTTCAAAAATTATAGCAAGGGAATAATAATGTTTCCTTCATGGATGAGGAGGGAGAATTTTGGTATGGTGTTAAGTTTCTAAAGGCCCCCCCTCTATTTGAGTTTTTTACTCAAATGTTATACATCAAGCTCTCTTTTTCTAAAGTCCCCTACCTCACTCTTAATTGTAATTGATTTGTCTGTGATCCTCTGCATGCTTGGTTTATTAGATTTGATGTTATATGAGCCTCTCATCTTGAACCTAAAAAATCATGTTTTCAATTGTTGTTGATTTATAATAAGCTGGCTATCAGGTCTATTTTGATTAAAATTGGATTTTTCTAACCCGTTTGTTGATTTTGTAGCGAGGTTGAAGCTATTAAATATATATTCTTCTTATATCCTTATGTGTCTAACCTATGGAAATGTTTTATTAAGTACTAGAATGTGGTTTTCAACTGTGACATTGGTTGGTTGAATATTGATTTTGGATATATTTGTGCTAAAGTTAAATTTCACCTTTTCTTCCATAAATTTTGACTTATTTTTTCAACTAAGATCTTATTGTTTTTATGGAAGCAAAGGAAATTAGAGGTATTTCAACACAAGGCTAGGTTGTTTACTAACTTCTATATTGAAGTCATCCTTTGTCTTGTTTCCTTGCGGATATTTCTTCAATTGAAAGTGCCTCAAGAATAGATGGAGTAGTTCCTAATATTTGTAATGTTCAAAATCACTTCTGACTATTTGATTGATTCTAGAGGATAACCCAATATGAGTCTACACCCAAATTGGGTAGTTTGTCATGAATCATCTACTAAAGTGAAAATAACTGAACATGAGTGGGACTATATAAAATAATCATACTTTGACCAAGATAATAATACTTTGAAGGATTTTGTAAACTCTTCATATTTAGATAAAAATGGGGTGAATAGCTAACTTATGGAAAATGATGATATGGTAAGAAATGTTTAAAAATATGGTCTTAACAATTACCTATTAAATAAGTTGAGGATTATTTGGCCCCTCTTGACTTAGACCTTAATTTGTGTTCTTATGATAAAAATGACTTGATAACTTCCTCTCCCCCAACCTCCACCCCCATCATACAGGATGATAATGATCATAAGTCTATTTAGAAATTTATTGAAGACAATGTGAATGTCATTACAGAGAAACTAGAAAATCTCATAGACAAGGGAGGGTCTATAGAGGTGGATGAAGTTACAGAGTATGTCAAATCAAACAATATGAAATCATTATTGAAAAAAGTTGATAGATATCCCCGACCATTGGCTATGGGGCATGAAGTGAACAAGAGCTCTATAGAGGGACCTAGTAGCCTAGACTTGAATGAGGACTGTGAGATGGAATGCACTACTATTTGGAGGGTGTGTGATCTATAAGAATACTCTACCACCTTTTGGGTGGTGGTTATGTTTGTTCCTTGTTTTATGTTTGTTTTCCTACTTGTTATGCCACCTACTTGGGGCCATTTTTATATTATACTATCGATTAATATTTTTTGATATGTTGGGGGGATGCCCCCATAACTAGTTATATTTGAGAACTTTATAACTATATTTGCATCACTGATGCATATATTCTGTAAATGATTTTACAATATTAAAAAAAAAAAACATTCCCCTTTACATTTATTATTTACCTAAAAAAATTATTATTGACCTAACATCCTATCATAATGTTAAGACTTTAGAACAATTCTTAACAGCCCCACCCCCAAAATATAGAAATGAAATTACTAGGGTAAAATAAAAATATATCAAAGTGTGTTGTTTTTTTAAGAAGCACCAAATCATGCAAGCTGTTCAATAAAAGATACTATAATGATGTAAAAGTAGTTAACACTCATATGTGAAACTAAAAATTGAGAAGTAACTTGATTTTAAAATGATTGAAAAGAAAAAGGAATGAATACACTTGTATACAATGTGAAACCATTATTGCTCTTGTAACTTTTATTGGAGATGATGCTTATTTGAATCATTGGATAATCAATGCTTCCCATGTTATAGAGGTTAATTACTTAGCTAAACCAATGTATAAATTTGAGGGTGATCAATCCCAACATTTTAATTGAACTTATATAGAGATTAAAACCCATTGAGAGATGTTGAAACCTCAATTTCCACTACTCATCCTTAGAATCTACAATGGATTCATAGACCATAATACTAGAGGGAAATGAACCTATAAGTTATTCATTATGCACTTTAATTGAATCAGCTACTATAGATGTATTATAGATTCAATTGTCATTTTATTCCTTGGTTCCTAAATGTGTGATCAAAATAGAATGGATAACATACATGCTCCTACCATGTATGCAAATCTAAAATATTATTGAAATCATGGCATGAATATGTATCATGCCTTGATCATGATGATTTTAAACTTTGTAATTGATTGTAGTTGCAAATCTATAAATTTTATTTGAAACTTGTTCTTGAATCTATATCATGTACTCAAAAATTTGTTGATCTGTACTTTATTCTTGTATCATCATAAAAAACAAATTTTCAATAATGTATCATTCATCTCAAAATAAAAGTTAATTGTATCATGTGTAACAAGATATGATCATTGAATAATGCAACACATGTAAAAGGATATCATCATTGTAAATTATGTATCATGTGAGACATGTGTTTAATAACTGAGGCAATGCCTATAGAAATGTGTTAATGAATTTCATAGTAATTAGTTGTAATAGTAGAAGCCTATGCATTAGTTAGTGCATGTTATGGATCATGGCACTCATTAAAATTAACAAGCTTAACATTCATAATGTCATCCAATAAGGTTGTGGGCCAAATACAAGGTACATTTTCAACTATCACACAAACCAAATAGTGATCTCCTCAAGATGATTATGCAATTACATATGAGGGCCAAGGGCCATACACAAAAGACATTATTAATGACTATATAAAGGATATGTTCAAATTCCATACAAACTAGATAATGAAATCATAGATATGGTCAATAAATTGGACACAAGGGCCAAGGGCAACACACAATAGAAAAAAATCAAATATACTTTGTACAAGTAATAACATCAATGGAACAGAAAATTAGAAATGTATTCTACACCATGTATATGTAATGTGATCATATCCTAGAAAATAACATATTTATGTACACAACATAAGATAAATATGCCAAAAATTATTTTTTAAAGTATGTATAGATAAATATTATAATATTAATATAATGGTAACACCTATAAATATTGTAACCTTTGGATAAGATGCCCCTAGTTTAGCAAGGCTACTAAGTAGAAGCAAATCCAACATCTTAGTCCATGTTAGATCTATATGTCCTGTATAATGCTCATGAATACCATTGAAATTCATATGTGATATAAAAATAATATGTTATTTAATAATCATGCAATAAATTATATATTAAAATTATGTAAACTAGATGTCTAATCATGCATAGGTCTTGACTTTGGATTTTTAGAATATTTTGAATGTTTTTATATTTTTTTTAATATTTAGATTTTATTTTATTTTTTTAACTTTAAAACTAGAACAATAGAATATATTACTTACCATGGATTCAAAAATATAAGAAAAGGAGAGGGATTTGAGCAATTCTCATCATGTATCAATGTGATGTTTACATTGAATATGATGGCATGGTCGTGTATGAGAAAGATGCCCCCATCGTATATGTGAATTGTAACCTTGAAAATGCATATAGGGATTGAATGAGTATGTAGAATAATGATTTTACATCCTCATATAATAAAATTAAATATGCCAAAGTATAGAGCATGCATGTATGAGAAATATAGCATGTGAAAAGAAAGAGTTTTCATAAATAGAAACTAATCTAAATACTAAAACTAAGTAAAATATTTAAAAAATGTAATATTATGGATTTGTAAGATTATATTTTGATTTTTCTATGAGAAATATGCAGGACAACATCAAACAACTTAGGACAATAATAATAGTCAGTTATATCCTATACTAGTTGATATTTACCTTGTTAGAGAAAGAATTGTTTTGAGTGCACACGATGAAAATAGGTAGGTAATTGGTAAGATATGGTAGTAAGGATCATTGTGTTGGATTGTTCAAATTTATAAAGTGAAAATTAAGAACTATGAAGATACAAACTCAATAAGATTCAAAGGCTTATAAGAATTTATTAGGTTGATCTCATGCCTAAGAACTAAAATAATAGTAATGATGAAATAAATAAAGATGTTATGAATAATTAGGTTTTTCATTTTTTATTTATTTATGATTATAGTAATTATAATATTTTTGCAAATGCATGATATTTATAGGGTTTTTCACCAATTTTTCTTATTGTGTAGCTAATCAATAATCTCTTATACCATTTTTTTGAAATCATAGGGTTTTATTAAGGATAATGGGTTTTTTTTTAAAACTAGGGACTCTAATCGCTACACGAGGAACCAATATAAAAGAGTCCAAAAGACTCACCAAGCCCAAAATATCAAACAATAAAAAGCAAAATCAAAATAACTTAAAATAGACAAAATACACCCAAAAATATCTGAAAGAGCTTTTAAAGATGTAGTATAGCCATAAACATAACGAAAAAAATCCAACCAACTTCTAACTACCAGAACTGCATGCCACATCTTCCCAAAAAAAATTTATGTGTTTCAAATTGGAATCTATCTAATGGAACATATGTTCCTTTTATATATCTTTGGAGCATTTTCTACATTTAATTTTTTTACCTAGAGACATATTATCATGATCTAATATGTCTTCCAAATGTACCCTTAGATTTTATAGATTTTGAATGCCTTCATTCAAGGCCAGTTTGTTGTAGTTAACCAAGTAATTAATATTATTCTTGAGCATGTCATTTTTGCACTTCAAATCTCCAAATCTATACTTAAGTCTTTGAACTTGGTTTCTATATTTATTTTTGGTGTCTCTCTAGCTCAAGAGCACATTGTCATGTTGAAGGATTTTGACTTTCCCTTTGAGTTATGTATCTCCCTCATGAACTATCTCATGAGATATTTTTACAATTACAACTCCTCCTCAATATTAACCATTTTTTTTGACCAAATGAGTCAATAAAGTTTTTTAAAATAGCATTGAGGTTATTAATTTGAGCCCCAAATCTTCCACAATGGTCTCCTTAAAATCATTAACTAATTTTCTTTTTCCTTTGTCTGCCTTATCGACACAATCATTTTTATTATCCATTTCAACCTCATTATGGGGATCTAACCCATTTCTATCAAATGAATCACCATCCAAGGATATAGGGTGCCCATCAAAAGTTCTAATGACTAATTTCTCCCCAACCTCTAGATCAACCATTTTAGCATTTCTTAGGCAGCTCTTGAAGTTTTCACTTTGAGATTTAGTGGTGGGTCTATTTTTAAAGTGAGATTTGGGAGAAGGAATACTCAATATATACTTGATTAAAAACATATGAACCTTACCTTTTTCCTTAGTACCCTTGAGGGAATTGGGCATACTAGGAGGAATTTGGTTCATACCTTTAAAATACTTTTGAATCAAGTATATGACACCTTAGTTTTGAGGAATAGTGTATCTACCCTTTTTGACCTTTATAATGGAGATTACAATGATTGAATGATATAAAATGGTAGGCTTAATGGAATGAAATTCCAAAAATAATTTAAGAAAACAAAGCGTGACCAATACATTAAAATATACTTGCCTTCAATTTTAATGTTTTACATGATGTAGTAAGCCACTTCCCCAAAGGGATTGGGGAGAGAACATCTATCAAATCCATTGTGTAGTTCCTCTAACATGTCTCCTTCCATTATAAATATATTTATTTATTTTTTGAAATCTATACTAGTATTATAGACTTTTGTCACCTCCATGGACAAACTAGTAACATGATCAATTAAATGTTTAGTAACATCAATCAAAACCCCATTAATATTCAGAGTTCTATTATCCTAGGGATTGGTAAAATGGGTTGAAACATGCTTATTGTGGCCTTCAATCCTTTTTATAAATCTTGTCATACCTCCAATTTGTAAGATCTATCATACCTCCTCATTGTCCTTCACTTCCTCAAGAATCTGAGGTTCAATTCTATTAGGAAACCCCTTGAATAAAATTTAAAATTGATTATACATGTTCCACATGAAGTTAGGACTTTTTAAAATCCCAAAATGCATAAACATAGTATTTAACACCCTATTCTGCCCTATACCTCTCCACTTAGAATCATCATTATACTTTCTCAAGGCATCAAGAAGATATAAACTCCTATATCTCTGACTAGTCCCATTGAGACACTTGATTCTAAGTACATTCTAGTTATGATATATATTCATGTAATCATAAATCATGAGATACACATAATAGACTACATTAAAACCAATTCTATAACACACTTGAACCTTATTCTTGATGAAGGTCCCAAACTTTGTGTTAAAATTCTACACCATTTATATGATAATATTAATATTATGAGCTTCATCATCTATCTTATGATAGATATCCTATGGCAACTCATCTCTAGATGTCCAATGTTTAAAACTTATTCAAAACAACCCCATGATTAGCAAACCAATCAGCAACACTATTACCTTCATGATAAACATGTTGGATGATCATCTCTTGGAAAGAATCCATAAAGGATATAGGTTCATCCACAATCTATTTTATGCTCCAACTAATAATGTTTTTCTTAGTCATACAATTGATTATGTTTGAATTTTCCCTTATTTTCTTTGTTTGCATTTGTGTTTTTTTAATTTTTATTTTAATACTAGATCTCTCACTTGAAATTCACAATTTCAAACCTTTTTTCCATATGCCCATTTGATGTGATCTTGATATTCTTTGAGATTTTAAATACCCTAAATATGTTTGCCATCAATCATTTCTAATTCATGTAATTTCATTTCTTGAAATACATTATCTTTAATTATATATTTTAGGGAGACGTGCAATGAAGGAATTTCTAGTTCAAGTGGTAATATTGCTTCTATATCATAAACAAGAGAATATGGTATTGTTTTTTTTGTTGTATGCACACTTGTACAATATTCCCAAAGTGCATAAATAATCTAATTGTCCCAACTTCTTCCATGTTTTTCAATTGTTTTACTTAAAATATCAACAAGAGTTTTATTTGTAGTTTCTACTTGACCATTATCTTGTGGATAATATGGTGTATAAAATATGTGATAAAATTTATATTTTGCACATAATATTTTAACTTTTTTATTTTTTAAAGACAATCTATTATTTATAATAATAGCTAATGGGAGTCCAAACCTTGAGCTAGTACATGCCATTAAGAATTGAGGCATATGTTCACTTGTAGTGGATTGTAAAATTATGGCTTGAAATCATTTTATGAAGTATTCTATATAAGTAATGTTGAACTTATGACCATCAGTTGATTCTAATTTTATTTTTCTAATTAAATTCACACACTACACATAAAATGGCCAAGATTAAACAATAGGTTCTAATTCATATGATGGAGCATGGTTAAGGTTGCTATGATTTTAAAATTATGGACAAATTTTTGCATGCTCATGACATTCCTATTCCATTTTATGCCAATAGTAACCTTGTCATATAATTTATGGGACATTGCAGGAAAAACCCATATCTAGAGAGTGCATAAGCTCAATAGGGTTCAAATCAACATTTTAATCATTAAAACATTAGTTACATACATAATGAATAAATATCCTGAAGGAAAGAATTTATTCCATATCTTTTGAAACATTAAAATACATAACTTATCTCACAATCTACTAAAATATCTAATGCTAAAATAAATTTTAGATTTTCTCATAACTCATGTACAATACACCACTAATATAGCTTATTAAAATTACTCACATAATTTTATCTACCCACATAACTACTCACACATGTGAGGACTTTTTCCTAACATCTCTCACCATCCTCTATTGGCCCATCCCTACTTACCCCACCCCTCTAACCCCCCATCCCCCTAATTATAACTTTGGAAAGAATAATCTAAAGCTACAATGTGTTGTTTTTCCTCATTTTTTTGTTCCTTTCATCCTCCAAGTTGCTACTTAATAATTTTTATCATGTGACTTTCCCACTTTTTTTTTTTTTTTGAATTTGAAATCATGAAGTGGGGTTCAAGGGAAAGTTATCCTTGTAGGTTCCTAGTGTAAGGATCATTTGTAGATTTCCCCATAAATTTTTCTTTTTTTGTGATCTCATCATCACATAAATAATATTTTTTGTGAAATTTGAAACTACCCCAAAAATTAAATGGGTGTTATATTCAACCAATAATGTACCCTCTCATATATAATTTTTTGAAAAAATAATGACATCCCCTTTTAATATTTGCCCCCTCCCTTAAAATTTTTCTTTTAAAAAAAAATTCTTTAAACAAAAAGTTTAAATAAAAATTATATGTTTCATGTTATTAGGGAAAACCAATTCTTGGACCTCCTCTCGAGGTGAAAACTATATCAAAAATATACTTTCCAATTAGGATGTGTAACTCTTTAAACTTTTAAAAGACAAAATTTAATTTTATCTTTGAAAAAATCAAAAATTTACTCACCAACTACCCACTTTGGTGGGGTGAGGTGGTGAGTTGTTTTAATTCATGATGTTTCCACTTGAGGTTATGGTTCTTAAATCATGCATAGATTTAGATTTGTTTGAGCACCACTAGGATTTTTTAGAATATAGGAAGTCTATCTAAGCTAAGAGAATGAGACATACTGGGATGATCTATACTGAGTCTCAAAAAATGCCAAATCACCAAGTAAGGGTCATTAAAACAATGTTGAGTTACATTAAAATGAATTTCAATGAGTTCATATGGAAGGTAGGATTTCACCCATCCATACCAGAGTCATTGTGTTGATTAAGAGATGTGGACACTACCATAGTGTTGAATTTCTCACCAAACAAAAGCATAGACAGGTGTAGGGGGTTGAAGGGAGGCTAAAACACTTATTCACCAAGACGAGATTAGGGATCTGAGGGACCACTAAATATAATCTAAAATATGAGTTGAGAGGTATCTCATCAAGTTGATCCACCACAGGGATCTCCAATATGATGCAGGTCTGATGAGTTGATTGAATAGGGAGGTGATAACATGGAAAAAGCTATGTCATGAGTGTGTAAAAAGGGAGATTTAAAATATCAATGTAGAATCTAAGTCCAATGTTATATATGCCATTTTAAATGAGATGAATCCAAGTTCAATGCTTCTCACAAAATATACACTATCGATGAAAAATGATGTTGGGGTTTTGATGTAAACACAACTCTTAAAATTCTCAAGTAGATATATACAAAATAGATCTTTCAAACCATTCATTCCTTAATTCACCATCTATAACACCAAATCTTATGTTGTATAGATATATACAAAACTTAAAATCTTTAAAAACCTAAACAAGACTATATATTATCCAATAACACTATAGGATAAAATTAACCCAAACATGTACATGCACAATGCAATAAAAACAATGAATAGATATATCTAAACATAATGTTAAGCAAAAAAAAACTAATCTAAGGATGACTACTATGAACAAAAAAGGAATGGAAATTTTAGATAGAGTGAACACAATGGAAAGATATATGTGATTCAAGTGAATGATGAATTCCATCTAGTTCACACATGGTCTACATTGTTAGACCATTGAAAAAATGTAAGATGGATGGACAAATGAACACATGTGTTTGGATGTGGTTTTCACTGCATATCCTTTATTTTCATTATGTTGACCAAAACAACAAATGGATGGAGCATGTACAAGGTAATGGGGTTGTAGATGGTCTACACTACATACCTCCATTGTCTTAGTCTATTTGATAAAATAAAAAATGAGTCGGTCAAAGAGGACTCTTTTGAAACCTAAACTAATACCAAACATGGAGAAACCCCAATATTTGGAGAGAGCATAAAATCAATAGGGTTAAAATCAACATTTTATTCATTGAAACATCATTTGTATATATTTAAGAAATCTCCTAAAATAAATGAGTTCTTCCTTATATTTTGAAACCTTTGAATCCCTAACTTATCTCATAATCTCCTATAATATCTAATGATTATATAAATAGAAGTTTTTCTTACAACTCACGTATAATACACCACTAATAATGCTTATTACAGTTACTCACATACATACTTTTATCTACCTACATAACTATTGATAATGTGAGGACTAATTCCTAATCCACTAAAATGACCAACACTTGTACTTAAAGTATTGCTAATTTAACTTCTTCACAATTTAAGCATCTAAGTAGTTGTCCATAAAATGATCCTTTTTATAAATATCCACCTGTAAGAATGTAATGGGTAACTTCCCATTATAATTTTGATTTTTCATTACATGTATCATTTTTTGGTATATTAGTGCTTTATATATATATATATATATATATATATATATATATATATATATATATATATATATATATATATATATATCCTTGTACCATTCTGAATTAATTATGTCACATGTAACTGTTTTAGATTAAGGTAAAAATAGGTTTTGAAGGGGCCCCGAAACCCTGTACAGATCAAGAGAGATAAAAAATTACAAACCACCAAGGATGGCAAACCCACTGAAAAATAGTAACAAGACCAGTTTTTAGAAGGACCTAAAACCTCAACAAGACCAGGTTTAACAACCTGAAACCATGCTAAAAAATATAACATTATCAGCAAGCATTAACCATGACAAAAAACCCTAGAACTTAAGTTCTTAGTCACCAATAAAAATGAAAACACCATCAGATCCTACAATAGTGACGGCCAAATGCGACCAGCTGCAAAATGACACTCTATGCATCTCTCCCACAGGGGTTTCCCCTGCAAAACCAAGCTCCGGACCCATCGCCACCACCACCCAACCCATCCACCCATCGGTCTGCAAAGATCACCTCCTCGCCACCATGGCAAACCAATTATCTCCAATAAACAAACATCGATCCACTCAGAACAGGGTAATGGTCAGCACAGTAGCCGCAAAATGGAAATTTGAGGCAAGAAAATAGATCGGTGCAATAAAAAGATCTTTTGGCACTGCACCCCAACACCATAGAATCCACCATCTTCGGACCTAGAACAGGGCTCCATCGATCTAGGAAATAGCCTCAGAGGAAAGGGATACAACAGGGCCGTATCCACGTCTGAAACCACACTCCCTTCCCCCACACTCCCTATTAAAACACTAGCGGCAGAAGGCTAGGGTTTCTACATTAGGCGCTACCTCCCTACCGCCAAAACCCATCTCTGCCATCCAAACCTTCTACCCCAACAGCTGCATTATCCTCAATGCCATGGCATGCATGAATATCTCCATTAAAACAACATCCTACACTGAACGGGGTTTAGGTCTGAAAGGTGATCTCCACCCGACTCACGGTGTCCTCCTCCCAGTTGAAAGGATAGGTTAATTACCAATTTATGCCACATGTAACTGTTAGTACCACTAAAGCTTCTAATTTTATTATAGATATGGATTAATTTTGTAATTGTTTTATAATAAAAATATTATGATCATCATTGATGTCAATAAGAATTAGTGAAGATTCACTACCCATAGCATTTTCATGTCAATTATATTTTCAAATGATGCTTTCTATGATAAAATATTAAAAATGCACCATTAACCATTGTACTAATTCTTTATACGAAATTAGATTTTCATCTTTTGTTTCGTATATGTAAGATACTTGATTAAACACTAATTTAGAATCTCCATATACCTTTAAGGATTTTATTTTTAATGTGTGTGTTGTGTATAAACCCAATATTAATGCTTCATAATCTGATATATTATTTGTGCAAGGAAATCCAAAACAATATGAAATTGGCATATGTTTAATTGAGGTGTAATGAGAACAATACCAACACCAACACCTATGGAGCAATTGGGTCCAATGAAATACATTGTCTAAATGTCACCATGAATATGATAATAAGCAAAGTCATCTTTAGAATCATCATTAATTGGTAGTGTATCTTTTAATTGAGTTGTTTCTAATTTCTCTACAATAACTTGTCATTTTAATGATTTATACAAAATAAAATTTAAATCTAATTATATGAGTAATATGACTCATTTAGTAATACATCCCAATAAATGTGATTTAGACATTAGAAATCTAAGGAGATCCACTTTTGTAATAACATGTGTTCACTGTTTAGAATGTAATGTCATAGTTTTTGTGTTGCATAAGCTAATGCAATACATAATTTTTTCTTAGTGCTGTAATTATTTTCCTAGTCAACTAGAGTAAGACTGCAATAATATATTTCACATTCCTTGTGATCATCACCATATTGTACTAATAGAGCTGCTAATGAATGATCTATAATAGAAATTGATAATAATAAAGGCCTATTAGTAACATGCAACATGAGAATAAGGGGTTACACAATAAATATTATTTGATTACAATAAAACTTTTTTGACAACTTTCATCCCATTCAAACCTTGTGCCCTTTTTTAACAATTGTGTAAAAGATTGTGTTTTTATACAAGTTTAGCTATGAAACATCTAATTACCTAAATTTTACTTGTAAATATAAATAATTGCTTTATCCACTTTGGTGGAGGCATGCCTAAAATACATTTTACCTTTAGGATCTGCTTCAATGCATTGTTGAGATACGATGTATCCTATTAACTTTCCATCAGTGATCCCAAAGACACATTTATATGGATTTAAGCTTATATTTTATTTACATAAATTATTTTAAAACTATCATAAATTTATGGAATTATTTTTTCATTATTTAGATTTATCCAATAAATCATCTACATATAATTCTACTATCTTGTGTATTTAGTCATGAAAAATATGTGTTTAGCACATTGACAACTAGCACTAGCATTTAATAATCCAAAAGGTATGATTATATGATAAAAAATTTCCAAATGAATAAATTAATTTTTGTCTTGGTCTTCAATATTAAGTTTTATTTGATTACATCATAAAAATCCATTCATGAATGATAACATCTCATATACAACTATAGCATCTATGATCATGTCAATATTTGGAAGAGGGAAGTTATCTTTTGGATAAGCTTTGTTTAAATACTAATAATATGTACAACATTTGATCTCTCCATTAGGTTTTGCAATAAGGAATATATTGGATACCCATGAAGGATAGTCGATATCTCAAACATATCCTAACTTGATCAATATTTCAATTTATTTTTTAACTAATAATTCCACTCTAGGATGCATCTTTCATATTTTTTCTTGAGAGGTTGGGCATCTAGATATAATAATCTATTTTGCATTGTTACTAAAGGATCTATGCTTGGCATGTTTGAATAATCCCAAGTAAATAATTCTAAATAAAGTTTTAAAACTTGTCATAAATCTATATATTATTTGTTATATAACAAAGCTACTAGAATATTGGTTGTGGATCTTTATTTATTCCAAAATTAAATTTTAATGTTTCTTCATTAAGTAAATCCTATCTATCCTTGACATAAGGTATTTTAGGAATATCATCTAGACCATTTGGTTTGACATATGTATCAAATTTATTAGTTTCTCCAAAATATGCATGGGCATTAGTTGTATGAGTAAACTTATTCTTATGGTAGAAAGAAGGGATTCCTCACATGCACTCAGATATTCTAGGATAAATTAATCATTAGAAAATTCATCCAATGTTAAAAGTATTAGTGAAGCTATATTTTATATCATGTCTGGGTATACCAATTTTAATTTAGATATATGATGAATCTCTTATGTTGGCTCAAGTTATGCATTGAGTAAATGTATATAAATAGTAAATAGTGTAGATGATTCCTTCTTTGATTTACCCAACTCATCAAAATAACATAATCCTTGTCATTATTTCAATTAAATAGCTTGAATAGGATCAATAATACCTTATGCATGTGTTCCCAACCTTTGTCCTATATATCCCATTTTTTATATATATGTAAATTCAAATCCATATTGATTTATTTTTTTGATGTTGTTACCTGACTAGGAGATAAAATTAGTGGTTCTAATGATTTGAATTGTTGAGTATGTAGTTTCATGTGAGGAATATAATGATCTTTAGGTTGCATAATTACACAATACTTGAAAGGTTCTTTATATAATGGGCATGTATAAATTTATCATTGATAAATTAAATCTCGGCATGCATGAATATTATATGGTGTGGCATACATTTCATGAATCCATAGACTTCCCAGTAGTATATTGTAATTGAGATCATTTGGCATAACTTGACAAATTATATATATTTTCTTAGGACCCATTGTAATGGGAAATGTAATTTTTCCTAATACTTCATTTAGATATTATCAAATCCTCAAATTCTCATCTCATAATGAATGAGATCATTAGCTTCAATAATTAATAATTTCTAGAAAGATATGATGCAAATATTTAATCTTGATCTATTATCAACCAAAAATCTTTGGACTATTTTATTATTAATTTGTACTTGATATATGATGGAAGATGTTCATCTATTATATGCTTTGGATGTAATTTGTTTTCTTTAATGAGATATTATCTTCCCTTAATCATAATTTATTGACAATAAAATACATGTAAGGAGGTTTTGGATCATTTAGCACCATCATTTCTTTTAAGGCTACATAATGGAGATATTTATAGATAGGAATTTTATAAATTAAATCTAACAAATAAATCTTAAATTGGGTATGTTGTAGTTGATACAAAATAACATACCCATTAGTTTTAGTTACGGGAGGTGGAGGGGGTTGATGAGGTTTTGGTATAATGGAAGGGATTATTAGTTCCATTTGTGTAGTGACAACCATACACACATAGTTCATATTATAATAATACCTTAAAAGATCATAAGATCATTCATTAAGTATTTTATCCTTATTGGGTTTAATTCAATTTATTACAACTATTAATGATTTTCTTTATTAAGGGAAGGTAACATGTAATAGAAACTTTAAAATCTTGAAACAAAAAATGATCATCTGATATAGAAATAGGTGCTTTGAAATTTGAGGAAAATGAAAATTTGAAAATTAGATCTTAAAATAAAAGGAAATTTTTTTTTTCATGGAGATTAGTAAAGTCCCTAGAAAATCAATTTAAGGATAAAGTGCTTTCAATGTCAGATATCACATCCAAGGTCAAAACAAAATGATTTCAATGTCAATGATTAAATCTAAGGTTGAAATAATTTTATTTTAGTTTCAAACATTATATCCAAGGTGGAAAGAAAGTTATTTTAGTGTTAGATATGATATATTTATCTAAGTCTTAGGAAAAATAATGTGAAGCAATGCTTGAATGAAAATTAAGTTCACCAATATGTTTTATAATAATTTGAATTAATTGATTTATTAACCTTAATTAAAATAAATTAAATTTAATATAATAGAATACTTCAAATCAAATTCAAACAAATTGAAGGAAATCAAAATAATGAATTTGAAAAAGTGAAATTGAATGAAAGAATGACAACTTAGCTATTTAATGTTTGATATCTAAATATGTGAAGATGAAAAATAGGAATCAACCCTTAAGGTGTATAGAGAGTGATGTAAAAAATGATGAAAGACATAATCATCCAACTTGGGTCATGATCAACTAACATTATAGTCTTTAGTTGGTTGATCTTGTCCTCTATTGAAAACTAAAAAACTTAGGTCATGACTGTTTATGACAACTTAAATTAGGCCTATGTGTAGATATTTAAACTTTAATGTGTGTGAAAGAATTTAAAAATACTTATTAAAAGTTGAAACCCTAATAAGGCTTATAATATATAAAAACCTAAAAATAAAAATGGATGGAGTCTAATTGGTTGAGCAAACCCTAATCATCCCCATGATGCCTTATTTTTACCTAAGTATTCAATACTCCAAAGAGGTAAAATAATCCCATGTATTTATCCCACTTAGATTGATTTGTGAAATTGTGATCCTTTGACTAATGAATGCATCTATATATGGCTTAAATCATTGATCATAATTTGCTTTAGTTTGGATAAAATAGGATTTGGACTTGGCTAAGAACTGCTTCAAAATATTATAATCAAAATTGAAAAGAATAGGGAAAATTTTCTCAATGTGCAATAGTGTAATTATGTCTTCATGTTAAAATTACTAATTGATTTCTAAGCCATAGAATATGTGACTTAATTTTTCCTTTATAGCAATCCAAAAGATGAAAACCTCATTTGGTAAAGGAGTGTTAAATTTTGAAAAGTGATAGTTAGAATGGATAGAGCTATCTTCCATTATAAGTGACCATTTTGTAGTATTTCCCCCTAATGGATATTTTTGTCCTTAAGAGAAACATATCAATCCTCAATATAGGGATGTCTATACAAATGCTTAGAGGATTTGTTAGTAGTAAAAACATTTATTTGGGCATCATATAGAAATTTAAGAAAGAAACAAGTCCATATATGTGTTTAGGATAGAGTGAGGTGGTGAAATAGGTCCAAATCAAATTCTCAAATCAAAATTGAAATAGGGTCAAAATTAGCACTATCAAGTATTTGTGACCAAATTTGAGTGACCACAATATGTAATATTAAAGTGATACATGTATAAAAAGTTTAATGATTAGGATAAAAATACTAATGCCACATGATCAGGGTATAATATGCTAAATTAATGCTTAAGACAAACTCATAATATGTAAATGTGAAACATGTAACAATACAATGATCCCAAATAGGCAAAATTATGTATATAATTAGGATAATAAATATAATTCTTGGGTACAACCCCCTATATGCCAAAGAGATAAAATTGTGTATGGAATAGGTTATTAATTTTTAGGTATATCTAGAAGAAAATATAAAATATCACAAGGAAGAACAAGGTTTCACATGAAAAAGGAACAAGACTTGAAAACTTGAAGAGTGAGATGAGGAGGATTCTAATCATCTATAGGCTTCCCTCATAACTCAATGTGTGTTATGAAAAAATGTCCCAAAAAAATATGTTTTCATCATTGGTAATACTAATGTAAGTGATAATATTTAGACAAAGATTCAAGTGGTCAATGACAGTGAAACATAACAAGCAGCATGAAACAAGTGGCTTATAAAAATGTAAAATGTGAATATAAATAAAGTGTCATGAAAATATATAAAATAGAAAAATTCACTCTATCTCAAAAAAATGTTCTAAATCAAAATCAAATATGGTGATATATAAATTTTACTTCTCCAATGTAATGGTATACTAAAACTAGCATGAATAGTTCCATGCACACATGCAATATATGTACACCTTATGTAAGTGAGTAATAAATAATATATATATATACATATATATATATATATATATATATATATATATATATATATATATATATATATATATATATATATATAAAGGTATTTCTTTAAATATTAGTTTTATTTCATAACATAACAAGTATAATCCCCATCCTTGGAGAATTTTAAATAATATTGATAAAAATAACCAGTCAAATTACCCCTCCCCATACCTAGATCAAGGTATACCATTTATAAAGTGAGTGTGATAACATGGATTCACAAACTTAGTAGTGTAATATAACTGTGACATGCATCATATGACAAAGATAAATCCATTATTATTATTATTATTATTATTATTATTATTATTATTATTATTATTATTATTATTATTATTATTATTATTATTATTATTATTTTTAAATATTTTTTTGGTTTTTAAAAAATAAGAAGGAACATGTAAGGCATAAAAAATAGAATAAAAAAAGTATATACAAGACTATGGTATAATACATATGTATTGATGATGACCACCAAGACATTTTTATATTTTATGAATGCTTTTATATTTTATAAATTAATTGAAATATCATGCAAAGTGTGCAATAAAATAATCAAGAAGAATCTATACTAAAAGAAGGTTTCAATATATATATGCATTAAATCTCTCAATGCCCCATAAGGAATTATTGTACTTGTCGAAGTCATATGGACATCCTGAAAATGATTAATTGAATGGACAATGATCATCACAAAGATATTGGTATTAATTACTAGTGATAAACTAGGTTGGTCGTGAAACATTAGGATGCAATTGTGTAATAATATATTTAGGGGACACTATAATTAAAGATAGGTTTTGTGTTTTATTTTTCAAGTTATTGATATAATACATTGAAATTGTTAGGTCATGTGTAGAAATGATTTTATTTTCGATAGATTCACTCAAAGGTTAGATGTCATTCTTAATAATATATACAATTTAATTATTTTACATAAGCATAGATTACAAACATGTGTTACAAAGTATAGTAAGCTCATAAGTATATACCCCATAAAATTATAAATGATAAGGTGTTTTATTTGTGATTATTTTGACTTCATGTATCATCTTGTAAATGTGATTAGGGTTTATAAGAATAATTATTTTTAAATGTTTATTAATGCAATCATTGAGTAGTTTTTAACCCATGGATTAATTCCAAGTTATGAAAACACAAAGGTATGAATGTGAAAATATAAAAACAAGGTTTGAAATGATAAATAAAACCCTAAGAGGAATAGGTTTTTTAGAGCCTTAGGTTGAATTGTAAACAAAATAGCAAACCATAAGTGAGATAGGTTAATGTAAGTACAAAAATAAAAATTAGGGATTTGGAAATGAACTTTCATGGAAATTATTCACATCTTAATAAGCCATGAAATTTTAAGAAAATATGATGGAGAAGAAACCCTAGATTGAGTTTTCAAAAACTCCAAGGTTCACCATTTTCTATTGCCCTAATTGTGGTTTTTACACAAAATATGAATAATCATGTTGTAACTAGAATATAGAATTTAGACTAATTAAGATGGATAGTAATGGAAACACATCCAAGTGTCAAAAACATAAGGTAAATAAATGCAATGAATGGACAAAAACACTAAGAAACATGTGCACCTTGATTATTTTATAAATATGAGATTATATTACAATTATGTTGACTTTATTTGACCTTATTATAAATTTATAGATTTGTACTATGCTCAGAGATAACCCCATAGATGTATAAGTATATCTTTTACATGTCTAACTACAATAATTCAATGTGTTGATCTTGTCTCTATGTTTCTAAGATTGTATTTGTATAGTTTTACAATGTGGGTTTCTAGTTTTGGCATTTTACATCTTCCTTATTATGGTTTACCTTAACTTTGCATATGTGTAGAGTAGACTATGATAAATGTTTGAAAATTCACTATGACATAGCTTTTACACTCCAAAATAAAAAAATGGGAAACCATTGAAGCAGTGTTATAAACTACATATCCCAAATGTTCAAAATCAAACCTACATGTAATTATGTGGTGTGAATATGGAATAGTCTAAGTACGGGTTTCAACCTCAGTGCAACTACTAAATTCTAGCTACCATCCTTTATCACATGGGAATATGTAGATAGATCAATATGGATAATTATCTCAAGTGTGTAGTATTGTGAAGTACAACTTGAATGGAGAAGCTTGGCTCTAGGAACTACCCTTGGTGTAGTGGACTCTCTCTATTCATTCTCAAACTTTTCTTTAGATTATATTCTCAAATAGATTAACAATGCCTTATATTTAAAGGGTTATCTAATATGAATCTTGTGTACTATCTAATTTTTTAAATTAAAAATAGAAAATGTTAAGGATTATTATAAGGGACAAATTGAAAAAGGAGATAAAAAATAAAAAAGACAATATATAGGGCTATGGGCTTATCCAGGGCAAGCCCATACAACTATGAGTTTGTCTATGAGATAATTAGGGATCAAATTTTAATGCATGGTTGGATAATAGATGATTAGTGATATAATATTACTAACAAATACATTATGGATAAGTATTGAGGTGAGTTTTAGGCTTGATGGACCAAATAGAGACTCATGTGGGGTTAGCACCATCTTAAAAGTGGGTTAAATTATAAAACTTTTAGAATAAGTAAAAATGAGAATAAAACATGGGAATAAGGGTTTTATGCTAATTTTAAGTGTATGCATATACATTGATGTATATTAGACATGATTTATTTCATTTAATGTATTTAAGGTCTATCGATTAACACATTTTATGATCACTTATTTGCTGCCATATTAAATACAACTTGAATTTCTTTTTGACCCACATTAGTAGTCAATGTTATATAACCAAAAGACTCTCCATTAATAGCATAATATCCTACAATGACTATTAAATTATATATTAATTAATTTATACCAATTACCATACTATATATAAATTTATAACTTCATATGTTCCATTTTTAGCCCTTATCAATGATTATTCCATATCTTGTATGTCATATCTTGGATTTTTTAAACATAATAAAGAATTTGAATAACCTTTTGACATCATTTTTATGATTTATTTTGATCTATGATTCTACTTCATGATTGATATTTATGGATACTCATCTTGATATTTACATTTGATTATTATATTTTTCATACAAGTGTTGTTGATGCCATTTGCATGACCTTGTAGGTATAGTTGAAGGATGAGTTAGGCTTGAGGGTATAAGAGTTCAAAAAAATGGTGAAATAATGCTATATAGGTATAAAAGGCTAAGTGCAAGAAAGAGATATTAATTTCTAACATTCTTTTTGTTGTTCATACTATGGATAATCATGATGTGCATGATTTTTATTATTTCTAGTTTAGGTAGCCATCATTAGCATGGAAATAATTGTGTTCATTGTTTGATCTTTAGCACATGGAGTGGTGTTAGCTATTATGTTTTCTTAAAAAACCATATTTCTTGTATCACAACAAAGGAAAAAGGACTTGCATCCTCTGTCTTAGAATTAATAAAACATAAGTTTATGTTTATAACATGGATTTGGTAAATCACTAATTTGTTTTGAAAGCCTTGAATAAGGCCATGATAATAATGATTATTAGACCTCAATTTAAGTCAAGGTAAGTGATTATAACTTGATTATGGATTATTTCATAATGAGTAAAAAAGGGTTTGGGTCCAAACATTGACCTCGACTAACTATAAGTGGAAGGAATTAGGGTAGATAAGATATAAAGGAGAGACTAAAGAGAATGTGGAGGAAGGTAGGTTGCATGTTATGTAGACCTTGTTAATGTGGCATTATGATGTTTCCATTTTTGGCATATATGATGCCCTATCCATGATGAATTATTTTTGAGATCATATTTATACTACTTAAAATGGGTTTTAGAAGGTTTTCCAAACACACAGAGAGGAAGAGACATTCATACAGGTTGTGGAAGAAAATAAAAAAATTTATGAAAAGTTGTGGTCCTCAAATATAATATGTTTTTTTCCAAAAGTAAGTGAAATCTTAATCTATTGTTCCTTTTTTTCTACTTATAAAGTATAAATTGAAATGAAAATGAAAGAGGACACTAATTAGGGAACCCAAAATGGGAGTCTTGAAAAACTTTAGGGTTTTGTATGACCCCCATTTTTTTCTTTTGGCTCCCTTCATAGACCATTGTTGCCTTTGTTGTTTTTGTTCAAAATTGCTAGATTTAGTATGAAAAAAGAGTTTTGGGTATATTTTGGAAATAATATCACAACTCAATATAGTTTTTTGGATAACTATGTGAATTTTTCCTTTCTCTATGTTTCAGATCACTCCCGTGATCCTTCATCAGGAGATAATGTCTTGAATGTGAGAATAACATAATAGCCTCTTAAATAAACCTAGAAATAAAAAAACAAACTATTGCACACAAAATATAAGTTTCCAAAATTAAAAATTCTAAAAAGGAAAATAATTAATTAGTGTCATTAGTTTTTAAAAAAGGAAAATTTATGTTTCATTAATATCTAATGGTAGGATTGAAAGATAGTTTTTATAGTTTTTAAAAGTTTTAATATTGTATTTTGTTTCTATTTTAATTTTATATTTATAATTTATTTATATTTATATAATGAATTAAATATTAATATAAAAATTTCTTATTTTCAATATGTATCTAAATATTATTTTAACAATTAAAAAAAGAGTAAATAAAGTTTTTAATGGTTTTTAAAAAATTTAAATTAGACGATGTGTGTGTGTGTGTGTGTTAGGTTGTGGAGCTAAAAGCTTCACATGTATGCAAATGGAGGAGGTTGCTCAGTGTTACAGTAACTGATGTCAGTCTGATCAACTAACGTCGGTCATATCCAGTTACAGAGCAACTGACATCAGTTAGGGATCGGCCGACGTCAGTCATATGAAGATTGACAGCCACCAACATCGGTCACCTGTGTGTGTGCATGCATTTGCATGCATTTCTAGAATTAGACTTGTCTAATTTTAGGAGGTCTGAGTGTTTGCATGTAAAGACTAATTTAAGTCTTGAGTCTATGTTTCTAATTATTGTTTGCTTGGGATCTATTTAATAGACCCATGGGGCTATATTGTAATCAAGGACAAGGAAGAGATCCTTCCAATTGTAAGATCAGTTGATCTGTAGGTAGCAAGATCAGGGGAGATCTACATGGTAAGTAAGATTAATTGATTTTTAGGTGTGCAAGATCAGGGAGATTTACTCGGAGTACTTTGAGTACTTGGTGTACTGGCAGTATTGTTACTGACTGGTGGAGGGAACAACTCTATGTTTGAGTTGTGGTTGGAATTGGTTGAGAGAAAGAACTCTTGAGGGAGAATTACTATACACCTAAGAGGTGTGGGAAGAGTGTGATTTCTTCATTGTATTTCCTTCTAGAAGAGTGTTAATAAAAGGTTGTATTGTCTCTCATATTCTGTGTTATTTTTGAATTCTAGTTACATATTACTTCTAGTTAAATTCTGTGTTTAGTTGCTTACAGAAAGGTAATAAATTGTGCTCTTAATCCTAACAAGTGGTATCAGAGCTAGGATCACCAGGTGATACCACTAACAAGTGGTATCAGAGCCTAGTTCAGAGCAGGTTAGTGTTTGTTGATTACAGGTCACTCACAGGGGTTTCTGTTTGAGTGGGAGTAAAGCAATGGCAGAAGAAAGTAAGCTAAGAATAGAGAAATTCAATGGCAAGAATTATCAATTATGGAGGATGCAGATAGAAGATTATCTATATCAAAAAGATCTATACTTACCATTGGGTGGGGTTGCATGCAAGCCCACAGATATGAAAGATGAAGAATGGAATGTTCTTGATCAGAAGGCTCTAGGATCTATAAGGTTAAGCCTGGCATCATCTGTGATTTCCAACTTATCACAGGCTAAGACAATGGTAGAGATAATGGAATCTTTGGCAAATTTATATGAAAAACCCTCAGCTTCGAATAAGGTATTTCTTATGAAGCAATTATTTAATTTGTAAATGCAGGAAGGTGGATCAATACATAGTCATCTTAGTGATTTCCATGGATTAGTAAATCAGTTAATTTTAGTCAATATAGTTTTTGATGATGAAATTAAGGCTCTCTTAATCTTATGCTCATTACCTGAAAGTTGAGATAGTTTGGTAATGTCAGTTAGTAATACTACGTCTACTTCAAATATCTTGAAAGTTGATGATGTTGTTAGTGTAATCTTGAATGAAGAAATACGTAGGAAAAGCACAGGGGAATCATCAGGTAATGCTTTAAGTGTTGAAAGCAGGGGAAGGCAAAGAGAGAAGAGTAAGCAAGGAAAATCAAGGTTAAAGATAGGCAGGAGATCCAAATCCAAAAATGGCAGTATAATCTGTTGGAATTGTGGAAAGAAAGGGCATGTAAAGAAAGATTGTTGGTTGGTAGAAGATCAGCATGAAGGAAATGAAGAAGCAAAATATGCAGGTATTGTTGCACATGATGCTCTTGTATGTTCCTTGGATAAAGTAGAATCTTGGGTTTTAGATTCTAGTCCCTCTTTCCATGCAACCCCAAATAGAGAATTTTTCCATGATTATGTCCATGGAGACTTTGGAAAGATTTATTTAGGGGATGGTAAGCCTTATCAAATGGTTGGCAAAGGGAAAGTGCAGCTGAAATTGTAGATGGGCAACACATGGGTGTTGAAGGAGGTCATGCATGTCCCAGTCTTGAAGCAGAATTTGATTTTTGTAGGAAAGTTGGGTGATGAGGGATGCATAGTATCTCTCACAATGGAATCTTGGAAAGTTTCCAAGGGTGTACTTGTTTTAGCAAGAGGTAAGAAAGTAGGTACTCTTTATCTATCTACTTGTATTACTAATTCTCCTTCTAGTTTATCTACTTCAGATGTAGATGTGAAGATGTGGCTTTGTAGGCTTGGTCACATGAGTAAGAAGGGGATGCATGTTCTTGAGTCAAAAGGTAAGAGTTCAGATTCAAAAAGCATAGATCGAGATTTTTGTAAGCAACAGAAGAAAGTGAGGTTTATTGAAACTCATGCTACAAGAAAGGATCAGGTTTATTGCATAAAGAGGAAATCTGATGTTTTTGACAAGAACAAGAAAGCCTTGGTTTTCAAGGAGAAGATGATGGATAGAGATCAGCTCAAGGGGCTGAATAATTTTGAGCAGGGTAGTTTGGACAAGGTTATTATCCAAAGTGAGCTTGTGGGTAAAAATCATCACTCACAAGAAAACACAGTTACCAACGTCGGTCAAGTGAGAACCGATGTCGATCAAACAGGTACCGATGTCAATCATGCGTAGACTAGAGTCAGTGGTGTCAGGCAGGTGGACATCGATGTCAGTCAGGGAATAAGTGGACACCAATGTCGGTTAGGGAACCAACATTGGTAGTCAGGTCAGTCACATGGAACCGACATCAGTCGAGTACAGACTGAGAGGTGACTGAGATCGGTCACTGTCAAAATAGATTTTGGGTGGATAGCAAGCTATCAAGGAGTCTCAAATGCCCATGAGGAGGATTGAAAGGGTAAGCCTCAAATTCATTATTCCCCTTTTTTACACTACTTGTTGCTCACTGATGGTCAAGAACTAAGAAGTTTTGAAGAGGCAATGTAGGTATAATCCAGAAAATAGTGAGAGCATGGCATGAATGAGGAAATTGATTCCTTATAAAGAGAACCAAATGGGAGATTTGGTAGAGTTGCCAGCCAAAAAGAAAGCACTAAAAGATGAATGGATACATAGGTTAAAGAAAGGAGAGAATGGACAGGTGAGATAGAAGGCCAAGTTATATGGTCTTGAGCAGGCTACAAGACAATGGTGTTTAAGGTTTGACAGGTGTATGACAAAGCATAGCTTTAATCAATGTCAATGTGACCATTGTGTTTACTTTACCAAGTTGGATAATACTAGCTACATTATCCTGTTACTATATGTAGTGTATATGCTTGTTGTAGGGTCACACATGCAGGAGATTGCTGAGCTAAAGGTAAAGTTAGTTCAGAGGTATGCCATGAAAGATTTGGAAGTAGTAAAAAAATTCTTTAGCATGAGTATTTCTAGAGATAGGGAAAGTCACAGGTTGGTGTTGTCTCAGGATGATTATGTGAATAAGGTAGTGGAGACATTCAATATGTAGGATGCAGAACCGGTTAACACACCTATGGATGGACAGTTCATAGAACAGTGTCTTAAATCACATGATGAGGTTGAATACATGTGTACTAGACCCGATATTACCCAAGTAATGGAAGTTGTCAGCAAGTTTGTGGCCAATTCGAGAAAGGAGCACTAGAAAGTAGTTCAGTGGATTCTCAGGTATTTGTGAGGGACCAGCAACAGGTATTTATGCTATGCAAGGTCAAGTACTTCTCTACATGGGTATGTAGATGCAAATATGGTAGGTTACTTGGATGACAAGAGAAGCACCACAGGATATATGTTCACTGTTGGTGGTACGGCGGTTAGCTAGATTTCAGAGTTGCAGAAGGTTGTTGCAGTCATGGTGACTAGCAAGGATGAGAACCCTGTAAGTATGTTAACAAAGTTGGGAACAAAGGAGAAGTTGAATCTTCATTCAACTTTTGTTGGTCTTCAAGACTAAACTTGAAGATGGGTGATACAAGCTAGAAACAAATTAGAGGACGTTGTTGTATAGGTACAAGTGTAGTTTTTTATCTCCAAGTGGGAGATTGTTAGGTTGTGGAGCTAAAAGCTTCACATGTATGCAAATGGAGGAGGTTGCTTAGTGTTACAGTAATTGATGGTAGTCTGATCAAATGACGTCGGTCATATCCAGTTACAAAGTAACTGACATCGGTCAAGGATTAGTCGACGTCGGTCATATGCAGACCGACAGCCACTGATGTTGGTCACCTATGTGTGTGCATGCATTTGCATGCATTTCCAGAATTAGACTTGTCTATTTTTAGGAGGTCTGAGTGTTTGCATGTAAAGACTAATTTAAGTCTTGAGTCTGTGTTTCTAATTATTGTTTGCTTGGGATCTATTTAATAGACCCATGGGGCTGTATTGTAATCAAGGACAAGGAAGAGATCCTTCCAATTGTAAGATCAGTTGATCTACAGGTAGCAAGATTAGGGGAGATCTACATGGTAAGTAAGATCAGTTGATTTGTAGGTGTGCAAGATTAGGGAGATCTACTTGGAGTACTTTGAGTACTTGGTGTACTGGCAGTATTGTTACTGACTGGTGGAGGGAACTCTGTGTTTGAGTTGTGGTTGTAATTGGTTGAGAGAAAGAACTCTTGAGGGAGAATTATTGTATGCGCAAGAGGTGTGGGAAGAGTGTGATTTATTCATTGTATTTTCTTCTGGAAGAGTGTTAATACAAGGTTGTATTGTCTCTCATATTCTGTGATATTTCTGAATTCGAGTTACATATTACTTCTAGTTAAATTCTATGTTTAGTTGCTTATACAAAGGTAATCAATTGTGCTATTAATCCTAACTGTGTGTGTGTGTGTGTGTGTGTGTGTGTGTGTGTGTGTGTGTGTGTGTGTGTGTGTGTGTGTGTGTGTGTGTGTGTGTGTGTGTGTGTGTGTGTGTGTGTGTGTGTGTTTGTGTGTACGCACACACGCGCGCGTGTAATTTAATTTAATTTAAGCAAAAATAAGGAGACCTACTCTATAACGTATCTAAAAGAGGTTTCCAAGAATTACTTAGATCTAGTTCATCATCCCTATTAATATTACTACAATAATTATAGATTTCTATGGCCTCTCTTAGTTTTCATTTATTACAATGTTCCTCAATAGCTAAAACCTTAGCTTGGTTGATATTGATGGCATGTTTAGTCTTGTAGGAGTGCTTTACAAGAGTAGATTTTTATTTTCTTTTAAGTCAAATATCTGCAACATGTTCCTTGATTCTAGTTTTTATAGATCCATTAGTTTCCCCAATATATGGGATTCCACAAGAGCATTCTGCCATGTAGACACCACTATGAAGTTTATAGTGATGAGGATCCTTAACAAAATTGAGGGTTGACCTTAACTTCTTAACATGAATAAAGGTAGAATTGATGTTGTGACATTTGAGAATTTTAGATACATCATTAGAAATACCTTCCACATAAGGTAAGAACATTGTAGGTCATTCTTATGGAGGTTATTTAAGGGAACATTGTAGGTCCTTCTTATGGAGGTTATTTAAGGCCTTGTTTATCAATTCTTGCTTTGTCTTGTTTAATATCTCTAGTTATTAAAATGGTTCTCAATAGCTAAAACCTTAGTTGGTCGATGTTGACAGCATATTTAGTCTTGTAGGAGTGCTCTACGAGAGCATATTTTTATCTTCTTTCAAGTTGAATATCTGCAACATGTTCCTTGATTCTATTTTTTATAGATCTACTAATTTTCCCAATATATGGGATTCCATAAGAGCATTCTACCATGTAGACACTATTATGAAGTTTACGGCCATGAGGATCCTTAACAAAATTGAGGGTTGAATTTAACTTCTTTACAGGAATAAAGGTAGAATTGATGTTGTGACATTTGAGAATTTTAGATACCTTGTTAGAAATACTTTCCATATAAGGTAGGAAAGTTGTAGGTCCTTCTTGTAGAGGTTATTTAGGGCCTTGTTTATCAATTTTTGCCTTTATTCATGTTAATAAGTTAAGGTCAACCCTCAATTCTGTTAAGGATCCTCGTGGCCATAACTTTCATAGTGGTGTCTACATGGTAGAATGCTCTTGTGGAATCTCATCTATTGGGGAAATTGGTAGATATGTAAAAATCAAAATCAAGGAACATGTAGATATTCAACTTGAAATAAAAGAAAAAACTGCTCTCATAGAGCACTCCTACAAGACTAAACATGCCATCAACATCAACCAAGTAAGGTTTTAGCTATTGAGAACCATTTTAATAAATGAAAACTAAGAGAGGCCATAGAAATCTATTAGCACCCTAGTAATCTTAATAGGGATGATGGTCTAGATCTAAGTAATGCTTGGAAATCACTTTTAGATACATTATAGAGTAGGTCTCCTTTTTCTTGTTTAAATTAAATTAAACTATTTAATATATATATATATATATATATATATATATATATATATATATATATATATATATATATATATATATATATATATATAATCTAATTTGAAATTAATTCTTTTTTAAACCATAAAAAACTTTATTGACTCTTGTTTTTATTGTTAAAATAATATTTAGATACATACGGAAAATAAGAAATTATTATATTAATGTTTAATTTATTATATAGATATAAATAAATTATAAATTATAAATATAAAATTAAATTAAAATAGAAATAAAATACAATATAAAAACTTTTAAAAATTATAAAAACTATCTTTCAATCCTGTTGTTGGATATTAATGAAATACAAATTTTCCTTTTTTCAAAACTAACAACACTAATTAATTAAATTCCTTTTTAGAAATTTTAATTTTGGAAACTTATCTTTTGTGTGCAATGCTTAGTTTTTTTATTTCTAGGTTTACTTAAGAGGCTATTAATTTTTTCGCACATCCAAGGCATTATATCGTGATGAAGGATCACGGGAATGATCTGAAACATAGAGAAAGTAAAAATTCACATAGTTATCCAAAAAACTATATTAAAATTTGATATGAACTGTGAAAGCATCAAATCTTTGATAATATCACAGTTAGCTTGTTTTAGGTACCCTAGCATATTAGGTTATAATCATATTTCTTGTATATTTTTTAATATATGAATGAATCATTTCATGAGACTCTTGAATAGTCATTTTTTATGTTTTCCTAATATGGTGGAACCTTAGTATGTGTTATGTTTTTTATGTGTACTTCTTGTGATTATTTTATGTGTTATAAACCTTAATTTTTTGGTGGAATAATGATCTTCTTTCACATTGATCTTTTATGATTTTATACATTTATTCCTTTTTTTAGGAACACTTGTAATTTAACTTTCTATGGATGGGGTGGTAAGAACCATAATTGGTTGGGCTCATATTACTCTCCCATATGTTTCTTTGGTGATTACACAATGGAGTACCAATTTAAGTGTCAATTCACTTGATAATTATATCATTATTATAGTTTTTTAACTAGGTTGAATCATTACTTCGTTTAATCTTGTAAAATGGTGTGTTGTTGAGATCGTGGAGCATTAAGGAACTTTTGTTTACCCTTTTGGATATAGCAAGGCATGGATTTAATAACATTCTCAACAACTAGTTTTGTTTTTATATACTTTTGAATTTATCCACTTGTTATTGATATGAAAAAATTTATGTACGGTGTTGTATTCATGAACCTTAATTATGAGTTTAGGTTTTTTTGGTAATACAGTCTTGTTGATTATTGTGTGAACCTAGTCATTATGAAATTATAAGAATTAAATTCTTGAATTAAGATTTGTTTTGTGTGTTACAACTTAAATATTATTAATTAGAACCTATGTATTGATTTCTCTATCACTTTGAGATAAGATTATTAATAATGTTAAATACTTTGGTGTTGTACTATCTATTTTATAACTACATGTATCATGTCCATAGACATATGAATGACAAAGTTTCATTTGTTAGATTATGGAAATCATAGTAATTTGAGGCTTGAGATGAATCAAGTTATTTATTGAATAAAAAATGATGTTAATTTTTATTTGTAAAAAAATCTAATATTATATATTTTATTTTGTAACTAAGTGTGTATCGATCTTGTGAAGTCTTTTATGTAAACTTGTTTAATGACTTGAATGTATGATGAATTAGCAAGCTTTCATTTAGTCTTGATAGTGCATAAATATTGTGGTGTAGTAATGCTAAATCTTTGTTTATGATTAGACTATTATATTTCATGAAAATATTTATTCTTTCTTATGAATAAAATTATATATTAATCTTTAACCCTTCATTTGAATCAGGGAAGTCCATATCATTTAATATGCAATGCATAAATAGAATCTTAATTAATAAAGAAAATGTAGTAGAGTAATGAAATATCTATATAATTAGTTTAGTCTTGGAATGTGTGCATTTGATAAATGATCTTGTTGAATATTTGGATTTGTTTGTTGGACTGAAGTCTATTACATGACTTGGGAACTTTTCATTTATGTACTGGAATAATATAGTTTAAAAACACTAATGTAATTTGTGGTTATGGGATATGCCATTAATGACTACTATGTAGTATTGGTTACTTACAATACTCATCTTTGTTTGTTTTTAACATGTAATTGCTATGTATTTTTAGTCTATATTATAAAATTTTTAATATTTAAGTATGTTCCTTTAATATTATCATACTTTCATCTAACTTTTGTAGTTTCATATATTGATTAATTAACATCGAGTATTGTGAAACTCTAGCTTTAATTTGGGTTTAATCTAATTATAAATCAGTATTTGTTAAATTAATATCAATTAACTAACATTATGGTTAAAGCTATAAACTCATTATTGAATCCTTATGCAACATAATTTATTGTTTAAATTTGGTAAGATGGATCAATATTATAGCATCTTAATTTTACAAAGAAATTTTGAAATAGTTTTTTTAGTAGTCGAGTTAAACACGATAGATTTTAGCCTATTTTAAAAGGGGTAATTGCATTTATTACCATTAAAAAAAAATTATTTTTTGGGTTTTAATTTTCTTGTGGTGGTTCATAAACTAACATTATATAACTATGGCTTTTATGAACTAGTTATAGCTTGTAGATAGTCTGGTTTATAAGTAATGGATTTTTCATGCATGGCTTATTGATTTCTATTCCCATCTCCAATAATTATCATGAAATGTAAACGATCTCCATAATTGAGTGTAATGGAATTTACTTCCATTATGTTAATAAAATGAACATATGAATAATATTGAATATTGTGTTAAATCATTTGGTACATTAAAAATAAATTTTATTAGTACCTTTGTTTAGTTTACATTTTCCATTTATTTATACCATTGATTAATAATATTATGCTAGGATTAAAGGTCATGAGCATATGCTATATAAGTGATCAATGTGGAAACATATGGTTATCTCATTTTCACTATAATTAAAAGGTAATGGCTTCTCTATTTAACTTATATGTACTCTTGATTGGATATCAAATAATAAGATTATAATTCTTCCCATCATTGTACCTATTGGACTTTGCACATAATATAAACAAATTATTTGGATTTAACATTTATTTTGAGTAGTTGTTATTATAATGAAAATACAATATTATTTTATTTAGCATGAGTGTAGTTTTTTATGGAAAAGTATATGTGTTAAGTTACCACTATGTTTTGATTTAGATTCAAAGTCCTTTACACATGCTTACAGTTGTACACAAAGTTGTAAATTATAAAGCGATCTCGAAGTGACTAGTCACATTAGTTTTGAAGCAATTATATCTTTGGGAACATATGAAATATTAAGGGGACCTAAAAGAGCTTGTAATGTTGATGATATGTTAACTCTTTAAAGTGTTTTAAATAGGGTTATTTGATAATTTAAATTGAAATATGGAATGAATAAATTATAAATCCTAATTTAATGTTGGTGTAAATATTCATGTTTAATAATTTCTATTCATAATCATGTATTTGAATTATTATATGAACTGAATAAACTCACTTAAGTTAGGCTTATGATGAATCCCTTATTAAAAATGATTACATTATTATAAGATATTTATTGCTTATTTTTTTACCTTTTAAGCATGGCATCTTTTGATTGATTACGGATCATATAAATATACTTTTTCCTTTGCCTAATAAAAATTAACGTGTTCATAATAATGTTATGAGTATGTTAAGGGTATCATCTATGGTTATATAACTATGGTATTCCATTTTATCAAATCAAGTTTCCAAGATAATTTTAGAGAGTGCATACAAGAAATGTAAACCCTTGATGAGGAAATTTGTTTAATTTTTAAGAAAAAGGGAAATATAATTAACTCCATAATTACTGATTGAGATGACCTACATCTTGAATATTAAAATAAGGTAATTTTACATTTTATTGTATGTCAAATATAATTTATTTATAGTAAAAGTTAATACATGGATTATCACTGCTTAAATGGTGTGTTAATTTCAGTAGATTGTTTATAATAGGAAGCTATTGATGTTTATGTTAATTTTGTTTTGATCATGAGGTATCCATTCTATTTATGTCAACCTTAGTTGATAGTGTGAGACCCAAACATGTTCTTATCTACCTCTAATATTTAGATAGTGTGATTGTATAATCTAGAATATTCAATTGTTAGATGAATTCTACCTTGTAAATTAATTCGCTTTCTAAAAAAAGTTTTATAGCCTCAATAATTCAAATTTTTGAAGATAGTATTTTTTAGGTTGTGACATTTTCATTACAATGTATGAATGATATTTAAATTATAGGGCCAATGTATGAACTATTACTTTGAATATTACTCTCAGCGAACACAATTTATGGAAAAGCTTTCTTTATTTTAATGGAATTAAATAGACCAATAATTCCATCAAATGGGTGTATTCCATAGTTCATTAACACATTTTTATACATTGATTTATCTAAAATATATACCTTTTATTTTTTATTTATTTTATTATTTTGAATTCGTGAAGTTATTTATACATTCACATTATGCCTTGTTCCACCTAATTAAATTGATTATTTTCAATAATATCTTGTATTTGATGCTTTAAATATATAAAAGCATTTTTTAATGTTTGTGTAATATATGATATCTAAAATAACATATATTATACTATATATTCAAGGTTTTTTATGATCTACTTCAATTATTGGAGGTAGATTATTCATATTGCATTCAAGAAATTTTTCCAAGATACTCATATTTCATTCAAATAATTTCACCGAGAATTTTTTTGGGTGATCATTAAGCTTAATAAATTATATGTGTCCTAATTTTTTGAGTGAATTTGATCCTTTGATATGGGTTTTCTATGATCATAAAGTCATTTCTATGACCATTATTTGTTTAAACATTACCATCATTACTTCTAATAGTAAATATTGACATGTTTAGAATTTTGGAATCATTGGGAGGACACATAACAAGGTTTCCATTTATGAGATTGATTTATCATTATCTAATACTAAGAAAAATATTATCAAAACAAGTATAAGAATTGAATGTAACATTTTATTTTATAATTGGAAGTAAACTATCAATATATAGGCTTTGATTCATATTATCAAGTGACTCATGACTCATCTTGGTAACCATATCTTAAATCTAAGCACATAATCTCTAATGTCCTCATTAATTCCTATATAATTTGAGATAATTACAAAAATTTAACCTTAAAATCACTATTTATTTGAAAGTGAGACAAGAATTTATCAAATAGGGTTGTAAAAAATGAATATCTCCATATGGTAAAACATAGAACTAATCAAGTACATAATCCTCCAAGATACTTAGAAATATTTTAGGTAATAATTTATCATCATTATAAAAGTAAAAATAATAGGTATAAATAGATCTAATTGAAAATACTAAAATATGATATTAAATACTTGACAATGACAAGTTTGATGTATATTTACCATGTATGACTTGAGCATAAAAACATGGTCCTAATATGCCATTATCTCAAACTTGCATGCTACCTTATGAGTTTGACCTTTTTATGTTGTTACACACTTACAATATCCTCAATGTATATTCAAAACCTACTTAATATCATGCACAAAAATTTCCAAAACTTTAGTGTAGTCTACCCCTGCATGTGTCAATTCCATTAGTTTTGGTCAATATCACCAATTGCTATTGACTTGATCTGGGCAAAACTAATTCTCTCCTAGAAATGTATACTTTCAAAACTCAAACCTTTTTTTTAATGTTGTCCCATTTTAATAGAATTTTGATGGCATAAAAAGTTACCCAATTGGAATCATGTATATACAAATCAAGGCCTCATTTTAAATGGACTTGGAACTTATATGGTACACATATATACATTATTTTGCATTAATAAAATCTTCCCTTTGCTTCCTAGATTTTGAATCTATCACTAGGAGTAGTCACAAGTTGGGTCTAAAGTATTCAAAATCTATGTCAAATAAAGAATACATGAAAGGATCAAAATTTCACAACCAAACTAGGTGGGAGAACTACATGTGACTTAATTCCCACCTCAGAGTTTCATATACATAGGAAATATTAAATCATCAAATGGGGGTAATTGGTGTCAAATCATGCCATTAGACTTTCTTATTTTTTATAGTTATATAGTTCTCACAAAAACACCTAGGTTTTCAAGGTGAATGAGGATAATTTATATATTTTTTTCACATCATCAGGTTTAGACATCACACATATAATACTTTAGAGATAAGATAAAGTGATTCTATAGTCACAGTCCTTCATCTTTACATAGGCCAGTATCGATAATCAATATTGACCCAAATCTGATGGAATTGAACCTATATAAATAGAAAAATAATTCCTAAACAAGATAAACCATAGGTTTTATTTAGTCTAATTTCTAATTCCTTGATATAGTCACATTTAAACACTCAACCAAAAAATCTAAGTATTCATCCCTTTGTTGTACAATTGTAATGGCATATGACACTTGTTAAATCATCAAAAATAGTTTAGTATAATAAAATTTAAATGTATGCTTATATTCCATATCTTAATATATAAATTATTATAATATTTTATATCATATTAGGGTTTAAAAAACTAAGCTAGGGTAAAACATATTAGTAAACTTGTAAAAATATTTAACCGTGTCAAACATTAGGTTTCCCTTAGCATTTCATCATTATATAGTTCTAAATTTTTGTTTTAGACTCTCAATTTTGACCTCTAATTTAAAAATTAAAATGAAAACTAGTGTTTTCACCTTTTTCCCTAGTTTTATGCATACTTTCATGATCCCAACCTATGTCATCCAAGAAGGCTAGTTACGTCGTCCCTCTAAGACACAGTTTTAGATTAAGCCAGGCATATATAGATCATAATTAAATTCATTATACTTCATATGAAATGGATATAATGAATGTATATTATTATTTTTAAGATTTAATTATTCATGAACATGTGAAAATATATGATTATGTTGATGATGTAGGTAGGCCCTTTCTAGGTCTCTTCAACTAGGTCTTGTCTTTAATAGGAATTGTCTTCGTTATTGAAGTGGGTTTGAAACCATATTGAAATAGAGTTTGAATCCAAAATATTATACTGGATGCTTTCAAAAAAAAAACTTGAATTTATTTTACCATTTTCATACTTAATATTAACATTCAACCTTCCTTAATAATCTTCATCAACAAATAGAACACATACACAGTCTTTAAGCTTTATACTAAATCTTTCACCTTTATCACATGAAGATTTTCTCAAGACTTATGATATTTATGAATTTAAAGGGATTTATTACATTATTAATATTATAATTGACTAAAATTCAATTTTTTTAACTTTTCTTAGACTTGTTCTTTCATGAAACATCAAAACATAGAGTTCTAAATCTGCTAATTAGGTCTCTTACCTTGAAAATTGATAGACTTACTCAAAACCTAGACTATTTAGGCTTTCATCAGGGTAATTTTATTCATTTTAATATTATCTAACAAATAACACACGTTTTAACCTTAAAAAAATGTATGTTCTTGCAAGAAAGATAATAAAAAAGGGTTTTGATGCTCTTTTTATAGGCATATAGGCTAATATTTGATCATAACTCCTTATGAAGACTACCAAAACACATGAGATAACTTTTAAAACTTGTAATTCAGCTTATTATACCATTATAAAAAATTTATTAGCATTTTCTTAGTTAGATTTTATTGAAATTTTTGTTGTCTAGAACCCTAGTTTAGGGTTTAATAGTCTGCTATAGGTCGAGAGCATCTAAAATTGGAAAAAATGATTTATATAAGGATTTGTGGATATTTCAAATTTGTGTGAGGTTATAAAACACTCCACTAATTTTATAAAATATTATATTTTTATTAATAAGATTGAAGGATTATTAAAACATAACCTTACCTTGATTGTCATATTTTTTGTTGCCTTTGAAGATCTATAACATTATTCAAATACGTATACTTAATTTTTAAGAACATTTTGTGATTATTTTTGGTTTATATATCACATTAACTAATATATTTTACTATATCAATAAAAATTAATCCTTTAAAAATCTTGAAAACATAATAAAATGTATTTTTACCATGACTGAGTAACCCTGTCTCTGACCCTGTAAATTGAGATTTTATTTATTACTCTTTCTGTAGTGTTTCAATACTTATGAAAAAAAATTATAATATTATTATACCTCATACCTAAAATTTTCACAAATATTAAATATAATTGGTTCATTTTTTTTATCAAAATACAAGATTTTTCCCTCACTAAAATCCCACCTTAGGGCAAGGATTGTGTTTAGAGAATGAAGAGAAATCTACAAAAATTAACAAAAATTATGATAAAACCTTATAATATGCATTTACAACTTTGAATATTTGAATTTTTTATTTTGGTAGGAAATTTCAAACCATGCTAAAATGAATTATATCAAATCGTGATGAAACATGATAATAATTCAAATACCTAAACACATATTTATAATCCTATATAAGTCTTACCAACCCAAAGCTTGACCTATCAAGATAAAAAATTTCATTGACCTTGATGATGCTCTTGCATCATAATCCCCAAGTGGGAAAATGTGGGCTCCAATTCAAATGAAGCTTTGATTTATTTTTCATTTTCATCTAGTTCTATTATACTTTCACACTTATTATTTCCTATACTTCCTTCTTATCTTTCTCTCTAATATTTTGTTTTTCATTACATTTTTATTCCATCTTCTTCTTTGTAGCTTGATCCTCTAAGATGAGGATGTATTCTATTATAACTTGTATACTCTTTACTTGAGCTCTTTCAAGAGATTATTTATCTATGATTTATAGCTCCTCAACTAAAAAACCTACACATACATAAATTAAAAAATCATTATATATAAAATATGGAGAATTTTGGGTTTCATCAAGTGTCTCTTGCAAGCACAATTGTCCTTCTAACTTGTTATCTAATTTATCAACAGTTTTTATCTTCTTCGTTTTCTATCCTTCCAAGCACTAGCTCAGGTGTCTCTCCATCATAATCCACTACTTCCTTACTCAAGACATGCTCTAATGCTTCTATTTCAGCCTATAACTGTTCTACACTCACATAGATGTATAAGTCATTAGATTTCAAATCTTGTGGCATTTTCATGGACACTTATTCCTTCAAATACTCCTTCAAACCTTTAATGAGGCTTATCATCTAGTCTTCCTTTCTTACATCCATAGTTTTCTCAACTATGCCTTCTTGATCATTTGTTCTTGATGTTGGACTGAAATCTACTACCTTTTATTTTTTATTCTCTTTAAATTTCTCTTTACTACAATGCTCTTTATCATCACTCTTTTCTTTCCTTGGACTCTTGGTTGCCCATACTTATTTCTTCATCTTCCTACATGATTATATGTATGCATTGTTCTTTCCATTTACTCTACATATACCCATAACTTCACTTTTTCTTATTTGTACATATATTTTCACATCTCCTTTCATCTCTACTACCTACACTGTAATCTGATTACAATGTTCTTTAGGACTTTGTTCATATCTTTCATCTATTTTTCTTGTCTCTTGATTATCATGTAGCCTAAATTTTGCATCCTCCTTTATCTCATGCACCTAATTTTTATTTTGTTCTTTGTCATCTTCATATCTATTTATTTCCTCACTTGACCTTACTTAATTCACCATCCTCTCATTTATACTTTCATCTTCTTGGTTGATAATTGTTTTTTTCTTTGGTTCCTTATATTTTGACAGTTGTTTGTGGTTTATAAATAGCTTATCTTCCTTGTCCCTTTTAATTTTTAATGCCTCAAATTGGGAATTATATTATATATCTTAAATACTTTTAATCATATGCTTAAGCATAATGTTATAATCAAAACATTGAGACTTGATTACCTCTTGAATTTTATTTGTGGGTTTCTCTTCTACCACCCTTATTATCTTTTTCCAAATTATGAATTATTATTGTCTCCTTTTATCTATAATCTTCTTTATTGGACTCTTGACCACTTTATTTATTTTTATGAAGAATCCATATTATAATTTATTACATTCTTCCAAACATTGCATTAAACAAGTTAGGACTTGCTTCATTTCATCTATCTCATTTTGAATGTTTACTTCTTTTCTCACCTCACTCTTTTTCTGCATCTAGTTCTTTTCTCTTTTTAGTCCTATTTATTTTTATTAAATTATTCTTGTGCCTCACCTAAAGTTTATACTTGGTATTTTGACACCTTCAAGTCTGTTTCACCTTGGATTCCTTCCTCTTAAGCCTTAATATTCCCCTCTAATGGGTTATAAGATTACTACCTTCTTTATCTCAAAGTTTCCAAAACCTATTTTAATTTATATTTTCTCAAATCACAATTTTTATCTTTTTCTTAGGTATCTTCTAATCTCTAATACCATTTGATGTAAGTAGGCTCTTTCTAGGTCTCTTTAACTAGGTCTTGTCTTCAATAGGCATTGTCTTTGTTCTTGAAGTGGGTTTGCAACATTATTGAAATGGATTACGAATACAAACTCTTAAAATTGATGCTTTCAAACAAATATTTAATTCCTTTTACTATTTTTAAAATTAAGATATAACATTCAACCTTTCTTTACTTAACAATATTCATCAAGAAACATAACACATACACAATCTTTAAGCTTTATACTAAATATGTCACCTTTCTAAAAGGAAGGTTTTATCAAGACTTAGAATCTTTATGACTTTAAATGGATTTCTTTCATTATTAAGATGATAAGTGACTCAAAGATAATTCTTGTAATTTTTCATAGACTTATTCCTTCATGAAACATCAAAACACATACTTTTAGATCTACTAATTAGGTCTCTTACCTTGAAAATTGATATACTTGATCAAAACCTATACTATTTAGGCTTTTATTAGGTTATTTTTATTCATTTTAATATTATCTAACCAAAAACACATGTTTTACCCTTCAACAAATGCATGTTCTTGTAAGAAAGATAGTAAAATAGGGTTTTGATGGTCTTTTTATAGGTTTGTAGACTAATATTGATCATAACTCCTATAAAATACAAAAACATATGAGATAACTTTTAAAAATTTAATTTCACCTTATTCTACCATTCTAAAATTTGTATTGATGTTTTCTCAGTTATATTTTAAGTTGTTGATATTTTTGTTTTCTATAACTCTAGTTTAGGGTTTAGCATATTGCTATAGGTCGAGAACATTCAAAATTGGAGAACTTGATTTTAGTAAGGGTTATTGGATATTTAAAATTTGTGTGAGGTTCTCACACACTCCACTAATTTTATAAAATCTTATATTTTCATGAACAAGCTTTGAGGATTACTAAAACATAACCCTACCTTGACTATTACATTATATGTTGCCTTGGTAGACCTATAATCTTATTCAAATACTTCTACTAAAATTTTAAGACATGTTTGTGATTCCGTTTGAATTATATGTCATTTAACTACTATATTTTACTCTTTAAATTCAAATTAATCCTTGAACAATCTTGAAAACATAAGAAAATGTCTTTTACCTTGACTAAGTAATCCTCTCTCTAACACTACAGATTGAGATTTTCTTTATTACTCTTCTATAGTCTTTCAAGACTTATGAAAACACGTGAAAATATTATTACACCTCCTAACTCAAAGTTACAAAGTTATTCAATATTATTGATTCATTTTTTATCAAAATATAAGAGTTTCCCCTCACTAAACCCCTACCTTAGGGTTTAAGGTCTGTGTATAGACAATGAAGAGAAATATACATAAATATCACAAACAAAGTACTTCCTTGGTTCTTTTCAACACAAATTCAACGTAAACACCCAAGTCCTTTTCTAAAAATAAACTTTAGTGCACAAAATAGATTTAAGAAATGAAAATAACTTACTAGCTATATTATTGACAACTAGTCCTTGACAACATAATTCTCAAAGCTATTTTTTGATGTCTTGTAACATAAATAACCATTGTAGTAAGAACAAAATAGATACTCACACTGATTTAACTTTTTAGGTATTTACTAGTGTAAATCCTAGCTTGTTAAAGGGAGAAGTAAAGGGAGTGAATACAAATAAATATTATAAGTAGCTAATTTAATTGATTTACCCTAAATAACAAAATGTGATGAGAAAATCCACTTATTCGGAGTAAAATGTGCATTAAGATATGACTTAAATGATAAAATAGGTCAAGAGAATATCCTTGAGTCCTTTCATGTTAAAACTAGAGTTTTGACTACCCTAGGTCAATAGCATGATTAGTTGGACAATAACACATTTCATTATTGATAAAGGCAATGCACAAATGTCCTTTTGTGGTAAGGGTTCATAAGACTTTTGGGGATGCTACAAGGGGTATTCTAGGTTTAGTATGTGTGCTTATGATCTTTTTATCATCCTTTTGTATCACTATTTGGTTATTTTTCCTTCAAAACCCTAATAAACACCTACCCACAAGAAATAATAACATTATCAAATACAAAACAAAGGGGAAAAAGTGGGTTGTGGTATATTAAGATCATATGATATAAAACCCCTACTATTATGATTATTACCTATTATAAATCCAATGATAGGGTCTCAAATCACATGTAGTTCTCCCTTAGGGGATATGTATAATCAATGCACACATTATGCTAGAATGACTTTTTCTTAGGCACTTCTTTGATCAAACATTAAAATCTATGTGTGATGTTATGTAATAAGTAGAGATTTAAACTATAATATTAACTAATTTTTATGTAATTATGTGCCAAAGTAGTAAGTGTTATATGTAAAATGCCTTGTGAGGCTCTTTATATAGAAGTAACTTTAATTTGAATGTGATACCCTTGTTCATAGGCCAAAAAGGTGAAAATATAGACAAAATCATAAGAAGAGACCTAAAAAGGGGTAAGGACCCAAAACAAGATAAAAATATGACTATTAGACAATAATGTTGAGGTGGATAGAAGCTTAATACACTACTGTCCAAGACTGCACTATTATTTTATATGAAAAAACATGAGTTGTGACTAAAATAAATAGGCCAAGTCCCTCTGTGACTAGGTTAGGCATGACATAAGACCACTTTAGGTGTAAAAATAGGGAAGATAAGTCATAATAATGATCAAAATACCAAAGTGACCATGAAAATAAGACTCTCATTCATTGTTAAGAACTTAATGTGAAAGAGCTAAAAAATACATAGTACTTATGTTCGCTTGACCAATTTAGAGTGTGTTAATTTTACCCCATTTTATTATAATAATGAAATGGAAATAAAATTACTATATTAAAATAAAAATAAAAATGTGTACCTATACTTACCTATGTGGATGTGGTCTAGATCCAACCCACTTCTTGGCTAGAGAAGTGGACAAGAGTTGGAATGATGTCTATGAAGAGAAAATCCATAATGTGGGTGTCCCTTATACTAAGTCTGAATAATGAACTGAATAAAACCCTATTTTTTCCTTTACCCTAATATGTGAACTGAGTTTGAGAATTAGTTTGTAAAATGTGAAGAAACAAGCCCTACTCTCCCCCACTCTGATATGTAACTAAGCTTGAGAAGTAATCTATAAAATGTGAAGAAACAATCCCTACTTGATCCCACTCTAATATTTAACTAAGTCTGAGAATAAATGTGCTCAAAGTTTAAAATTGATTCTCAACCTATATAATCTGGGTCTGATGAAAACTATGGATAAACCATTATAAATAGAAGTATGACCTAATTTGGTTAAATCTTGAAGATATCTTGGTGAAAATCCTAATGATAATATGAGTGCAATCTGGTGACTTGTGGATGGAGAATGGTATAATTTCTATTCTAGTTGTATAACCTCATGAATTATTGTGGGATCAAGGATGTTTTCCCTATAACATGTCCCCAAACTCAATATCTGAGTAATGTAATAATGCGTCCTTTGTATAAAATTATATGTATATATAGGGACATTATACCATGTACATGCCCCCATAGTCATAATTTGAGTCTATAACTATGTCAAAATCCTATGTAAAATCTAAGAATCTAAATCAATATCTAACAAGATCATAGAACCCTAGAAATCTAAGTAAAACTATGTATCTACTTATATGAGTTTCTAAATGTCTATATATCTAAGTCACTAAGTAAATATACATATCTAAGTATCTGAATCAATCTATGTATCTAAGTATCTAAGTCCATCTATGTATCTAAGTATCTGAGTCCATCTGTGTATTTGAGTCAATTTACACATGAAATAAATTGATTATAAATTAGATCCATAGTTCTCGAGATATCATGATTAGAAGTTTTTGGTAATAGTTGGAGAAACTTGTGTATGGGGCCAACCTTAGGTGGGTGGCATTTTTAAAACATGGTTTAAATAGGTTTGATTGCTTGATTTCAAAAATCATTTGAACTTTTTAATTTGAGATAATTATTAATCTAAGTGAATAAAATATTTTGAGTAGATGAGGTGTGAATGTTACCTACTAAGAGGAGGTATAAGCATTGATCCAGGCTGATGAGGAGGTCACTCTGGTAAGGAATCCATCATTTTTCATGTTTTTGAATTATTGAATATATGTTTTTTTATCATTTCATGTCATTTTAGCTATATTAGGGTTTTATAAGAGGGTCATACTATTGTCCTAAGGATAATTATAGTATCTTGGGATATCATGCTACTATCTACAAAATGTGATAGTGTCCAGTGTTATGGTCTCATCTATAATCTAATGTACTGTAGACTAAACATTCAAAATTTTTATTTAAATTTGCATTTAATGATTATTTTAGAATGTATATTTTTCATTTGAAGATGCTAATGTCATGTTCTAGGTAATTTATAGATGCACATATACATGAGAAAGTTTCATAAGGGTTAGATGATAGAGTGCTTATATAAGCTACCCTTGATAGACAATGATAGAGTAGTTGTAGAGAGGGATGGTTTGGGTTATGTGGCATCACTTTCACCAATAACCTAGGATTATCATATGATGATTGCACTATGTGAGAAATGGATTATTAATAGATGTACTATTTATATTCCCACTAGAGAGATTACTATTATTTTGGAGGATGTGTATAGGATACTTAGATTACCCATTACTACTCAATGGTTTGTATTAAAAGTGGTAGTTGGAGATATAGCCATAGACCATGCCTCAAGTTATTTTATGGCCATACCTTCAAGGACTCACCTTTGGGGGTGTATTAGTGATGTGTTATTCTATATGATTATTACAATGAGTGTTTTGTGGTTGCAAAATTTTTTGGTGGTGTTATTGGCTTCATTTGTTGTTTTTAATGGTAGTGGTGTATCCATTTCATATAGGATGCATGGTATTATTTAGGAAATATAGGAGCATGATATCATATACTCATGGGAGTACACCATGCTATCCCACTTATATCAATATGTGTACTATTTTACTCATGATTTATGTATTAGTTGGATTGGGTCATCAACATTATTACATTATTGATATTATCATCACATTGTAGTAGATATATGGGGGTTTTCCACATGTGGATTGGGTACATCCTCATGTATTTATAGAGAGATGGACTAACATAGCTCTTGTGTGATCAATAAACATGATGCACTATCGATGGGTATTTGATTTAGTGATAGCTAGAAATATTATTTGGAGACATTATAGGGCATTTAAAGGATGGCTTAAGGATAGGATGTAGTTGAGATGGATTCAGTTGAGTTGTTAGTTGCATGATTGATGTATCAATGTTTTTGAGAATTTATAATAAGTAGGTAACATGGTATTTTGGTGTAGTCTAGGATGTGCCTCCTGTACCATGGGCATGGTTGAGGAGTTATCTAGACCTAGTGAGGTAAGGTAGTAGATTGAGACCCACAATGGCTGAGTTGGATTTAATTCTAGTGATAAATTAATATGTTGTGATAGAAATACCTAGTCTAGATGATGTGTGGGATATTGGTGCCTTAATATTATGGTGGGGATGACATAGATGGATGACATTATTTCTATTAGATGGGGTCATTATGGAGGATGTATTAGATCTAGAGCCTATTAGATAAGTAGAGGGTATGTTGTCATTGTAGAGTTGTATGCTTGGTTTGTTTAGTATTAGCTTATCAATTTAGATATATAATGTATTGTTTTGGTGTGTGTAGGTGTAGTAAATGATGAGTATTAGGAGATAATCATTTAGGAGGTGTTGTGAGAGCTTATATAGCACATTCTTGATGATGCCATAGATGATGGGTTAGTGGAGAGGGTTACAAGCTTTCATGCCCATGTGTCTAATCGAGTGACCATTGCCACTGTAGCATAAAAGTAGGAAGTAGTGGATAAATAAAAAAATCATGCCAAGTTATAGAGGTAATCTATGCCCCCACCTAATATTTTAGGTGGGGCAGGTGGCAAGATCATGGATGACTATATTTGTCTTCAGCATGATCATATGGATTTAGTGGCTAGGGTAGCAATACCACAATAAAGGGAGTGTAGTTGTAGAGCTTAGTATCGGTATAGATCTAGAGGGGATTTGGGAGAATATATCTCTAGTGTGTATGAGAGTCAGGGTGATTAGGTTGGTCCTGGTGACCAAGCTCCTATTATTGAGTGACTATATATTATTATATGAAAAACTTGTTTTTGAGTTATATATGTACATATTGATATATGGGCATAATTTTATTTGATATTTTGATTGTGGCATTGTTTAAATGAGTAGATGTTTGATTATATTCATGACTTATGTGTTGATATGTATATGTATTCTATGAATAGATAATAGTAATTGATTTTATTTGTATATATATGTTTGATTAGATATTGATTCTAGATTAGGAATGTTAGTCGATAGTATAGATGACATAGAAGTGTCATATTATGCGTGAGTATTGATCATGTGACTACAACATAAACTATCTAAATCTTGATGGTAGAGTAAACAAGTGACCATAATGTTCATACTCTGTAGGTGTATAAGTAGACTCTAGAACTAATATTGATCATGATGTACTATTGGTAGCTAGATTTGTAGATTTTATCGTAAATATATTAATCAACTATCATACTAAAACTATGCTCCATTATTCATTATGTGTTGTAAATATATTAATTGGTTGTCATATTAAAACTATGCTCTAATCTCTATGATCTTTGCCAAATATCTTAATCAAGGTTGGTGTGCTAGAATTGGTGTTTGAGTTGTTTTCCCTTTTATCACCATGATGTTGTAAGTAGGTTGATCTCTATGAACTATTTTCCATCTCTACTATGTTTGTGTTGCATGAGATCTCACATAAGTAAGTGTCCTATAAACCATGTGATTCATACAATAAGTAACTAATGAATCCTTGAAAATAACATCATAGGATAACTCACTCATAAAAGAATGTGATCTAGGAGAGTACAGAGAAGGAGATCTTAATTCCCCCTATGTGAATGCTATAATTCCTCTATCAACATACTATTCAATAAGATCTCTAAATCCACAATAGTGATTATCCCAATGTCCATTAATTTGATAATAATTTCAATATGGTTTATTCCTTATTCTATGCAAATGATGTGTCTAATGATGATGAGTAGGAGTAAGTGTGATCATCTTCCTATCTAATAATGTAAGTAATATATCATGAGTCCTATCTTTGTCTAGAAATTGTATATCCCCTACATTGGTGTCTTATGCTCTACTTACTATGGGAGATTCTTTGTGGGGTGGCTCTTTTCCTTTGCTAAGTATCTTGATTGGTTGTTTATGTTCCACTTTTTCATTAATCATAGGTGGATTAGGTTCTTTTACCATATTGGATAACTATGAATGTGAGACCTAAATCAAAATTTTCCTCTGAATGTGTTTCAACTAGTCCCAAATTCTTCTCTAATGTCATATATGTGTAACATAGATGCAAAAATGATCAAGATGTATCATATAACAATTTATTCTTAAGAGGTAAAATTAGGCCTCTAGCAAAGATGTATTGTATCTCTAAATGTCAACTGGTAGATCAACTATTGCATACATTATTTTAATTTTAAAATATAATCATTTTGTTTTTGACTCACCCTGGTGTAGTGAAATAAACCTCTCATATGTGACTCGAGATCCCTTATTCTAGATATAATGCATAATAAAGACTTCTAACTCATCATACGTATGTAGTGAACCATTGGGGAGTGAATGATGGAACCAATTAAATGCTTTACCCTCTAAATTCTATGAAAATAATTATAATAAAATCAAATTACAATTGATATGTTTCATATCCTTTCTATAAACTTTGAGGTACAAGTATGGATCTCCATGTCCATTAAAATTTGGTGATGTTGGTATATGAAACTGCTTTGGTAATTTTGTGTTGATGATTCTATATAGGATAGGATTTCCATGGATATCATTCAAATGAACCCAAGAGTAGTATGCTTTACTTTACAAGGTGATCTAGTATCTTTTTATTTTAAAGTACCCATGACATACATCAAGGAAGCTGGTGTACTTGTTGTTGGAAAGTAACCATGACATGCATCAATGAGATTACCTCTTATGAAGGTATATTTACATCATTAGGAGGTTCATTAAGACCTTGAATATTATTATTAATTTTATCTATTGGTACACTACATCATGGAAAAGTGGTAGAGATAGTGGGTTGGCTCACCATAACCTTTGGAGGGGTGATATCTTGGACCTAGTGAGAGGGAAATTGGGTATCGCCCTCATGCAGGTTAATATGATAAATGGGTTATACTATAGTAAGGAGGGGTGGAGAGATTCATTATTATCTCTTTTATTATTAATTGGTAAATAAGTATCACATGCTAAATGAATAAAAGACATATCATTATCATGTAAATGTAAAGTATGTAAACTAACAACATGAGTGTAAGTTTGGACATTTTTATCCAAATATATATTATCATTTGAATTAATATTTTATAATAAATCATTTTTGGCACAAGGGATGGGTGAAGTATGGAGAAGACCTAGACTCAATTTATTCTTCACTAAAATCATAATAATCATTTTTATTCCATGTTTTTGTTGGATAGTTATCAGTGATGTCATTGAGGTTTCTTTGTGAGTGGATAAAGTGCCTTGATAGTCCAAATGATAATGACAAGGTATGCAATGTGTTTGTCCTAGTATGATTGAAGGAAGCTTGGTTGATATTCAATTTTGACATGGTTAGAGATGTTCAGGGATGAGTATGGAGGATTGATAATGTGAAAGAGGTCCCTAAGATGTTTTCTAATCTTTGATTTCTTATATAAATGAGTGGTTTTCATTTGGTTGATCATTTTTTTCTTCTAGACATTTTGGTTTTAGTGGTAAAAAAATCTAAGTATGCAGTTTGTGAACATTACCATTGCCATGTGTGTATGATTTAGGGGGAGTTGGTCATATGGTTGTGATCACATTAGTCCCTAGTTGCTATGTGTTAAGTCTCAATTCATGTGCCTAAGTGTAATCAAAGATATGTGGGTGCAAAGTTGGGATCTAAGGCATTTTAATAGTGTTTTCTATTTTTAAATAAAGATGAGTAAGCATGTTGATGATGTTATAATTCACACACATGGAGGTTTTAGGAATAAATGGTCATATGGATTTGTTCAATATTTTACCTAGTTATTATGCACTAAATCTTAGGTCATACACTTAAGTACAATAAAAGATATAAAAGTGTGATGCAGGGGCATCACATAAGTTTACATATTTTAGTTTGTTTAGGTCTAGTTAAGTGGTAGAAGTCCTATAAGGACCTTAGGAGTGTAATAGATTCATTAGTTGTTAAGAAAGTTTTGATAAGATTCAAAGTGTGTAAAGTTATCAAATTTTGTTGTGAGGTTCCTAATCAGTTTTATAAGGTAAAATATGTACATGTCATTAATAACATGGAACAAAACCAAGGAATAATGAATGTAAAGGTCTTTTGAAAGTTGGTTACCAAATAAGTAGTTATTCGAGTAGTTTAAAGTACAAAAAAAAGTTTTGGTTTTGCATGGAGGGTGGTCTCTCATAGGGGAATTAAGTTATATAATTAGGAAGTTAGTTAGGAGGGGAGGAAAAAGGTAGAGGTATAAAGGAGTTTCGGTAATGGATTAAGAAAACCATGTAAACCTCTATGATTTGTCAATGTGATAGAACCATGTATATATATATGAAGAAAAGCAATAAAGACTGATAGTTGTTTGAAGTAATGACTCTATGTCTCTGAATTGGTATTGTTTATTGAATACAACTTGATATGGTAATAACATCAAAGGTCTTAGAAACAATAGTGTGTAGTATAAGTTGTAAGCACTCTATTCTGTGGTACTGAATGAAGGTGTTCTATGCATAGTCAATAAGACTTACAAAATGATAAAGAAGGAGCCTCTTTAACCAATAGTGTTGTGTATATGATCATGTGATATTCAAATATTAGGTTCATTTTCTTTCTTGAGAATTCAAAATGTGATGGTGTTCAACAAGAGATAGAGTTTCCTTAACTAAATTGGTTGTGTACCCTGTTTATATTAAACAGTCATTATCTAGTTTGAATATTTGAACAAGGCCTGATATTGGAGTTTTTGAATTAAGGATGATGGAGAAAGGTATCAAGAATGAATTTTGGAAGACTTTGTGAAGGATTATGACCCTAGAGTAACGTGCCAATACTATGAGAAAGGAATCTTGCATTGTAAATCCCTTATTTTGAGATATGCATGTAGTTTATTCATGTGTTTCGTGTGGAAAAATAATCAATGCACCATTGGATAATACTTGAGGAGAGAGATTTTTATAGAATAAATACAATGTGAAATAACATAATGATGTTTTCAATTCCTGAAAGAAGGTTCAAAATCATTGGTGAGTGGTGAAAGAGTCTAAACACTACTATAGGTTCAATATAGATTGATTGTATCATGGAAACCCTATGGAAGTTCATGCTTTGAGTGAAGAGAGGGTTATTTATAAATAACTAAAGGTTGATTAAGATGTAAAAAAATTGATCAAACCTTAAAATGGTCATTTTGATGTTTGAAAGTAGAGGAGAACAAATAAAACTATTTTCATAGCCTCTCACACTTGTGAAAGAGCCAAAAACCCTAATTAGGGAAAAGTATGATATCTAAGATATTAACCTATGAAATTTGAATAAAATTTATTTTTTGAATGATATAAGTATGATGAAAGATATTTTGGGGCTTTTAGACATATATGGCCTCTTTCCATACTTTTATAACTAACTCTATTATTTGTAGGGGCTACAGATCTAAAAGGCCTAAATAGAGAACAAAGAGTGTATAAAAATGGTTTAAGAGAAGGCTAAGGCTAAAAAATTTGTATAAATCATAGAGAGGGTAGAGGGTATGATAAATAATTGTTAGTTTCTCAAATGGATTCTATGCAAAGTTGTACACAAAGAATTCCTTCAAAAAAAGGCTACTAGCCCTATATACAAGGTTTGCAGAGTTGGGAACAAGGTATAAAGTGGAATGAGGGGTTTTTAATATGGATTTAGAGGATAATCAAGGTGTATGATCAAGATGTGTATGATATAAAACCTCATGGGAGCTAGAGAAAACTTCTATCTTATTTGAAGTTAGATGATGAGGTGATGTAAGGACTAGTGAGTGGAATAATATTAAAAGGGTGTTAGAGAAATAGAAAAGTGTAAAGCTAAATGGAATGGGGAACTAAGTGAAAAATAATAATTATATAAAAATTATAAATATTTCAAAAAGAATTCAAGATGCCTAGTATGTAAGATATGGTAGCTTAGCAAGCAAGAGTTGTTAAATAAAGAGGAGATTAAGAAGTCTTCATGTAAATATTGGATTTGAAAGTATTAGAGAATGAGATATAGGTAGAACATATAATTATGTTCTTCATTCAATGTAAAAATTTGGGCTCCCATGTAGTTTGACATTGTTTTCACATATTTATCCAAATTTGCATGAGGTAAGAAAGAGGCGAGTAAGTAGTTTGGTGATAACATATCTTGCACATGCGGATGTTTCAAAACAAGATGATCATATGGATTTATTTATTTTTGAGCCTAGTTTATTTTAAATAAATTTAAGATCATGAATAAAAGTTCATTAAAATATATTCATGTGCAAATTTGGCCTTCCAAGCAATTCTTGACATTATTGGCTCTATGGTAGAAAAATCTGAGTGAGTAGATTAATGGAATTATATCTCTCACATACAAAGGATTAAAGAATGGTTTGATACATGGTTGTATTATAATATGTGAGGAAAAAATATGGTCCAAATTTTATAACATGAACTTGAGTGAAACAAAATATATGGAGGTTGAAAGTTGGCCTTCCATTCAAATAAGCAATGGTCCCCATAATCATTTTTACAATGTTAAAGATCAGGACCAAATGAAGATCTAATGGTACACAAGAGTTCATAAATATAGATATATAGTTAAAAAAACTCAAAGAGTTCTAAGTTTTTTATAATTAGACTTGGTAAAGATCGAGCTCCTTACAAAAGGATCAACATAGCATGTTTATTCTAAGATGTCAGGATGTTGTGAGATGGTGCCAAGTGTTTATTGTTTAACATTGAGCAGAGATAAAGATGAAGATTATTATAAGGATAAATGGTGAATGGGTGATCATATAGATATATATAAATGGTGAAATTAAATTCAAGAGGTTAAAGTGAAAGTTCTTTAGCATTGTTAAAGACCAAACTACATATAGAAGATTGTTGGTGTGCATTGAGTCAAAGTTATGAGATTGCACAAGATGAGGTTAACTAATTTAAGGATAAAAATTTAGGATTTGGCACATTATTCATTAAATTTATAATAATATCAATTGTTTGTGATAAATCTGAATATGCGATAGCATGAGATGTGATCATATTGTCCATAGTTTAACTGTGACCGTTTGCATTTGAATATTTAAATTTGCAAAGGAAAAACTAGTGCTCTGTATTTTGGCCATATCTTTCAATCTATGAATAATTTTAAATGTTGTAAAAATAAATTATGTATATTAATATAAGTCACATTTCTAAATATAAATTTGAATATTTGAAAGTGTTTACAGTCAAAGTTATGAAGGTCTAAAGTTGACTGAGTGTTCAACTATGTTCTATAAAAAACTCGAGAAGGGTAATTAAGCTCATTATGATAATTTTTTTAATGTCTCATGATTACTTATCTATTTTTAAGTGATTTATAATCCATAAGGATAATATATGTGAATTATTATGGTTTTCTCAATCATAAGCAGTATGAACAATGGTTTACAATTTGCTCGTGCATTCGTTCATGGTGACTGTTGCATAGAATGTTGCTTGAGTAAATTGTGCTTAGGCAGAAGGGTATTATTATGGTTGTAGGAACTTAAAGATGACATTAGATAATTAGGAATGGGTCAATGAATTTTAAAAGTGTTCTTATGTTTCTTATTTTTATCGAAGAAGTGTCAAAGAGACAAATGGGTCTTCATAGGATCTAAAAGTGACTTAGGCCTATTTGAAAGTGGATTGTACTTAAGTGTGACCCATATGAGATGCCTTAAGGTTGAAGGAATGTTTTATGGGTGATAGGAAATATTTTTATCTTGTTAATTCATTATTAATATATATATATATATATAGATGATGGTTTCTAGACTTTAGAGAAGATTTGTGCAAGGTGTGCATGTGAGAGTTGTGGAGTGAAAGAGAAGTATAACTATGCCTAGTGGATGGATTGATGAGTATAGAAAATTAAGGACTCTATGTATGAATTGTAGGTTATATTCATTATGTCCAAATAGTGATATTACAACTTGAGGATATGCGAAGAGGTATGAGTGTGCATATGAGGACAGTTTGAGTGAAGGAGAGAGATTATGACATGCCTATGTGAGAGTCCTGTATGAGATAGAGAGAGAGTTTATGCAGGAGTTAGATAAATTGAGATCCATCATTAGGTGTTGAAGACATTATTTATAAGGTGGAGGTTTTCACTTTAAGGAGGGTCTAAAGGAGTTGATCTTCCTTATGGGCAGTTTCTCCTTGTGAAACAAATGTTTCACTAAAGGCCTTTGGTCAGGATAATATGATCAAGGTTTGTTGGTCTAAAGGAGTTGATCAGTATCTTGTTTGTAATTTATTATAGGAAAATTAATCCATGTGTTGTAAGATTTAGAGTGGTTTTTATTCCTCATCAAGGTTTCCCACAGGAACTATGTGTTATGTGTTTGATCTTGTGTATGCATTGAATGAATGAGCTATCTTTTTAATTTTGCTTGATCAAGTTGATATATGATAATTATTTAATAGTTTGAAAGGACTACAATTTAGATTAAAATATATGGGCTCAGTGATTCACCCTCCCCCTCTCAGTGATTGTACCTCTAAAAATTAGTATTAGAGTAGGTCATTTAATAAAGGCTTAATAGTTTGAAGGTGATCCAAGGTGCAATATGGGTAGTCATCAATGAGGTTTCTCTACTAATCAAGAACCCATGTTCAATGGATCCAATTATGATTTTTGAATTACAAGGATGAGGACATACATTATGTCCCTAGGTTTTGATGTATGGAAATATGTTGTGGATAGTTATGTTGCTCCTACTACTCCTTCATCTATTTATATAGACAATAAGTTATTTGAGAACAATTCAAAGGTAATGAATTCTATCACTTGTGGTCTTTCAGATACTAAATACACCAAGGTAATCCATTGTAAATATACTCAAAAGACATGGGACAAAATGTAGATCATTTATTAAGGAGATTCAAAAGTCAAGCTTGTTAAGTTACAGACCCACATAAGGCAATTTGAAAGTCTCAAAATGAAGGAAGAAGATTCTGTGGCATCCTTTCTGTAGAGAGTTGATGAGATTATAAACATCATTAGAGGTCTTTGTTGACCAAATTTGACTTTTAGGTAAAATTGGGGAACCCCTAAAAAATTTTATTTTTAGGTCTATAAGAGAGTATAATATATATTAATAAGGTTTTTTATATGTTAATTGATGTCAACTAATGTTATATTAGCTTTGGTTAATTATTTTTTGTCCTAATATCATTTTTGGGTCATTTGAGTGGTCAAAAAGGTACATTTAACATTTTATACAATTTTATTTGGAAATTTGCAAGTGTAAAAATGTAATTTCATGACCCATGTGTTATTAAAATTATTATATAACTGACACTACCAAAAATATGGTAGGTTGTTCAGAGAAAAGGCATTTTTCTTGGTTAAAAAGGAGAAAATGACACTTGTATGACTTCCTTGGGAAGTGTGCCAGTTTGAAAAGGTTTAAATGTGACTCTTAAGATTCCTAAAGCTCATTTAAATGTTTTTTATATGTCATTTCTTTCTCAAAATGATTTTGCTTCCTTTTCACTTCTCTAGACTTACAAAAGTGACTTGCAGATTTATACATGGTACAGTCAACACAATGGGTTTCAAGTAGAATTATTTGGGGAGGTTGTTTTAAAATTATATACATTAATTTTAATATAATAATTTTGATAAATTGTGTCCTATACTTTACGAATTATCTATTTGAAGTTGACTGTTCAAAATTGCCTGCTCAACCATGTACCCTACAAGTTTTGCTTCATTTTGGGAAATTTAGTACAAATCAGATTTTTAGATTAGTTATATAGGATGTTAAATTATTTATATAATTTTACCCATGATTTTTTTGAATTTCTAAGCTGATTTTATGATCAATAAAACTCAAATTTATAGACTGGTATCTTTTGGGTGTAACAGACAATTTTTCCTCATTTGTAGAGTTTTATGCTTTAGAAATGGCTCCAAGAAGTTTTTATGATTTATTTATTATGTTTAAAATTTTATTTTTATCTCATTTCCTCTCAATTTAATTTCTCCAAAGCACATTTTGATAAGCTTTTAGTCATATACCATGCTTGCACACAGTCAGGCATTAATGGTCATCCACATGTATCATTATGAGGATATTCATGTTGGAAAGAAGATATGAAATGTCCTTGAAAATTTAAAGATTACATTGGTAATTTTTTATGATATTTTAAGATCATGAGAGGTCATAAAACATGTTCATTTCCCAAATTTAGACCTACTGTCTAAGTGGAAAATAACCACCTACAGGTGACCTGATATAGAGAGTTAAAGAGTCCTTGTGTGATGTTGAAAAAAGGAATGAAATTTCATATTAAAGTACTCATATTTTTAATTAATAATAATATACATTTTGGAATTAATATATCTATAAATTAAGGTGAAAATTATTTCAAAAGGAGGTTGACTGAGTTTGAGATACAGTCCCTAAAAAGTGCAAATAGAGGTCCAGGGGTTTTTTGCAAACCTCTTATAACATGCCTCCAAATAATTTTAATTCATCCCAATGACCTTTAATTGTACCCTATAGCATGAATAATAAATATTAAAATATTGGTAGTAAGTTTAACTTGTCATTTGAGGTCTCAAAGTTGCTAATAAAACATTGATCTCCTTCAATGTTGTCTACAGGACTGTGAATCCAAATGAGGCCTTTTCCATTCAAAAGTTGTTAGTTGAATTTTATATCACAATGGAGTGTTTATATATGATGAGGATAAAATTAATGAGTATATAATTCACATAAAATAATGGTACTTGGTATTATGACTTCCTAAGCATACCCTCAGTTCATACACAAGCAGGAAACACACATCTACAGTAGAGTCTTAAGGGGAGAAGTGTCTTAGTTATGAAGAGAGTGAATTTTGAGTTTTAATGGAATATATATGTGATTTAAAAATTAAATAAAAATTTTCTGACCTCATAGGGTGTTTCAAATAGTTTATGGGCATCATGGCAAAGTGAATAAAGTCATAGACACCTACGAGGAGGTCAACATGCATATGTCACAATAAATAGATAGTGGCTTAACTAATAGACTTTATAAGTTTTGGAAAGAGGATAAATGAAGTGGGAAAAAAAAGGGACTATGATATCACTTAATTTTTTTTATTATCCTATATTCATGAAGGTAGACCTAAATTATGGAGGTACACCTATAGACAATCTGCATGCAAGTGTCTCAATCAAGGCATTGGAGAATTTAGTTTGTGAACCAAGGTACACATGAAGGAGTTAAGTACAATATTATATAATCATGTAGAGACTAAGTAATATTATAAGGAGATTCTTATATATTTAATTATAATCCAAGAAAGAAGATGCACCTATAGGCATCCCCCAAGACAAAAAGCACAATCAGGGTTTGATGTACAGTCTTGAGAATGTAGACTGTATAAAAGATAAATGAGTATCTAGGGTGATGAATGAAGATTATATCCAATATATCGTGATTTTTTAAAATTAAATAAACATATTACATTGGATAAAAGTAAATAAATGGTCTTTAAATAAGCTACACATAATCATTTCTGACAGTCCCCGTCTGACTAGTTCAGTTTAGGTTTTTGAGTCTTTGAAAGGTAATATAAGATGAAAAAGTGATAAAAACCTGGTGAAAATATTCATCATAATTTTATTAATACCATGACACATTATTTATACCTGATATAATAGGGGAAGTACCCTTTATTTTGTCTCAAATAGAGGGTACTTCCCCTCATGCACAAAGTGACAGTTTTGAGGGAAGATCACAAGGGATGAAGCCATAAGGTGTAGAGGAATTAAAATAAGTTTGGGAAAGTTTAAATACATCAAAAAAATTATGATTTAACAAGAAAATAAATATAAATCTCATAAAAATACTCTATACTCTTAAGGTTGCAGTCAGACCTAATGATCAAAATTAAGGCCTAGAGGCCAAACAGTCTATCATTCCTATTTATAGATCTTAGTGAGACTTAAAAGTGATCATATAATGTTATAAGGATGAATTTATGTGTTAAATTCTATATAATTCCATAAATCTTAGTTGGGATGTCTAGACCCCCAAGCTGCAAGCAAGCTTGTTAGGCAGAGTCAAAGCTTGATGCCCAAATAAGATGTCCTTATCAAGTATAACATGAAATAAGATTTATCATTAATTTATATTTGTTTATAAGGTAAAAATATATGTTTATATACTATTTATATGAATTTAATCCATCAATGAAGGTCATTTTAAGCTAAGGTTATAGTTAAGTATGTTAGGCATGGCTAAACCTAGTATCCAAATAAGGAGTCAATCGCACTTCCAATATGAGATATACATTATAACCTATTAAAAAATGTTTATGGGATTACTAATGAGGTTTAAAAGATTTTATAGTGTATATTAAACTTTGGATAATCCATTTTTGTCTCAAGATCAACTCAGACTTGTAGGAAACAAGAGAAACAAGCTTGATAAGGAAATTTTGAAATCTCATATCTTTCATACCACTTTGCATAGAAACCTAAGAGGTTTATAGAATTTATTTAAGGTCATAAAAAACTATTTTGTGGAATTTTATTACATCTTGAACATGAAAAATTTATGAACAAAGCCTAAGAGTAGAAACTACTCTAAAACCCTTACAAACCTTACAGAGACCAGTTTGAAAAAATGGAGTTGTATAGCTATCCAAATGGAATATTTTGACTATAAAAATTATTATAAGTTGTTAAGGACATAGTCAGGTTACTCCCATGCCTTTTGATTGTACAAAGTTTTATAAATGGGGGTAGAAATAGGGTTTTTCTCACTATTTTATGTGTTGTGTAGATGACAGGAGGATTTATGAGATGAAAAAAAGTTTGGAGAGAATTTTGAGACTTTTAATTACTCCTAATATTAATTTCATTCCCTGAAACAACTTATAAGTTCCCCAACTAGGTGATTCAACTCAGCCAGTCAAATATAGCATATTAGACAAGCTAGTGAAGAAGATGTAAAACTTCAAATGATCTCATTTTAAGGTATCCCTGATGCTTCTAGGGACATGGAGGATCTTGAAAGGTTTCATTCACTTCCTTCCATATATTTTCATGAGAAACTAAAGGCATTTTGGAGGCCAAATGTGCAAGGTACATGAAAGGAGTTCTTTTTGGACTATAGATGATGATGGCTCCTTTCTAGTTGATTTCAAAAGATCAAGAATGCAACCAATGCATAGAGAGGAATGTATGATGTCCCTACCCTAAATTTCAATCATTAAACCTGGTCTTGATCAGTTTTGGGATGTTCAAATAGAAGTAATCATGAAGGTAGTTTTATTGTGCAAAATGGGGAGCTTTATGCCACTTTTCATGAAGTTTATGCCTTGAAATGGCACTTGTTGCTCTTGAAATTTCATGGTTCATCACATTCACAAGTAATTCCTTGGATATGCTTGATAAGCTTCTTTGTGAACCTTGGTCTTCTCCCTTCTTCTCTCTCTCACAAGTTCTATAAGAACTACCCATTTTGGCATTGTATTGGATGCTCCACCTAAGTATGGTAAAGCCTTGATAATTTGTATACATTTTTAATAGTAAAATTACTAAATTTTACCTCTTTCATGAATATTCATAGTTTTTTTTTACTTAAATGTTTAATTTACTTAGTGAATACTATGGATTCCCTAGCAAGTTGTCACATTCTCTCACCTATTTGCAGCTTCTTCTTATAGGGCATGTTATGTATTCTAAGAAATGTCAAAGTTTAATTGAGTTAGTCTCTTCATTATTTCCCTCATAGGCCTCTTTTATATTCCTCTTAAATTTTCACATTCATCCATAACCCCAAAATGTAACATTGATGCAAGAGGACATAGATTGGAGAGTGTATGTTTAGTTTGTTCTTAAGTGTAATATGCATATTGTTGGATGTCATCAATCAATTTGGTGTATCATCTCCCATAGGTTAGTTTTTTTTATTTATATCTCTCCCTTTTCACCCCTAAAAATTAGTATTACTTACAATCCTAAGTGGTACATCAAAGGAACTAGCCCTATCTAGAGACTCACCTCGTTCCTTAGGCTGCCCACAAACCTAGAGGTGATTCCATTATGCCACTTGGATGAAGAGAGATTTGAATCTCCTAAAAGGGTGAAAATCCATGTGATGATAGTTTTTCTAATGTATGGTGGGATTATTTTTCTAAGATATTGGGATATTTTTGGTGTTATCTCTCAAAAATTAGCCTTTAGAGGCATCTATCAAAGCATCAACAGTGACTCTAAAGATACATCAGCTGGTCAAGTAGCCCAAGTATTGCATTTGAATATTTTTGATAACCTTTCCTTGTGTTCATAATTCCCAATGAATTTTCATGGCTGACCTTGGATTTGAGTTTATTTCTTTACAAGTTGGTGAGACATTACAAGCATGTGCCATTCCCCATCAATATGAACAAGTCCTTAGTCAACCTTGTCATGATCCTTACCAGCCTCAATATGACCTTCATCAGTTTCAATATGATCCTTGTCATCCATATCAAAATGGATATTAATATTATGAACCATGTAAGCCATATTTCCCTTCATTTCCCTCTCTATATGGACACCATGTTGTTGGATAATTCTATGAGAATGGCTACCACGAAACACCTATCTATCAACCTCAATATGAGGCCTATCATTCATTTCATGATGCCTATCAGAATCAAGAGTATTCCTATCAAATTTTAGATATTAAATAAGATATTTCCATGGGTTTTACACAAATATATCATTGGAAAAATGTATCTCTTTCTCATGTAGATGTTACTCCTCTTAATCAGCCCAAGAATTCACTTCTTTTAGAACTCATTAGTGCTTTCTTCTTTTACAAACCAATTCATAATCCTTCTCCTTCATCCCACACTCCATCTCCAATTCTTTCACCTTCCAATACATCTATACTCCATCTCATCTACCTCAAATCCATGAACATATCCATCAACCCTCCACTTTACACCTTCTCAAGGAGGAGCCTATTTTGAGAGAAGCAAGTGAAGAAGAGCAAATCCAATTCATGGTTTATCAAGAGGTTATCATGAGTGATTATGAGAATTATATCACCATAGGGACTCCCCTTGGTGAATAAAATAAAAATATAATAGCTAATGTCTCTATGTTATAAGGGATGTGTGTCCATGGAGAAACACCTACTATTTCTATCTAATTTTTTACTTTTTTCTTAGTTTTGAAAAGAAAAAAACTAGTTAAGAGGGTGTGTAGAAAAACCTATTAAGAGATGCATGAATTGAATTATATACTTTTTGAGAGATCCTATTTGGCTTGGGAGGTTTACTTGTAATAAAAAAACACTACCACACACTTGTTTTTTAGACAAGTAGATGGATGGATTGCCTAGCGTGAGCTAGATCCTAAAAGCAAAAGCTTCTTCGGAGGCTGTCAATCCACCTACTTTAAACTCTTTTATTTGTGAATAAAAAAGAAAATATTTGCATAAAATAATATAAAACTGAAATTTAATACAATAATATGATATAAAATAACTAATCTTAGCACAATACAGTTAAATACTTTTCTTAGAAGATGACTAAGCTAAATTAACTAGTGTTGAAAACTAATTAAGGCAAAATGGTGGTTTTTGGTTTGGTAACTTGATGATAAAGGTCAAAAGGATTGTTTATTTGGGTTGGGTAACTGATTAAGGATAAAAATATACAAACAGATTAATGATTAAATGGTGCAAAGGAGTAGAGATGGAAAAAGGGGGGAAATGGGTAAAGATGGTAAAGAAGAAAAAGGGGTGAATGGGACAAAGAAGTGAATGGGGTGAAAAAGGTAAATGGAATAGGAATAGAAAAGGGTAAAATGGAACAAATGAGATGAAAATAAATGGTTCAAGGGGTCAAGAGTATGGAGGCTAAGAAAATGAAAGCCAAAATGGAAAAAAAGAAACGAAATGCAAGAATGAAAGTAAATATTACCTTCCCTTTATGAAGATGATTGTTTATGATGTTGTTGAAGCTTTGTGATGATTTTGGTAGAGTTTCATTACTTTATGATATTATCTCCAATATGATGAACTCCTTAAAAATTTTATGATGCTACCAAACCTACAAGAAAATTCTCCAACCAAAACTGACTTAGCCTTTGGTGAAGGAGAAGGGGGTATTTATAGCATTTCTTGTGAAGAATCATGCCAAAAGAGGGAATAGTAGAAGTATGGTGCCATTTTACAAGTGGGATCATAAATAACAAAGGGGATAAGGGTGGTGGGATTCCTACCTTGTTAATGGGTCTCCCATTTGGGTTGGTGTGTGTCCCACCTTGCACATGAGTCTAATTTTGAGTGGGAATCATGCACATGGGCTGAAATGAGGCCAAAAGACTTTTCACCACCCTTTCTTATCTTCATCTAAGTACTTAAAGAGATATCCCATAAAATTTGGTGCCATTTTTACATGTGTGTAAATGAATGAGTCAAAATATGAGGGTTTTGGGATTCCCACCTTGATCATTGGTCTCCTATTTGGGTTGGTGTGTCTCCCACCTTGCACATAAGTCAAATTTTGAGTGGGAATCATGCACATGGGCCCAAATGAGGCCAAAAGACTTTTCACCACCATTTATTATCTTTATCTAAGCACTTAAAGAGATGCCCCATAAAATTTGGCACCAATTTCCATGTGAGTACATGAATGAGTCAAAATATGAGGGTGGTGGGATTCCTACATTGATCATGGGTCTCTGACTTTGCTAAAGAGTCCAAAAATTGGTGGATATGGCACCCTTTGTCTTTTCCAAAGCACTAAAGAGGTGGGTATCCCATTTTGAAGGCCAATTTCATATGTGAAGACAAAATATATGTTGAATGATGACCCCTTAAGGGGAAATTTACCATATTTCAAGGTTGGACCCTTGTGATGCTTAAATGAGGTCATTAAGCACCTTGAGAAAGGGTCACAAGTGGGGTATGATTCCCCACATCAAGCCACCTCATTTACAAGCCATATCACCTCCCAAATCACCTTCAATGTCACTTTTTATGTCACTTTCCATGACATCATGAATAGTGACAGTGGGTCCCATAGTGAATAGTGATAGTGGGTCCCATAGTGATTAGTACTTTCAAATAGTATTTTTGAATAGTACTAAGTGAATAGTGATAATAAAATAGTGAATTAGTTATTTTTTAGATGGGTTGGTTAAGGTTTAGGTGGTCTTTAGGAAGTTTTGAGTGATTTAGACATCAAAAACTACAAGTGTACAATTTTTTAGTGTCTAAAATTTGCCCTTTTTTGTTATGTAACTTTGAATTAACAAGATGCAAAATAAAAATAAATCACTTGGTTAAAGGTCAGGATGCCCAAGTATGGGAGTAAGTGTTCCCCCTCAAACTAGGAATCAATGAGGTAAAGTAGAATCAGGTGTAGGTTTGATAAGTAGTTGATGGGGAGGCACTAGGTGGTGTCATAAGGTAGTTGGGTATTCAAGATAAAAACATGCACACAAAATACGACTAAGTGTAGTATCCAAGATTGCACATGACCTAAAGTTTCTAATGTTGGTTAATTTAAGTTTGGGTCTAGAGGGACATATGTCAGGGATAACTAACCAGGTCATGCCTATCAAGTGATCTAGACAAGGTTAGGGTTGTTTACAGGTATCCAAAGTAGGAGTTATTCCTACAGAACAACCCAAGTGGTCAGGTCATGCAAAAAAGCAACATGTTAAGGTTTGTTGGTGCAATCAAAATGGCCTAGGCAAGGTTATTATAAATATATGAGTAGATAGTTTTAAATGGCCAATGTAAAGGTGGACGTGGTTGAATGATCAGTTGGTCAGAGAGAGTGGTTGAGTAGACTACATATGCACTAGGTAAGTGCATGCTACCTACATAGTTTTGTGGATGTGATATCCAATAAAACTTCAAGACAAATGTAGTTTTTAGTGGAGTTCAGATGGGCTGCCCCAATGTGATATACCACATGGTTAGGTTTGGGTTGATGGTTTGGTAAAGGTGAGGTATTGTGGTGTAGATTGGTGAATAGACATCATAATAATCCCACATGTATTAGGAGGATAAGACATGGGTGGGTAAGGTAGGATAAATAAGTGGGTAATAAAGGGCTAAGCATCACAGATGTCCTATGATGGAGCTAAGCCAAAGAAGAGGTGCCTTCGTGATGAGGTTATGAATTCTAAAATTATGCAAGGGTATAAGCATAGTGATGTCATCTATCACTATGAGATGAGTTTTAGGAGATGGGTGTCTATCAATATCTGCATAGTCTTATTACTGAAAGGTCATCATCACTATGAGCTTAGTTTTAAGGGCAGTAACAAAGTGATGACCTATAAATAATTTATTTGATGGCTAAGTAAATTTTATGAGTTATAAAATTGGTAGCATGGTGAGTGATAGAAGATGGACCTTACCTAACTCAAAAACTGCATGGATAGGCTAGAAAAAAGGTAGCCATGTCTACATCATCTATCCCAGTTCCTTAAAACCAAGGACTTTGGGTTCCACTCAGAAGAGGCTCTATTAGTAGGGAGATTTATGGTCTAATATATTGTTTATATAGTTAGATAAGATAGGGGAGCTTCCATAGTGGCAAGCATTTGAGAGATACCACCACCATAATAGTGATATTTTCAAAGGTCTGACTGTTATAGTATCCCAAAGTTGGAAGCCAATTTATGTCAACTAGGTTAAGGTGACAATGATGCAAATGACCATCAGGCCCATAAAGACCACAAGATGACAAAGTAAATAGAGTCATCAGATGTGGATCAGATGATAAGGGTAATAAAAAGACATCATGATAGCACATAATGACTTTATCGAGATGACTAGTTGGATAGAGGGTGATGTGGCTACATGAAAAGGTAAGAAAATATGACCATTTCAAGTGGAAAAACTATTCAAAGGATTCAATGATGTCATAAGATCCTTCCCATTGATGGAAGGGATAATCATATTGATGAGGAATAATATTTAGGTAGTCTATTTAAAGAATTATGGTAAGAATGAATACCTATCATGAAGTGATTTGGTTTTGTAGGTTATTTAGGGTGTGGAGAAATAATAGAGGTTAAATTTTTTGAACAATGGGAGAAATGATAGAGATAATCAGTAACCCTAGAGATCTAAGATAATCTACATGACGAATATGTATATCTACCAAATACTAAAACACATAATGGTGATAATAGAAGTGTTGTTAAACCAATAGTAAGAGGATAGGTACCTATGGCTTGAGATCAAGCTTGAACTCTTACCTCCTTAGTAGTAAAGAAGGTGAGACTTTCATTACACAAGTATAGGGCTAGAGAACATGATGTCTGGCCTATCCACGGAAGGAACCCTTATTATCCAAGGGGATATGTGCTGAGGTAGAAACAAGTAGTACTTATGCAAGTGAAATAACTAGATCAGAGGGATGTAATGGATATGATAGTCAAATAGGGTGAAAGACCCATCGTGGAGTATGATTCTTGCCCTATGGGGATGAATACCGGAGAAGAGAATAAAGTACACCAATTACTGGTTACTAAGACATGGAATGTTATGGATGTTAGTTTAGGGAGTAATCAAGTAGAAGGATGGCTAAACACAAATCTAGAGTCACCAGATAATTAGCTTAATGCTTAGGTAGGAAAATAATGTATGTAGAGGTTGTAGGTGAGGTATGGATAGTATAATAATTTTGTATGCACTATGCGACACCTCACACCTTTAAATAAAATATTGCATAGTTTGATGTAAACATGTACAAAATGTGTCAGATGTCATTGTTTGAAGGTTATTATGCTTAGGGTTATGTGGATACTCATGAATGATATGGTTATAATTATGATTTTTATGGTTATGGTTGTTGTGATCTCACTTAAGGTAAAGTAGATGGGGTAGGGCAACAAACAACACTAATGGTAAATTGAAAAAAATAATCAAGAGACAAATGTCATAATGAAAATATCAACTAATCACATTAGGATGAGAAGAGGGAATGATGTTCCTTCTATGAAAAGGACTAAAAATAGACCCTAAGTGGGCTTGGCTTAATGAACATAAACCCTGTGAATGCATCGTATGAGCATGCTTTGAAGGATAAAAAAAGCTGTGTTAATCACACTCTATCAAGTACACATTAAATGTGTAGAGGGTTTAAACGTTGAAGAGGTGATGGATAGAATGAAGGAAATAGTTGGAAAAGGACAAAAAGAGGACCCATGATTAACTGAAAAAGACACTGAAGGAAGAAAAGGATGTCTTGAAGTAATGATCCTGACAAGATTTTATGCATTAAATTAAGAGAACAAAGGACATAAAGAAGCAAACATGTATACTCATGTACAAGCAATGTGAATGGTGATCACACTCTAATGAGAAAGAAGTTGGAGTGCTAATGGGAGAAAATAAATGGGATATAATAAGGGATGAGGTGAAGGTAGACCAGGAGATGGATGAATAGATAGGCAGAGAAAATAATGAGGTCATAGATAAAGACAAATGTGGAAGATGGAATGAGCCAAGAATGAATATGGAGGAGGAAAAGAAAAAAAATAAGGCTAGGAATAACAAGGACTGTCATCAAGGGAGATGAAAAAAAGAAATGAAACAAAGAAAAGAGAAGAAAAATAAAAGGTAAAGGATGGAGGTTTGAGAAATGTACTAAAGAATGATAGATTAGATAATTGAAAAGGATAAAGAAAGAAGTGTAGCAGTCATGAAGGGTAAGGGGAGGATGAGAAATATGGGAGGCCATGAAAGGTTTGAAAATAAGTCTTAAAAAAAAGACCAAGGAGAAAATAGATTAGTGGTGAAAATGAAAAACAAGAAAACACATGGAAGAGAAGGGAATAGGAGGAAAAAGCAGTGAAATGAGGACACAAGAAGGATGATGGGAGAGTGAATAATTAGGTGAAGACATGACCAAGTAAGCATGGATGATGATAGGCAAGGAGAGGAATAATGAATCAAATTAGATGGTGGTGTTAGAGATGAGAATGCGATGGAAAATGAGAAAAGGGCTAAGAAAATGAGGGGAAGCAAAGGATGGGTGGATGAGTAGCTGAAGAGATAAGGTATATGTTAATTAGCTTGTTAGAAGAGATTAAAAAACTAAATATATGATTAGAAGAGATTGAAAAGCCAAAAAGTGGTGAGGTAGTGAAGAAATAGGGGAACATAATGAAAGGGAATGAGTTCAAATTAAGGGATGAAGATAAGGGATGATAACAAGGAAAAGGAAGAATTGAAGTAGAGATATAAAACACAAACACTCATACAGATGCAAAAGACTGTTGGAAATATTGTCATTGATGTCAAAGGTCTAGCATTATTGGTGATAAAGGCCCCATTGCATTTAATATTGTTTGTAATAAATATATCTTGGCTAATATGAGTTAATATTTATTTAATATTAATGAATATATTTTTGGTTGTATATGAGACAAAATAAGGGCCCATGGAGAAGTCAAAGAGCCATGGGATAAAGACAAAAGAAGGATGGGATGCATTTTCCCATGAAGAGTCATCTTAGGGAATTCTAAAAGTCACCAAGATGAGGACAAAAGAGGGAAGGATGTTTTTGATCATGAAGGGTCACCACATGACTTTTCAAAGGCTTGAATATGAAGGGTCATACAAGTTTGGCACCATTTTCCATGAGGATTTAAGGGTCACAAAGGGGGAAGGCCAAAGGTCATTTGGAAAGCTATAAATAAAAGCTTGAGAAGCCATCTGTAAATATGAGAGATAGAGGTTGATTTGATATTGCAATATCTAGCTTAGAAGAGCAATTGTGAGAGATGGATATGATTTGTATTTGTTATATCTAGCTTAGAAAATAAAAGGTGAGAGAGAGGAAAGAGATGTTGTATTGATCTATCATTTGTTGAGATAGCAACATTGAGAGATAAGTGTGTGGTATACACAAAGGGTTTGGTGCTCCTATGGGTTGGTGCTCACGAATTTGTTATATCTAGCTTAGAAGAGCAAAGGTGAGAGAGAGGAAAGAGATGTATTGATATATCATTTGTTGAGATAGCAACATTGAGAGATAGGTGTGTGGTATACAAAAAGGGGTTGGTGCTCCTATGGGTTGGTGCTCAGAAAAGTGGTGTGGTGCTCTTGTGGTTTGGTGCTCAAAAAAGGGGTGTGGTGCTCTTGTGGGTTGGTGCTCACAAATAGTTGTTGGGTTGGTGCTCTTGTAAGCTTGGCTTACAAATATTGTTTGGGTTGGTGCTCATTCATACACTTGAGATTGTTCTCCATGGTTTTTCCCACATTGGGTTTCCACGTTATATCTAGTGTCTCTCTCTATCTTGTGTGGTGTTTATTTGTTTGAGTTTTATTGCATATCTTGAATGTTTGATTAAGTGGAATTTGGTTAAAGAAAATATTAATAAGATATATGATATACTGATTCACCTCCCCTCTCAGTATATCTCGTGCTTAACAATGGGTATCAGAGCAGGTTCCTTTTTGAAAAGTTTTACAGCTTGAAGGTAGATCAGGAAAGCACGATGGTTGGGTCATAGGAAGGATTTTCTACAAATAAGGAACCTTTGTTTAATGAGATGAGTTATGCTTTTTGGAGCATGAGAATGAAGGTTTATTTGATGGCCCTTAGATTCGACATATGGAAAGCAGTGGTGGAGGAATATGAAGAGCCACATACATTTGTAATTACTCTAGCAGAAAAGAAGGCAAGTGAATGTAATGCTAAAGCTTTAAATGTTATTTTATGTGGTTAATGTGAATATGAATTTGTTAAAGTTATATAATGTAAATATACTCATGAAACTTAGGTAAAACTTGAGAATATTTAAGAAGGTGATGGAAAGGTTCAGCAAGCTAAGTTATAGACTTTTAGAAGGCAGTTTGAAAGTTTGAAGACGGAAGAAGAAGAAGATATAGCAAGTTATCTTTTGCAAGTTGATCAAATCATAAATCTGATTCAAGGTCTTGGAGAAACATTAGATGAGTCAACGGTGGTGCAAAAGGTTTTGATATCTCTACCAATGAGATATGATGCAAAGGTTTCAACAATCGAGGAGATGAAGAATTTAGCCAAGCTAAAGATGGATGAGCTTCATGGTATTCTCATGGCATATGAGATGCAGATAGAACAAGATAAACCCTCAAAGAGAGAAGTAGCTTTTAAGACATCAAAGAAGGAGAAAACTAAGATTCAAGAATCAAGTGATAGTTCCAGTGATGATGAAGATGACAATGGAGCACTTTTCATTCGCAAGCCGAAAAGAGGAACAGGTAAATATCAAGGAAAATTACCTTTTAAATGTTTTAATTGTGGAAATATTGGACATTTTTAAGCTAGATGCCCAGATAAGGTTAATGATGATGAAGAAGAAAATCCTACATACAAGAAGAATTTCAAAGGCAAATCTAAGAAGGGATTCGAGAAGAAGAGCCTTTATTCTAAGGATCCTAACTCAAGCAAAGATAGTGGAGTCAGCGATTCAGAAGATGAAGAGATTCTATTCATGAACATACATGAAGATGATCAAGAAGAAGAAGAGAAGGAAGTTGAAGTGAATATGGAAGGAGAGCTCATTTGTGCCTTAAAAAAGTTAGAAGTTGTTCAGAAGAAGAATCAAAGATTAAAGTGCCAGATCGAGAAAAATGAACAAGAGTCAAAGGAAATGATTGAAGATCTACAAGCACACTTTGAAGAAGCCAAGAAGAATGAAGAAGACCTCACAGCATAGTTGGAAATATCAAGAAATAATGTCAAAGGTATGGTATTCAAATTGCCTCTTTAAAAGAAGATATTAAGAAAGCAATCAGTGATAAAGTAGTCAGTGATTCAAAATTTGAAGATAGCACTAACATGCTGAATAAGATATTGGAAAGTCAAAAAGCAAATTCAGATAAGACAGGGATCAAATTTGAAAATAAAAAGAGCTATGCTGAAGCTCTTACAAAAGAGGAAACAAAAAAGGGAGAAGTGAAAAATACAGAGGACATTTCAAATAGAGACGGCTGGAGAGAACAAAGCTACAAAAGACAATCAGGTCAGAGATATATAGACATGTGTTATTTTTATGGCTATTGTTTTTATTATAATGGTATGGTCACAAGAAATTAGAATGTAGAAAAAGAGTTAAAAATTTCAAAAATAAGGAGAAGGAAAGTCAAAGAGAGTCAAGCAGAAGCCATAACTCTTTTGCTCCTCTATAAAGCTTTGATGAAGAGACCATAGTATATTAAAAATGCAATAACTTCAGACACATAGCTCAGTATTGTAGAAGCGTGTTCGAGTCAGTCAAGAAGGATCAGAGTTTCAAAGCTCTATTCATCAAGAATAAGGCTCAGACATGTTCATGGTAGAAGAAAAAACCTAAAGATTCTATGATGGTTCAGACAGCTTTGCATGTAAGAGGTAAACATCAGCCATGGTTAATTGATAGCAGATGTTCGAGGCATATGACAAGTGATAAAAGTAAGTTCACAACTCTTAAGAAGATCAATGGTGGTACAGTGAGATTCAGAGATAAAACCACTACCAAGATAGCTGGAAAAGGTACTTTAAATTTGGATTATGGTAAAACTAAGACTAAGAATGTTTTATATGTAAAAGGTCTTGAGCATAATCTATTGAGTGTTAGTCAAATATGTGATCAAGGATACGTATAAAATTTTCATAAAGAAGGTTGTGAGATTAGAAGAAAAGATTCAAATGAGTTGATTGTAGATGCTCAAATAATAGGGAACAATGTATATGTATTTTTAGATATCTTCTCAAAGGCACGATCAAAGGACACATTCAAAGATCTATGAGAGGAGTTGGGAGTAATTTCTATTACTTCTTGCCATTGATGTTTAGCATCAGTTGAGGGGGAGCTAAGTGTTAGCTCCAAGTAGGCCCTTTGCCATTGATGTCAAAGGGGGAGAATAATAGGTATAGGTATAAGTGCAAAAAATAGGTACAAGGAATAGGTACAGGTTGTTACAGTAAGGGGGAGTTACTATATGTTTTCAGATGATAGTATGTGTAGGTGATAGGATGTGGCAGTTTTAGGATTGAGATTGTCATCAATGACAAAGGGGGAGATTGTTGGAAATATTGTCATTGATGTCAAAGGTCTAGCATTAATGGTGATAAAGGCCCCATTGCATTTAATATTATTTGTAATAAATATATCTTGTCTAATATGAGTTAATATTTATTTAATATTAATGAATATATTTTTAATTATATATGAGACAAAATAAGGGCCCATGGAGAAGTCAAAGAGCCACGGGATAAAGACAAAAGAAGGATGGGATGCATTTTCCCATGAAGAGTCATCTTGGGGAATTCCAAAAGTCACCAAGATGAGGACAAAAGAGGGAAGGACGTTTTTGATCATGAAGGGTCACCACATGACTTTTCAAAGGCTTGAATATGAAGGGTCATACAAGTTTGGTGCCATTTTCCATGAGGATTGAAGGGTCAAAAATGGGGAAGGCCAAAGGTCATTTAGAAAGCTATAAATAAAGGCTTGAGAAGCCATTTGTAAATATGAGAGATAGAGGTTGATTTGATATTGTAATATCTAGCTTAGAAGAGTAATTGTGAGAGATGAATATGATTTGTATTTGTTATATCTAGCTTAGAAGAGAAAATGTGAGAGAGAGGAAAGAGATGTTGTATTGATCTATCATTTGTTTAGATAGTAACATTGAGAGATAGGTGTGTGGTATACACAAAGGGGTTGGTGCTCCTGTGGGTTGGTGCTCAGGAATTGTTGTTGGGTTGGTGCTCGGAAAAGGGGTTGGTTCTCCTATGAGTTGGTGCTCATGAATTGTTGATGGGTTGGTGCTCGGCAAAGGGGTTGGTGCTCATGAGTAGTAGCTGGGTTGGTGCTCGGTAAAGGGGTGTGGTGCTCCTGTGGGTTGGTGGTCATGAATAGTTTCTGGGTTGGTGTTCAGGAAAGGGGTTGGTGCTCCTGCAAGCTTGGCTTATGAATATTGTTTGGGTTGGTTCTCATTCATATACTTGATATTTTTCTCTATGGTTTTTCCCACATTGGGTCTCCATGTTATATCTAGTGTCTCTCTCTATCTTGTGTGGTGTTTATTTGTTTGAGTTTTATTGCATATCTTGAATGTTTGATTAAGTGGAATTTGGTTAAAGAAAATATTAATAAGATATATGATATACTGATTCACCCCCCCCCTCTCAGTATATCCCATGCTTAACAAAGACAAGTGAGTACCAATATGGAAAGAGGAAAATGGGAATACAAAGTGTAAAAGGCTAGGAATGATACAAAGAAAAGGGCAATTATGGAAGGCTTCTCAAAAGATAAAACCCTAGTTAAAAGCTAGTTGTGGAGGAAAAAATGGAAAAGGTGGGGAGAGTGGTAAATCAACAGAGAGTGGTGGCACACATAAGAAAAAAAGGAATTCTAGAAGAAATAGAATAAATAGAAAGCATGATAGATTGAAAAGATGGGAAAGAGGAAAATAAAAACTAAAAATTAGAATGAAGGTGGTTTAGAAGTGATGGAAAGGAAGTAAGAAGGTGGTAGAAAAGAAGAGAAGGAGGAAAAAGTATCCATCGGTGTGCAAGGGAATATGATGATGTGGAATTTTTGAGGAAAAGAGAGTGAGGAAGAGGGTATGACAGGTTTCCAAGGGCAAGGGGAAAGGATGAGGATGGTGGAAGAAGTCAAAGGGGATAAATGGCATGATTGGTAAGAAGTGGAAAGAGGCACAAAAAACATGAAAAGTGGGTGGGGGAGTGAATTGAAAACCATGCAAAAGAAAAGGTGATGGGGAGGTCAATGAAGCAAAGTAGGTGGTTGCTTTACGGGAGATAAGACGGGCCAATGAGGAAGGCTGTCAATCCTTGTGTTAAAAGAGATTGACAAGCTAAAGGGAGGGAGGTGGTGAGGAGATAGGTAGAGAAGTGGAGGAAGAGATTTTAGAAGCGAAAATTAAATAAAGGATGTAGTTGAGTTTACCTCAGTAATTGAGTGTTGCCTACATAGTCTAATAAGACCTCAGGCCAATGTAGTTCTCCTAGTAATTGGGGAAAAATAGAGAGGAAGTATTAGGTAATGTTAAAATACAAGGATGATAGGAAAAATCCAAATCTTCCATAATTTATGATGCCCTAAGAAAGAGGGCACTATTATTAATATAAATTAATGAGAAATAAAAGGGGAGTGTAATTAGTTGTTAGTGGTCGAACTACCTTTAAAATTCAAGTAGTACCTACATAGTCCATAGACATCAGGGCAATGTAGTTCAACTAGGGTTAGATAATGGTGCTCAAATGGGTTGCCCCAATTTGATGGACCACATGATCTAGTTTTGTTGAAGGTTTTCAAAGAAAGCATGTGCATCAAAGGCAAGTTGGGGTTACAAAGAAAGGTATCCCCAGAAGGTGGGTTGATTGATGCTAATGCTATTTGGATGGATGATAGTGGTGGTAGATAAGTAGGTTAGAGGACCATACTAGATGTGGAAAAATACATGAAAAATACATGACTCAATGAGGAGAGGATTAGAAATGAGACATAATGTCTATTTGTTGATAAGAACAAATTAAAATAAAACCCAAGGTTATATTGACTAAAATAATGTGAGCCTTTTGAATGCTTCACATTAGCATGTGTTGGTTGATAAAATAAGTGTCTTGATCATATTGTGTCAGGTAAGCTCTAAATCCCTTGATTTATAGTTAGTATACAAGGAAGATGGGTAATAGGTGGTATGAAGGACAATGGGTGATGTGTATGGTAACCTTATGTGGGTTTATTTACCCCTTCTATAGGTGACATAAGAATGGTAATAGATAAGTTCATGTCATATTCTAGATGTAGACTAATCAATGCAAGAAGTCTATATGTGAAAGCTGATTGTGGCTTCCAACTTATTATGTTGCCTGAGAACCGATTGTGGCTTTATCTTTAATTAGAATTTGATTTGATTGTGGTAGTGGGTCTTTTTATTTATTGATGTATATGGGAAGTTGATTGATGTGGGAAGCTTTCAATAAATTTCTCTATTTTTGATGAAGTTGACTTAGCCATCGTTCAATGGAGTGGTCTAAGTTTAGATGCTTTGTTTAATGCCTTTTGATAGTTGTCCTTTGAGGGAGAAATCTACCTTTAGTGCAAGCAATTTTTATTTTATTTTTGGGCAGCTATCCTTCAAGGGAGAAGTCTGTAATGCTTAAGATATTGACCCAAGTAATATTTTGGTATTCAAATTGTTTTTGGATGTGATTTTTTTAGACATGGACAAGTCTAATTAGGTTCATAAGTTTACCTTTATGATGGAAAAACTTTAACATAAGAGGGTTAAATGATAGGTGAAAGGAGGTGGTTTGAGCGACAATAACCATGGGATTCCATCTTGTTAGAGACAAAAAGTATCCATGAGAACCATGATATGGGTAGAGCCATGGTACCCATATTTAGGATTAGGCTATGACTGTGACAATTAATCACATGATTATATGTTTTAATCAATTGCCCTTAGAAAGAGATGAAGAAGATGGATGAAAGTGGAAACTCAAGGGATGAGCTTAAGTTAGACAAAAAGTGAGCTTGATCCTTCTTTACTAGAAGAATGGACATAGATGTAAAGCATTAAGAGGCTCAAGTTCTAGTTTGCCTTTGAGGGAGGTCAAATGATAAGCTCTTGATCCATAGTTATGGGTTATGATGTAGGGTCTAAGCCAATTGATAACAAACTTGCCTCATTTACTTTTATCCATGTTGGTCACATGTTGGTTTTCCTTTAGGACAAGGTCTTTGATATTGAAGTCTCATGATTTGAGGTGTTTGTCATAAGCATGCTTGATGCATTCTTGATAGACACAAAGACGGTTAAGGGTTGTTAGATGATGCTTGTCAAGTAACTCAAGCTGAGCCAAATGATAATGATGATGATGATGATCATCATCATCATCATCATCATCATCTTCAGAGGTGAGATCTTGAAAAGATATGTGAAGGGACCAAATTTGGACTTTGAGAGGTAAGACTGCCTATACTCTAATGACCAGAGAGAAAAGGGTAGCACCTATAGAGGTTTAAATGCTAGTGAAATAGGCCCATAAAGTGAAGGAGATGTGAAAATGCCAATCTTGACTTAAAGCACTGACTACTTTGGTTAGTATTTTGTTGAGGATTTTGTTAGAGGCTTCTACCTATCCATTTTCTTGTGGATGATAAGGTGAGGAAAAACTCAAGTCAATGCCGAACACATCACATAGACCTTGAACTTGATTGTTTTTGAAAGATTTGCCATTATCAATTATGATCTTATGAGGAACAATGAAGCAGTAGATGATATGATGGTAGATAAAGTTGATGATCTTCTCTACTTTGGTTGAGATGAGAGGGATAAATTCTACCCACTTGGAGAAATATTTGGTGGTTGTGATGATAGAGCTATGTCATTGAAAATAATGGGGGTTGATTTCCCCAATGAGATTGAGTCTCTAATGTGAGAAAGGCCAAAATTCCTTAGATACTTGGAGGCAATTGGCTAGCAGGTGATGTAAATTAGAGTGCTAATGACATTTAACACACTTTTTTACATAATAAAAATAGTTTTGGTTGAGGGTGGGCCAATAGTATCCAAGGCAAAGAATACATGTAACAACCATTAGACCGCTAAAGTTTCCCCCACAAATCCCATCATGCATTTTTCTAATGGTGTGGGAAGCTTCATGGCTACATAGGCAACAAAGAAGGAGACCATCAGAACCTTGTTTGTAAAATATTCCCCCTACTATGGTGTAACGAGAGGTATGCTAAATAAAGTTTCTTAGAGTGTTCCTAGAGAGGTTGGGAGGAATGATTCCTAGGTTGAGGTAGTTAAAAGTTTAGTTATACCAAATGTCGAATCGGGATTCCTCCACATTATAAATGATAAGGAGGTTAGATTGGTTATAATAGGGTGCGGTAAAATGATGAATGGTGAAAAATATTTTAGAATTGGAAGGCTAGGAAGGGATTTAGGAATTAAGGCAAGCCATTGTATCTATGAATTTATTGGTAGATTGAGGAATAGATTGGACCAGGTAACATTCAAATGATGCAAAGATTTTGTCAACTAGAAGTTTGTATTTATATAATACATCATTCATACATTGATAAGATCCATTGACTTGGTTGACCATGAGCTGGGAATTACCAAAGACATTGATTGTCTTAATTCCCAAAGATAGAGCAATTCAAAGACCTATGACTAGGGCTTTGTTAGGATCTTAGAGTACAATTGATTACTTTTGTATAAGCAACTAAACACATAATTAAAACCAAAAGTAATAAGTAACTAGAAATCAAAAATAGTAAATAATAGGAGATACAAGAAATAACCAATCTATATTAAACTCTTCCAGAAGGAAATACAATGAATAAATCTCTCTCTCCTCACACCTCACAGATGTACAATAATTCTTCCTCAAGAGCTCTCTCTCTCTCTCTCTCTCTCTCTCTCTCTCTCTCTCTCTCTCTCTCTCTCTCTCTCTCTCTCTCTCTCTCTCTCTCTCTTAATTACAATCAACTCAATTACTGAATTGTTGTACATGCTATGAGGATCTAACCCTACTATATAGTATACTACAACACTAGGGTTCATGAGCCATGCATTCACCACCCTTAGATCCACCTCTTAAATCAAAGGCTCAAATTTGTTCTTCTAAAAATAGAAAAGATGGAAATGCACAGAAGTTGGTGTCAATTTGAAGATGACCAATGCCAGCCAACCCCTAACTGATGTCGATCAACCCCTAATTGATGTCAGTTGGTTCTAACTGATGTCAATTACTGTGTAAGCCTAAAAACTTCCACATTAGCTCATTAGTGAAGCTTTTAGCTCCACAACTCAACAATCTCCCACTTGAAGATAAATAGATGCACATGTACCTGTACAACAACATCCTCTAAACATCTTTGGCTTGTTTCTCCCTCTTCAAGTTTAATATTGAAGACCAAAAAAAGTTGAATTAAGATTCAACTTCGCCTTTGTTATTGGCTTTGTTAACATATCAGCAGGGTTCTTATCCATATGGATCTTTTCCAGCTTACCTGTCTAATGAAGTGGTACCTAAGCTATATATGTTTGGTTCTTAAATGAAAGGCTGAATTCTTTGCAAAATGAATTACACTTTGACTATCACTGTACAATCTAAAACTCTCTTGCTCCTTTCCCAACTCTTCCATGAATTGAGTCATCCAAACCATTTCCTTGCTAGCCTCTGTGACTGCAATGTATTCTACCTCTATAGTAGACAAGGCAACAACCTTTTGCAACTTTGAAATCTAGCTAACCGTTGTTCTACCAATAGTGAACACGTATCCTGTGGTGATTCTCTTACCATCCAAGTCACTTGCCATATCCGAATCTACATACCCATGTAGAGAAGTGTTTGACCCTCCATAGCATAAATGCCTACTGTTGGTCCCTCTCAGATATTTGAGAATCCACTGAACTACTTTCAAATGTTCCTTTCCTAGATTGGCCATAAACTTGCTGACAACTCCCACTGCTTGGAAAATATCTGGTCTAGTACATACCATTGCATACATCAAGCTCCCAACTGCTGAAGCATATGGAACTCTACTCATGTACTCAACCTCATCATGTGATTTAGGACACTATTCTTTGCTCAACTTGAAGTGTCTACCCATAGGTGTGCTTACCAATTTTGCATCCTGCATATTGAACCTCTCCAACACCTTATTCACATAATCCTCTTGAGACAAAATCAAACATGATTTTTCTTGTCTCTCTTAATACTCATGCCAAGGATTTTCTTTGCTACTCCTAAATCCTTCATGGCAAATGTGTGAGCTAATTTTAACTTAAGCTCAGTAATTTCCTACATGTGTGAACCTGCAACAAGCATATCATCTACATATAGTAATAGGATAATATAACTACCATTATCCAATCTATTAAAATAAACACAATGTTTAGATTGACATTTACTAAAGCCATGCTTTGTCATAAATCTGTCAAACCTCAAATACTATTGTCTTGGAGCTTGCTTAAGACCATATAAGCTTTTCTTCAACCTGCACACAAGTTTCTCCTTACCTTTGACCTCAAAACCTTCCGACTGATCCATATATATCTCTTCATCCAAATATCCATGAAGAAATGCTATCTTAACATCAAGCTACTCAAGATGCAAATCCTCAATAGTAACTAAAGACAATACAGTCTGAATAGAAGTCATCTTTACTATAGGAGAAAAAATTTCACCAAAATCAATACCTGGTTTCTATGCAAATCTCTTTACTACCAACCTGGCCTTATGTCTCATTTATCCATTCTCTCCTTCCTTTAACCTATATACCCATTTGTTTTTCAATGCTTTCTTTTCGGCTGGCAACTCAACCAAATCCCACATATGGTTCTCTTCTAAGGAATCAATTTCCTCATTCATGCCATGTTCCCACTATTTCCTGGATTCTACCTACATTGCCTCATCAAAACTTTTTGGTTCTCCACCATCAATGAGCAACAAGTACTATAAAGAAGGGGAATAATATATTGGAGGTTTACTTACCCTTTCAGACCTCCTTATGGGCATTTGAGACTCATTTACAGCTTGTTGTCTGCTCAAATTTTCTTCTAACAGTGACCGATCCTAGTCATCTCTGATCGATACCAGTCTACACTCGACCGATGTTGATTCCTCCTGATCAACATCGATTTCCACCTGACTAACATTGATTTCCACCTAACCAAAATCAATTTCCACCTGACTAACGTCAGTCTCTATGTTTTTTTGTGAGTGATGATTTTTACCCATGAGCTCATTTTGGATCATAACCTCTTCCAAATCAAGATTGCCCTACTCAGAATTATTCATCCTCTTGAGCTAATCACTGTACATCACCTTCTCATTGAAAACTACATCATGGCTTCTAATAATTTTGTTAGTTTCTAAATTCCATGACTAGAATCCGAAATCTCCAAAACCATAACCAATGAAAGTGCACTGCATAGATTTAACATCCAGCTTCTTTCTATTTTCTCTATCAATGTGCACATAATCTTTAGAACCAAAAACTCTGAGAAATGAAATATCTACCTTTTTACTTGTCCAAGCCTTTTTTGGAATTCCACCATCCAGTGCAGTAGAAGGTCCTCTGTTAATCAGGCAAACTACAGTATCTATAGCTTTTGCCCAAAACTGTAAGAGCAAACCAGCATGCAACCTCATACTCTGTGCATGCTCCATTATTGTTCTATTCATCCTTTCAACAACTCCATTTTGTTGAGGTGTCCTTGGAACTATCCTTTCCCTGCATATTCCACTCATAAAACAGTAACTATTGAATTTATTGCTGCAGTACTCACCACCATTGTCAGATCTAAGGCACTTCAATCTCAACCCTGTTTCATTCTCAACCAAAGCTTTCTATTTCTTAAATGTGTCAAAAACATCAAATTTCCACTTTATGCAATAAACCCATACCTTTCTTGTAGCATCATCAATGAAAGAAACATAATACTATGATCTTCCAATTGAAGCTACCTAAGCTGGTCCCCACACGTCTGTGTGAACAAGCTCCAACTTGTGCTTCTTTTTTTTTGACCCAATTTTGAGAAACCTCACTTTCTTTTATTTTCCAAAAATACAATGCTCACAAAAATCTAGATCTATGCTTTTCAAATATGAAAGCTTACCTTTTGACTTAAGAACATTCATTCCCTTCTCACTCATGTGACCAAGCCTACAGTGCCACAACTTTGCATCTACATCTGAAGTAGATAAAATAGAAGGAGAATAATCAGTAATACAAGTAGATAGATAAAGTGTACCTACCCTCTTACCTTTTGTTAATACAAGTGCACCCTTTGAAACTTTCTAAGATTCAGCTGTGAGAGTTATTGTGCAACCCTCATCACCCAACTTTCCTATAGAAATTAGATTCCTCTTCACGATGGGTACATGCATGACATTCTTCAACACCCATGTGTTGTCATTCTACAATTTCAACTGCACTTTTCCTTTGCCAACAATTTTACAAGGCTCATCATCCCCTAAATAAACTTTTCCAAAATCTCCATGGACATAATCATTGAAAAATTATGTATTTGGGGTTCCATGGAAAGAGGCACCAAAATCTAAAACCCATGATTCTACTTTATTATCCAAAGAAAATATAAGAGCATCATGTGCAACAATACCTGCAACTTTTGCTTATTTATTACCTTCATGCTGATTTTTTTGTTATCCTTCAACCAATAATCTTTCTTTGCATGCCCTTTCTTTCCACAATTCCAGCAGGTTATTCTTCCATTTTTGGATTTAGATCTACTTCCCATCTTTGACCTTGATTTCCTTGCTTGCCCTTCTCTCTTTGCCTTCCCCTACTTTCAACATTTAAAGCATTACCTGATGTTTCCCCTGTGCTTTTCTTGCAAATTTCTTCATTCAAAATTACACTAACAACATCATCAACTTTCAAGATATTTGAAGCAGATGCAGTATTACTAACTGCCATTACCAAACTATGCCAACTTTTAGGTAAATAGCATAAGATTAAGAGAGCCTTAATTTCATCATCAAAAACTATTTTGACTAAATTTAATTGATTTACTATTCTATGGAAATCATTAAGATGACTAGATACAGATCCACCTTCCTGCATTTGCAAATTAAATTATTGCTTCATAAGATATACCTTAAGCTGATGGTTTTTCATATAAATTTGCCAAAGTATCCATTAACTCTACCATTGTCTTTACATGTGATAAGTTGAAAAACACAGAAGCTGCCAGGCTCAACCTTATAGATCCAAGAGCCTTTCTATCAAGAACATTCCATTCTTCATCTTCCATATCTGTGGGCTTCCTTGAAACCCCACCCAATGGTAAATATAGATCTTTCTCATACAGATAATCTTCAATCTGCATCCTCCATAATTGATAATTCTTGCCATTGAATTTATCCATTCTTAGTTTACTTTCTTCTGCCATTACTTTGCTTCCACTCAATCAAAAACCCCTATGAGTGAATTCTATAATCAACAAACACTAACACGCTCTAATACCAGTTGTTAGGATCTTAGAGTACAATTGATTACTTTTGTATAATCAACTAAACATGGAATTGAAACCAGAAGTAATAAGTAACTAGAAATCAAAAACAGTAAATAATAGGAGATACAAGAAATAACCAATCTATATTAAACTCTTCAAGAAGGAAATACAATGAAGAAATCTCTCTCTCTCCTCACACCTTGCAGATGTACAGTAATTCTCCCTCAAGATTTCTCTCTCTCTCTCTCTATCAATTATAATCAACTCAATTACTGAATTATTGTACATGTTATGAGGATCTAACCCTACTATATAGTATACTACAACACTAGGTTTTATGAGCCATGCATTCGCCACCCTTAGATCCACCTCTTAAATCAAAGGCTCAAATCTATTCTTCTAAAAATAGAAAATTTGGAAATGCACAAAAGTTGGTGTCGGTCTAAAGATGACCGATGTCGGTCGACCCCTAATCGATGTCGGTCGACCCCTAACTGATGTTGGTTGGTTCTGGTTACTTTGTAAGCCCAACAACCTCCACATTAGCTAATTAGTGAAGCTTTTAGCTCCACAACTCAATAGACTTCATACTCATCCATATTATTAGTGCATTCAAATTCAAGTTTGAAGGAAAGAGGAAAGGGTTCACCATCAAGAGGAATGAAAATAACTCCAACACCCCCACCTTGTTGGTACTATGAACCATCGAAGAACATAGTCATTTGGTAGGTTATGTCCTCTTGGGAAAGAGTAGTGATAGACTAATTTGGGAATTCAAGAGGAAGTGGTTCGTGATCTACCAAAGGTTCTTCGGCCAATTGGTCAGCAATGACTTGCATTTTAATTGACTTTTACTAAAGGAACTCAAGATCAAATTTTACTAAGAACATAAGCCACTTGGCCATACACTAGTTTTGGTATGGCTTGGAATGCATGTACTTGAGTGGATTGATGTTGGTTATGACATAGGTCTTATGGTTAAGAAGGTAGTGGTAAAGTTTGGTGGCCACAAAATTTATGGCTAAGCATAGTTTCTTGATATGGGTATATCGAGTCTTGTATTTTACACGCATGCAGCTAATGTAGTATATAGTTTTATCTTTGTGTTATTCATTTTAGTGAGGAAACATTTCCCCTTGGGAATGGTTGATGGTAGAGATATATAGGTGAAAGGGGTGGTCATCCTTAGGAGGGATGAGGATAGATGGTGACAAAATTTACTATTTGAGTGATTTAAAGGCTTTTTGGTAATCATTATTCCATTTGAAAGAGACATCCTTCTTCAAAAGGTGATGGAAAGGTTGGCACTAGTCTAAAAGTTGGGAAATGAAACAATGAATGGATTGAAGCTTTCCCTATAGGCTATTAATTTGCTTAATGTTTTTAGGAGGGGGCATCTTTAAGATTGCTTTGACCTTAGCAGGATCTACTTTGATTCCTCGATGGGAGATGATAAAGCCAAGAAGATTTTTGGAAAGGACCCCAAAAACACATTTCTTAGGGTTGAGACTAACATAGAAATAGATTAGGAATTTAAATATAATGTCAATAAATTTTAGATGATCTTGGTGAGATTTGGATTTTTCCAAGAGATCATCGACATAGTCCTCTATGAATATTGTGGATGAGGTCATGGAAGATGTAGCTCATGGCTCATTGGTAAGTAACACCAGTGTTATTTAACCTAAAAGACATAACCTTGTAGTAAAAATTTCCCCAAGGAGTGGTAAAGGTGATTTTATGCTAATCTTTAGGAGAAATGAATATTTGATTGTAACCTAAAAACCCATCCACGAGTGATAAAATCTCATGGTCAACTGTAAGATCAATAATCTGGTCAATACTAGGTAGAATAAATTCATCCTTGGGTTAGGTGAGGTTGAGGTCACAAAATTCCACACAAATGCATAGAAACTTAGTGTATTTGCTAACAAGTATTATATTTGAGACCCATTTGTAGTAGTCAATGGGTTGAATGAAGGTTATGGATAGGAGACATTTAACCTCTTCTTTGATGAGAAAGGATATGAAAGCATGCTTGCATCAAAGTTTCAATTTAATAGGCTTGGAATCATGGTGAGTGACTATATTATGGTTGTAAATGATGGGGTTAATCTTGCGCATATTGTTGTAAGACTAAGAAAATTCTATGCTACGGTCTTGGAGGAATGATGAGAAGTCTCAAAGTTCTTTAGAATTTAGTGATTAGCCCAATTTTATAAGATGGGGATTGTCTATAGTTCCCAAGTTGATATCCATGGTGGATTCATTCAACATGGTCAAGGATTCAAGAGGAAGGGATTTATGGATTGAAAAATCTTTGGCACCAAGGTAGGTGAGGATAGAATCATCGTCTTGACATTGGATGGTATTGATGGTAGGAGAATTGTTTTCTACCATTTCAGGATGGATGAGAGGAAGGGTTTGAATTTGGACATCCTTTTGATAGGTCAAGGGGCCTAAAATAATGGTGTTGATAAAAAAATGTTAAGAGGAATATATCCTCAAACTTTGAAGGAGGTTGGGTTGGTGAGGAGGGGATTTCTTCCTTGATGGTATTGATAGGTTTGGGTGAATTTGTGGGTTCTTCAGGTGGTACAAACCCAAGGCCAAATGACTCATGAGGTTTTTGGGTTTTGATCAAAAGGTAACTGATGAGTTCCTTGTTCATATTGGCCCATATCAAATCCATTCTAGGCACACATATGAAAGTATAATTTAGTGAATGCTTATTTTTTCAAGGTAGGAAAAGTTAGAGGTGAATGGTCAGATGGAAGAGGTAGTGGTGGGAGAAAGAAATGCTTGATCAATTCCCGCATAGATGAAGTTCATTTGATGGTTAGGGATACCAAAAGGGATGATGTTTCTAATGTTAGGGTTGTAGGAAGGATCATGTTTGAGGTTCTCATATTCTTGACGAGTAGGGAAAGCATCCAATGCTAGAAGGTGATAATCCCCCAACAAGAATAATTATAACATAGATCTCAAGGGCTCCTATATGAGGATATATGAAGAAGGGATGGATGATCTAGTCAACATTTCATTGATGGTTGGAAATTGGGGTGTAACTACTAAAGGTGTATTGGATGGGTATACGAGGACATCATTGGTGTCATAAGTCATGTTGTATGTTGAGAAAAGATTTGGGTCTACTTGGATATTGATGACCTAGCCCTCATTTTCAAACTTAATGCATCAATCGAGGGTAGAGGAAAAAAATTCCATGGAGTGAATCCAAGGTTGTCACATTAAGATGTTGTATTAGAATTCTCCCTCCACCATATAGAAGAGTTCAGGGAATGTGTAGGGTCCCACATGGATATGAAGGATGACAGTTCCCAAGGTAGTGGCCATAGTGTCATTAAAGGATCAAAGGACTGTTGTGGATTCTAACATGATATTATTTGTTAAACTAAGTTGTTTGTAAGCATAGGAGGATATGATTTTAATGCTAGCTCCCCCATCTATCATCACCTTTTGACATGGGTTTGGTTGATGTAAGTAGTAATAAAGAGTGGGGGATCTGAGTCCTAAAGGTGAATAGAAGGTATTTTTGAATTCTTAAAGGTGATATGGTTGAAATTTTGGAAGGCACCAACAAATGTGGCTAGAGGTTAATGGTCATTGGGTTGGACCTTGATAGATTGCAAGGCCTCTATGAGTGCTAGGTGATGATGGGGAGAAGTATAAATTAACTCATATAAGCTCATTTGTGTTGGGGTCTGGTGAAGTTTTTTAAGGATAGATTTTTAGATAGATATTGCATATGGGTTGGGGTATGGAGGTTTAGATTGGGGGCACCTAAGATAGACACTTTGGATTTTCTTGAAGATGGAGATGGTTGGGTGTGGTTTTCTTGGGAGTTTAAAGAGGGGTAGGCCCAAGAAATGGACACCTTAGCCCTCCCTTTATCTTTTTGTTGTGATCTAGTGACCATGTTGATAGTATGGATAGAAGGAAAGGGTGAGGTAGTAGAGTGGTCAGAATCATATTCATTTTTAGGTGAGATTGGGGGAGTGGGTAAGCATTGGGTAGGTATGGTTTTCATTTGAAATGGTATGGGTGGCATAGAAATTTCATTTGTAAATAGAATGTCTTCATCATAAAGATGGTGGATGAGAATTTGGAGAGATTTATAATTATCTATATCATGGTTAGGTGTTTGTGGTATAAAAAAATAAAATTATTATTGAACCATGATGGTTTGGGATGTGAATGGTCGAAGGGTTTGATGGGTGGTAAGCTCAAGGAAGAGGATTACAATAATCATTGGAGAATGGTTAAGTAAGTCTCGGTTAAAGGTGGTAAAGGTATGGAAATTTTTATTTTGGGTATTGAGGTAGAAGGTTGTTTAGAAGTATGTTTGGTGATAGGTATCTTAAGTAAGGTAGTATGCTTGGTTGATGGTTTTGATTTAAGAAATATGGTTGACAAGCTAGAAGTAGAGGATGGAAAGGTAGGTAACTTAATAGGTGCATTAGGAAACAAGTGTGAAGGTGTAACCAATAGAGGTGGTGGGGTTCTGGTAAAAATAATGGGCTTCATGTTCAAGGTAGAGGGATGAGAACACAAAATAGAGGTCAAGGTTGAGGGAGGTAAAATTCAAGGCTTTGGGCCTTTGGGTAGTTTTACTTCTTTGGTTGCTTTGGTTGTTGGTTTTGAAGGATGTTTGGTTACTTTAGTTGTCTTGGTTGGTTTAGGTGTTTAAGAGTCAGTTAATTTGAAGGATGTTTTAGTTGGTTTAGAAGGGCTAGGTTGGTCTACCAGAGAAAGGGTTAAAGGCCCTAGTTTGGTTCCCTACCTTTGTCTTAGTTTTTGATGGAAGGTTCCAAAATTAGAGGTTTGGTGGGTCAAGTTATCTTTTCTTGTGAGATAGTTGTGGTAACCTCTATCAAAGGTGTGGATACAGTTACTTCCTCTATTTGGTTGTCTAAAAGGGTAAAAGGTAACTCCACTATTTCAATAGGCTAATAGGTTTTGGTAGATTGGTGATCAGGTTCTTTATTAGTGGGTGTGTCAAGAACCATGTTAACAGTATGGGTGTTAAGAGAGCATTTGAAATTGTTACTCTCATTTTTGGTGGGATCATGGTTTGAAAAAGGTTGCCTAAATATGTCAAGGGCTTGGTTGGGTGGTGCATTAGGGTTGTCCAATCTAATCTCCCCCTTGTCAATGAGGGATTAGAAAAGGTATTTAAATGTATTGTACGTATTGATATCATGTCTTATGACTCGGTGAAAGGCACAATGGTCATTTTTTTCTACCAACCCAACATGGGGTGAGAAGAATCAAACTATTGGGGTGGTTTAATTAGTGTAATTTAGATGATATTATCTTTTAATAACTTTTCCAAAATAGAAGCACAGGGTTCCCCAAATGGAGTTAATTTCTTCTAGTTACTCTAAGTTTGGTTTGAAGAACTAGAGGAGTTGGAGGTTTGGTTCCTTGGGTTTTGTTGGTTGGTAAATGGTAGAGTTGTGGCTTTGAGGGCAATAATATTTTTAATTACTTTATTTTTGGTGTTGGGATTGGTTTGATCATTTGGTTTGGAAGAAGAGGGCTCATTGGGATTGTAAGTTGAGTTCTTTTTCTTCAACTTTAACTTTCCTTCATCAATGGCTCTATTCTCTAGTTCATGATCCATGGTAAAAGCTTCATCAAATGTCCAAAAGCTTTGGACATGTAATGTGGATGAGATATGCTTGGCACATGCCCAATCAAAGAGCTCTATAAGTTTGAGTTGAGGCAAGGAAAAGGAAAGTTGGATAATTAAGTTGCTCTAATGAGCCACAAAATTGGCAATGGACTCATCCTCAAATTTCTAGATGGAGTAGAGTCGATAATGGAAAATTTATTGGATATATTGATTGAAAAGTGATCCAAGAAGTTTTGGGCTAGTTGGTTAAAGTAGAAAATGGAATGTTTGGGTATGGCACTATATCAATCCAATGTTGGTCTATATAATGACATAGAAAAGGTATAGAGGAGAAGAGCATCATCATGGGTAATCAAGTAGCATGAATGTTTAAACACTCTTAGATGTTGTTGAGGGTCTTCCTTACTATTAAACTTGGTAAATTTTAGAAGTTCCCACTGGGTTGCATAAGGTCTGATAGGGACCGAAGGGTGAATAGGCTCATTTCAAATTTGATTATAGGATAAGAGATTATGGGCTTTAGAGATGGATGACTCAATGGTAGTTATCTTGTCCATGATCATAATAATGAAATATATTTAGGATTGAGTACTCAGGAGGTCATAAGCTACATATTGTGATGGTGGTTGAGAAACATGTTGATAGTTGAAAGATTGGTAAGTGGATGCCAATAGTTGGGTAGAAGAGATATATTGGTATGCATATGCCAATGGTTGGGTAGGGTTTGGTGGTTGGGTAGTGTGCATGTTACCTTATGGATTATGGAGATAATCAAAGGTTGTTTTTTGGGTAGGAGTGGTAGTTGGGTTAGTGGTCAATGGAAGGGTAGTGACCTTTATACTAATCGATAGTAACATAGAGGGTATGGACACCACAAGGCTTTGAATCAGAGTAGTTTTTGATGGGTTGGAGGTAATTAGAGGGAGATGGGTAGTGATATAGGTAGGCACTCCTATTGTATAGGAATGATTGATAGGTGGTATAAGGGCAGTGGTAGTTTGGGTTGGTTAATTTTGAGTGGTAGCCTTAAGGGGATTGTTGGTCGATGATAGGGCTTGGGTAATTAATATTTGAGTAGTTCCCATGGTAGTGAAGGTACTCCCCATGAGATGGAGAGGAATTCCATAAGGGGGGGTCAAAATTGGTATTTGGTAAGACATAGTTCTAAGGTAATGTTGTAAGGCTGTGTGATTATTGTTTAGGAAAGTGGCAAAATCTGCATCTCCTAGGATTATCTTAATAAGACTTTCTAGAGAGTGAGGGGAGTTTGTGGGTTTAGAAACATGTTTCATGGATGGAAAGGTGGAAGAGATTGGTTGACTTGGTGGTAGGTTTTGTTCCTCATGGTCCCTTCACTATTGACGAGTAAGAACCATATGATAAAATGGGAAAGAAATGATATGTTCTCACACCTCAAAACAAGGAGTAATAAAAAAAGATTCAAGGCAAACAATGCATTCACTAAGATCACATTAAGTCTTAGGATTATTTTTAATCTCTATTTTGGCTTATGCCTTAGAAAAGTGTGAATAAAAAATTGGCTTGAATAGGTCCTAGAAAACAATCTATGTTTTGTTTTGGGTTACATTTAGGTGCTCAAAAAAATCTATATTGAATCAGGTATGTGGCTTGATACTTGGGGCTTGCTTTCCTCACATCAAAATCCCATATCTAGTGTGGGTGATTAGCCTTTATACCATTTATTCAAAGTTTATACTCAACCAGAGAGCTGAGTTGGTTATCCCCTTAGTGATTAAATCCAAGTACAATAATCTAGAAAGGGTAAGGTGATCTTCTAGGTGATGAAATCCTAGTCAGGCCTCATCTCAAGTATGTTTTATGTGTTGATTTTGTAAGTGGTTTGGTTTTTGTATCATTTGTGGTTCTATAATTAATTTTATTTTCTTAATTAATCTAGGTGAACTAAGACAAACAAGAAAATAATGTATGCAATTAATTTTAACCAAAAGGAAAATTTTGATTTCTTTTCAATGAAAAAAAAAAATGCACCTAAATTCAACATGAAAATGAAATCCTAATCCTAGGATGAATGCTCTTTTATTTATTTTTAGTTTTTGATTTCTTATAAATACAAGGAAAATAAAATTTAAACTTTTCTATTAAAAAATGCAACTAAAACTTATGTTTTGTAAAGAAAGAAAAAAAGCTTAGTTTTCTAAGAATGAAACTAAATGAATTTAAATAATACAATTATAAATGACTTAAAACATCTATGAACCCAAGAAAACTCAAGGGTCCCACCAGGTGTGCCAAAATGTTTTTATCTATTTTTTTACTTTTTTTCTAGTTTTGAAAAGAAGGAAACTAGTTAAAAGGGTGTGTAAAAAACTAGTTAAGAGATGTGCGCATTGAATTCCAAACTTTGTGAGAGCTCATTTTTATCCTAGGAGGATGACTTGTAATAATAAATCACTACCAAACACTTATTTTTTAGACAATTAGATGGGTGGATTGCTTAGCGTGAGCTAGATCCTAGAAGCAAAAGCTTCCTAGGAGGTTGCCAATCCACCTACTTTAAACACTTGAGTTTGTGAATAAAAAATAAATTATTTACATGAAATAATAGAAACATAAAATTAAATACAATAATATGACATAAAATAACCAATATTATCACAATAAAGTTATATACTTTGCTTAGAAGATGACTAAGCTAAATCAACTAGTGCTGAAAATTAGTTAAGGCAAAATGGTGGTTTTTGGTTTGGTAACTTGATGATAAAGGTCAAAATGATTTTTTAGTTGGGTTGGGTAAATTATTAAGGCTGAAATTATACAAAGAGATTAATGGGTAAATGGGGGAAATTATTAGAGATGGCAAAAAGGGGGAAATGGGTAAAGATAGCAAAGAGGAAAAAGGGGTAAATGGACAAAGAAGTGAATAGGATAAAAGAGGTAAATGAAATAAGAATATCAAAGGGGTAAAATGGGAAAAATTAGATGAAAATATACAAAGATATTAATGGGTAAATTTGGAAAAGTATTAGATATGTCAAAAAGAGGAAAATGGGTAAAGATAGCAAAGAGGAAAAAGGGGTAAATGGGACAAATAAGTGAATAGGATAAAAGAGGTAAATGGAATAGGAATATCAAAGGGGTAAAATAGGACAAATTAGATGAAAATAAAGGGTTAAATGGATCAAGATTATGGAGTCCAATAAAATGAAATGACAAATGGAAATAAATAAATGAAATGCAAGAATGAAAGTAAATATTACCTTCCCTTTGTGAAGATGATTGTTTATGATGTTGTTGAAGCTTTGTGATGATTTTGGCAGAGTTTCATTACTTCATGCTCTTATCTAAAATATGATGACCTCCTTAACAAGTGGATGATGATCCCAAACCTTCAATAAAAGGATCCAACCAAACCTAACTTATCCTTTGGTGAAGGAGAAGGAGGTATTTATAGCATTTGTTGTGAAGAATCATGCCAAAAGAGGGAATAGTAGAAGTATAGCACCATTTTACAAGTGGGATCATAAATGAAAAAATGGATAAGGGTGGTGGGATTCCCAAATTATTAATAGGTCTCCCATTTGGTTTTGTGTGTCTTTCACCACCCTTTCTTGTCTTCATCTAAGCACTTAAAGAGATGCCCCAAAAAATGTGGCACATTTTTAAATATGGGTGCATGAATGAGTCAAAATATGAGGGTTTTAGGATTCCCACCTTGATCATGGGTCTCCCATTTAGGTTGGTGTGTCTCCCACCTTGCACATGAGTCCAATTTTGAGTGAGAATCATATATATGGGCCCAAATGAGGCCAAAAGACTTTTCACCACCATTTCTTGTCTTCATATAAGCACTTAAAGATATTACCCACAAAATATTTCACCATTTTCCATGTGAGTGCATGAATGAGTCAAAATATGAGGGTGGTGGGATTCTCACCTTGATAATGGGTCTCCCATTTTGCTAAAGAGTCCAAAAATGGGTGGATATAATGTCCTTTGTCTTTTCCAAAGCACTAAAGAGGTGGGTATCTCATTTTTAAGGCAAATTTCATGTGTGAAGACAAAATATATGTTTAATTATGACCCCTTAAGGGTAAATTTTCCATATTTCAAGGGGGGGGCTTATGATGCTTAAATGAGGTCATTAAACACCTTGGGGGAGGGTCCCAGGTGGGGTATGATGTCTCACATCAAGCCACCTCACTTCTAAGTCATGTCACTTGCCATATCACCTCCCGAATGACTTTCCATGCCACTTTCCATGTCATCATGAATAGTAAAAGTGGGTCCCATAGTAAATAGTGATAGTGAATAGTACTTTCAAATTATATTTTTAAATAGTACTATGTGAATAGTGATAGGAGAATAGTGACTTAGTTAGGTTTGAGAGGGGTTGGTTAAGGTTTAAGAAGGTTTAGGCGGTATTTATGAGGTCCTAAGGGATTCAGACATCAAAAAATATAAGTGTACAATTTTTTAGTGTTTACACATACATTTCACCCTCAACCTGATTTTGAGTTTTATGTGCCACCTCCACCTACTAATTTATTTTGTCCTCTCTATATCACCCTATGCCTTTATGGACCTATGGTATGGGAAGCTAATTAGGATCAGATATTTGATAAATAAAGATAACTCTTTCTTGAAGAAAACCTACCTCCTTAGTATCCTCATTGGACTAGATCACACGATTTTAAGATGCCTAGTCTTGGCATCACCATGAAGGAGAAGGAGATGGAAATTCTTGTAGCCTTTGAAGAAGAATTTACATCTGATCCAAATTTTGTAGATTATCATATCAAATATGAAGTGGAGTGTGCTATCAAGGATGGAGAACACTTTCAAGTCATCTCTCAAGAATTGGTAGTCTTAGGACAGTTTCATGAGACCAAGGTAGAAGAAGTAGCTCTTGAAGATGATCATGAGCAAGAAGATATATGGAAAATATTCAATTCCATATGGAAATAATTTGATTATTTAGTTGAATTTTCATATTCTCCAAAATATTTCATATCAAATGATAAACCCAATCTTGTTGATGAGTTTAATGAATATGAGCTTGAGTGTGTAATCAAACATAAAGATGGAGCTCTTTCTACTAGTCAAGAACCAGCTATCATGAAGTCATTTGATGATGCAATAGAGATTAAAGATCACCGTATTTATAACATCATACATCAAGAAGAGAATATGGAAGAGGTAGTGGGTCTAGATGATAAAGAGAACAAGGATGATTGATAGCTACAAATAGAGTTACTTCAAGAGGTTGAAGAGCTTTGCCAAGTTTAGGGCCAAGTGTATGACAAGGTGAAGGAATAAGTTTCCATGGAAGACAATGATCAATATTGGATAAAATTTTCAAAGCTTCTTGATGATCTAGAAGAGATTTCAGCTGATAAGAAGCCTAATCTTGTTGAGAGCACCATGGAAAACAAGAGAGTATGCCTTAATCATCATTTGAAGTTGAAATTGAGGATTTGCATGACAAGGTTGAAGATGTTTGGATGAAAGAATAATAATTCTACATTTTAGAGAATGACAATTGAAGTGCCAAAGAACAATTTTGATTCATAAAACATCCAATCTAAGGAGAAACATGATTTACACCATGTTCTATCTCATGAAGAAGGTGATTCTTCAAACTTCCCTTTTGATATAGGAGGGAGGTATGATTTTTGTTAGTTTTATATAATAGGTCATTTCCTAATTCCCCTAAGTGCTTGGAGCACATGTGTGTGTCTTGTGTGTTTGCTTTCTTTGTTGTGTGTGTCTTTTAGTATGTGTGTCTGAGATAGCCATTAGTTGTCTTGTTTTGATCAAAAGTTTGTGGTAAATGGTCAAATTTTTCTTATTTAAATTAGATGTAGATTAATCCTAATCTAAATGGAGTGATGAGGTTATTGGTCTAGTTAGTATAGCAGGTATAATACCCTTATGAGTCACCAATTTGTTGACTAAATTTGACTTTTAGGTCAAATTAGGGCACCCCTAGTAAAAAACTTGGATTTTTAGGTCCAGAAGAGGATATAATATATTTTCATAAGGTTTTTTATAGGTTAATTAATGTCAAATAATGTTATATTAGCTTGGTTAATTAGTTTTTATGTCCTTATATCAGTTTTGGGTCATTTGAGGGGTCAAAAAGGTGCATTTAATGATTTGTATGGGTTTATTGGGAAATATAAAAGTGTACAAATGTAATTTAATGCCCCATGTGTCATTATAAGTCTTATATAATTTACACTACTAAAAATATGGTAGATTGTTTAGAGAAAAGGTAGTTTTCTTGGCAAAAAAGGAGAAAATGGCACTTGTATAGCCTCTTTGGGAAGTGTTCCACTTGAAAAAGGTTTACATCTGACTCTTAAACTTCATAAAGCTCATTTACACATTTTATTTATTTGTATATGTCATTTCTTTCTCAAAACCATTTTGCTTCCTTTTCACTTCTCTAGACACACAAAAGTGACTTGTAGGTTTGTACTTGGTATAGTCAATACAATGGATTTTAGAAAGAATTATTTAGGGAGTTTAATTTAAAATTATAGATATTAATTTTAATATAATAATTTTGATTAATGGTGACCTGTGCTTTATGAATAATCTATTTGGATTTGATTGTTCAAAACTACCTACTCATTTGTGTACCCTGTAGGTTTTGATTCATTTTGAGAAATTCCATATGAATAAGATGATGAGATTGTTTTCATAGTATGTTAACTTATTTATATAATGTTCCCCATTATTTTTTTCACTTTCCAAGCTGATTTGATGAGTGATGATCCTCAAATTTATAGACTGGTCTCTTTTGGGTGTAACAGACAATTTTTCTTCATTTGCAAAGTTTTGTGCTTTGGAAATGGATCCAATAAGTTGTGATGATTTATTTTTTATGTTTAAAATCTTATTATGATCTAATTTCATCCCAATTTCCTTTCTCTAAAGAATATTTCCATAAGCTTGTAGTCATATACCATGCTTGCACACAATTAGCCATTAATGGGCATCCACATGTATCATCATGAGGATATTCGTGTTGGAAAGAAGCTATGAAATTTTCATGATAATTGAATGAGTCCATTGGAAATATTTTAGGATATTTTAAGATCATTAGAGGTCATAAAACATACTGATTGACCAAATTTAGACCTACTACTTATGTGGAAAATTACCACCTACAGGTAGCCTAATACAGAGAGTTAAGGAGTCCTTGTGTGATGCTAAAACAAGGAATGAAATTCCCTTTGTAAGTCCTCATATGCTGAAGGAATCATAACAAACCTTTTGGAAGTAATATATTGATAAATTGAGTTGAGAATGATTTCAAAAGGAGGTTGATTGAGTTTGAAACACAGTCCCTAAAAAGTGCAAATAGAGGTCTAGGGGTTTTTTAAAAACCTCTTATGACATGCCTCTCAAGACTTTTAATTCATATCAATGACCTTAACTTGTACCATATATCATTAATAATCACTATTCCAAGATTGGGAGGAAGTTGAAAAATGGAAGATGGTCATTTGAGGTCTCAAAGTTGCCAATAAAACATTGATTTCCTTCAATGTTATCTACAGGATTGTGAATCCAAATGAGGCCTTTGCCATTAAAAAGTTGTGACTTGAATTATCTATCACAATGTAGTGTTTCTAGATGATGATGATAACATTAATTAGTAGATAAGTCACCTAAAATAGTTGTACTTGGTGTTGTGACTTCCCAAACATACCCTCAGTCTGTACACAAGTAGGAAGCACACACCTACATAAGAGTCTTAAGGGGAGAAGTGTCTCAGCTTTAAAGAGAGTAAAATTTGAGTTTAAATGGAATATATAGGTTAGTTAAAAATGAAATATACATTTTTTTGCCTTATATGGTGTTTCAAGGAGTATATGGGCATCATGACCAAGTGAATAAAATCATAGATACCTATAGGGAGGTCAACATGCATATGTCATAATAAATAGATAGTGGCTTAGCTAATACCCTTTATATGTTTTGGAAAGAGTATATATGAAGTTTTAAAACCAAATTAATATGATATAATTTAGGTTTTTTATTAGTATATTATATCCATGAAGGCAGACCTAAACTATGGAGGTACACCTACAGACAACCTACAGGCAGGTGTCTTAGCCATGACATTGGAGAGTTCAGTTTGTGAACCAAGGTGCACATGAAGGAGTTAAGGACACTTATATATAATCATGGAGAGCCTAATGAATATTATAATGATAATATTATACATTGAATTATAATTCAAGCAAGAAGATGCACCTATAAGCATCTCCCCAAGATTAAAGGCATAGTCAATGTTTGATGCACAATCTTGAGAATGTAGAGTGTATAAAATATAAATGAGGGTATAGGGTGTTGAATGAATATTATATATAATATATAATTATTTTTAAAAATTAAATAAACATATTACATTGGATACAATTAAATAAAGGGTCTTCAAACAAGTAATACATAATCATTTCTGACTGTTAAATACACAATCTCTGCCTGACTGGTTCAATTTAGTTTTTTGAGTCTTTGGAAGGTCATATGAGATGACTAACAATTTTTTTTTTTTAAAAATAGTCCTCATAAATTTATGAATCCCATGGCACATTACTTATGCCTAAGATAATAGGGTAAGTACCCTCTATTTTATCTCAGACATAGGGTACTTCCCCTCATGCACAAAATGATAGTTTTAAGGGAAGATGATAAAGGATGAAGCTATAAGGTGTAGAAGCCTTGAAATAAGGTTGGTAAATTTTAAATAAATCCAAAAAAGTATGAGGTACCAATAAAATAACTATAAATATCATCCAAATACTCTTTACTCCTAAGGTTGCAGTTAGACCTAATGAGCATAATTAAGGCCTAGAGGCCAAATAGTGTGCCATTCCTATTTATAGATATTAGTGAGCCTTATAAGTTATTGGATCATGTTATAAGGGTAAATTTAGATGTGTTAAATTATATATAATAAAATAAATCTCAATTTGGAGGTCTAGACCCCTAAGCTGCAAGCAGGCCTATCAGGCAGAGTTCAAGCTTGATGCCCAAATAAGATGTCCTTTTCAAGTCTAACATGAAATAAGATTTATAAAGAATTGAGATATGTTTAGAAAGTAAAATAATATTTTTATAGACTATTGAGATGCATGATTTACATCAAGGAAGGTCATTTTGAGCTAAGGTTATAGTTAAGCATGTTAGGCATGGTTAAACCTACTATCTAAATAAGGAGTCAGTCACACTTCCAGGATGAGATATAATTTATAGCCTCTTAAAAAATGTTTATGGAATTAATAATGAGGTTTAAAAGATTTGAGAGTGTATAGGAAACTTTTTAGAAGCCATTTTTGGCTCAAGAGCAATTCAGACTTGCAAGAAACAAGAGAAACAAGCTTGATAAGGAAATTTTTAAAGCTCATATCTTTAATGATACTTTACATGGAAACCTAAGAGGTTTAGAGAAGTTATATAAGGTCATAAAAAAATATTTTTTTGCATTTTATTACAACTTGAATGTGAAAACTTTATGAGCAAAGCCTAAGAGTAGAAACTACTCTAAAACCCTTAAACCCTTATAAAGATGAGTTTGAGAAAATGGAGTTGTTTAGATATAAAAATGGCATAGTTTGCCTATAAAAATGATTTGATATTGTTAAGAACTTAGTCAAGCTACTCCCCATGCATTTTGATTGTATGGAGTTGTATAGATGGGGGCATAAATAGGGTTTTCTCACTATTTTATGTGTTGTGCAGGCTACAAGAGGATTTATGAGATGAAAAAAAGTTTGGAGAGAATATTGAGATTTTTAATAACTAATCATATTCATTTCATGTCCTGAAAGAATTTATAAGTTCCCCATATAGGTGATTCAACTTAGCCAGCCAAATTTGGTATATTGGACAAGCTAGTGAAGAATATGGAAAACTTCAAATGAGCTCATTTTAAGGTGTCCCTAATACTTCTATCACCATGGAGGGTCTTGATAGGTTTTATTAACTTCCTAACATATATTTTAATGAGAAATTGAAGGCATTTTGGAGGCTAAATGTGCAGGGTGCATGAAAGGAGTTCTTTTTGGATTGCAAATGATGATGGCTCCTTTCTGGTTGATTCTAAAAGACCAAACATGTAAACAATGTATGGAAAGGAATTTTTGATGTCCCTAACTTTAATTAAAATAATTGTACCTGGTATTAATTAATTATGGGATGTTCAAATAGAGGCAATCATGAATGCAATTTTTTTGTACAAAATGGGGAGTTTTATGCCACTTTTCATGAAGTTTATGCCTTGAATTAGCACTATAGATCCTGACTTTGCATGATTCATCCCATATCCTATTAAAATACATAATTAACTTCTTGTATCAGATTTACAAGTGTCCTTGTGACCCTTGTACATCTCTCTTATTCTCTCTCTCTCATAAGTTCTATAAGAACTAGCCATTTTGGTATCATATTGGATTCCCCACCTGAGAATGCAGAAGTACTACTCATTTGTATAAATATTTATCAATAAAATGACTAAGTGTTACCTCTTCCATGACTATTAATAGTATGCTTTACTTTAATTTTGAATTTGCTTAGTGAAGACTATGGATTTCTTAGCAAGTTGTCACATTCTCTCACCTATTTGTAGCTTTTTCTTGTAGGGCATGTGATGTATTCTAATAAATGTCAAATTTTAATTTAGTCAGTCTCTTTATTATTACCTTCATAGGCCTATTTTATAGTCCTCCTAGCTTTGTAAATTCATCCATAACCCAACAATGTAACATTGTTGCAAGAAGACATATACTGGAGAGTGTATGTTTAGTTTGTTCTTTGATTTCAAATGTAATATGCATATGGTTGGATGTCATCAGTAAATTTGGTGTATCACCTCTCTTAGGTTTTTTTTTTTTTAAGTTTTTTTCTCCCTTTTCACCCCCCAAATTTAGTAATAGTTGTAATCCTAAGTGGTACATCAAGGGACCTAGCCCTATTTAGAGACTCACCTCATTTCTTAAGTTGCCCACAAGCCTAGAGGTAATTCCATTGTGACACTTGGATGATGAGAGATTTGTATCTCCTTAAAGGGTGAAAATCCAAGTGACAATAATCTTAGAGAGAACCTTGAAGAGGCTATTATTGTTTAAAAGGTATTAAGGTCTCTATCCCTCAAGTTTGATCTAAAAGTATCTGCTATAGAAGAAATTCATGATCTTACTTAATTTAAGATGGATCAATTGCATGGCACTCTTAATTCATATGAGATCAGTAGAAATGATGATATAATACCAAAGAAGGAAGCAACAGTCAAGATAGATATGAAGCCAAATAAGAATTTTTGAGGTAAGAAATCTAAAGAGGATGACATTTTTGATATAGATGAGGATGAACTAATTGCTTTGATTTCAAGGAAATTGAGAAAAATTTTAGGCAAGTATAAAGGTAAAATACCTCTCAAATTCTTCAATTATGGTGAGATAGGACATTTTTCTAACAAGTACCCTTATAAGTATAAGAAGGATGATGATAAATAACATGATCAAGGTCATTATGATGGTAGGAGATCATTCAGTTCTAAAAAAAGTAAAAAGGGATTCATAAGGTCTTACAAAAAGAATTAATTCAAGGACAAGAAGAGTCTCTACACCAAAGAAAAGTGCAGCTCATCAGATGAGAGTGAAGTTAGTGACTCAGAGTATGTTCATGAAGATGATGGTCCTATTGAAGATGAAGATATATTCATGGTTGAGGAAGGTATTTGCTCACATAAAAAGGGGTCTACTAGGAGTGATTCAGATGATGATAAAGATGAGTTGGAATATGAGACTAACTTGACAAATGCTATTGAATAACTGAAGATTGATAATAATATCAATAAGAAAATGAAATCTAAACTCAAAGACTATGAGGAGTAATTTAATGTATTGGAGGCAAGAATGAATGAATATGCCAAAGAATATGAAGATATAGTCAAGAATCTCAATTATCAATTGGAAATCATGTCTACAAGCTTGAAATATAAAGAAGATGATTGCCCAAGGTATGCTTCTAAGATTATATACTTGAAATATGAGTTAGAAAAGTCTGCAAGCAAGGTGAAATCATTTGTCAAGTTTGATAAGAGTTCTAATAATCTAGATAATCTCATAAATAGTCAAAAGTTAGCTAATGATAGATCTAGATTGGGTTTTAATGAAGAGCTCAAAGTTTCTTCTCAAGTTAACATGAATTTCAATAAGAGTAAGATGGATCAGCCTTTGAAGACAAATTAGATCAGACAACCAAATGCTATGAGGTATACAAATTTCAATGGTTACTACTATACTTGTAATCAATTTTGACATAGAGTTGAAGAATGTAGAAGATCTGTTAAAAATGAGTTTGCATGGGATTATGATGGGGGTCATAAATCAAAAGGTGTGAGCAAGGTTAAGTGCTTCAACTATCTTAATGAAGGACACTTTTTTAAGCATTGTCCAAATAAGGAAAGGCTAGGTAAGTATTTTTTAAAAAGAGTAGTTTTTTTCAATTGTCATGACATTGGAAACATTAATATTTTTTGTTTGAAAGAGGTAAGACAATTTGAGTTTCCATTAAGGAGTATGGTTTGCTACAACTATGAATAGAGAGGTCACATTACTAGATTCTGCAAGCAAAGGATATTAAATCAGAATAGATTTTCTCAGGATCCTAGAGTGAAAGGTAAAAGGCAAGTGAACTCATAGATACCAAAGGTGGTAAGTAGGCATTATGATGAGTTTGAAAGTCTAAATAATTATTTTTCTATGGTGAAGAATGTAATAGATGTTGAAGAGTGCCAAGGGCTCTCATTGTCTGCTAATGTTCAGAATGAAGAGACCAAGCTTAAGGAGAAGACCAAGGGGTTGGTTGAGGCAAGTTCTGAGATGTGTATGGATCCAAGTGAACATTATTCTATTACTGAGTAAGTATCATTTAAACAACATCATTTGTTAGTACCTAGTGATGAGGTTCCAAGCCACAACGTTGATTCCTCAAATGAAAAGGTATGTCAACATTCCATAGTTGCTCCATGTGTTGTCAATTCTATCTTAGAAGAGAAGGAGAGTTATATAGAAATGGAACTAGTTGTCATAGTTTATATAAAAGAGAAGAATAAAAAGAGAAATAAGTCTTATAGATATAATAGTATTTTAGTGGTTACTGAGGAGATGTGGGCCACTCCTAGCTTCACTTTATTTTAGAGAATTGTGGTACAAAAGATGTCTATGTCTATGCTCCTTAAGAGACTCCTTTTAAAGGAGAATCAAGTGTTGTTATGGTGTTATTCAGATGGTCAAATTAGTCTATAGATGATTTTTTTTAGTTGGAGTAGGTATGTCCAAGTGGAAGAGATATTGTGGTGACATTAGAATGATGTCATAGTTGTATATGGTCAGTCTATAGGGTCACTTTGAAGCTTTTCAAGTGGAAAAAGCATATTTGTGTTTTTACAAAGTGTTATTTTTGCATATAAAGGTTTTTGGACCTTATTATATCATGTTTTAGGTGGTTCTATGATCTAAAGGTATGTTTAAGTCAAATTGGATATTTGTGTTTGCTCTCAAGTTTCCTAGTTTGTGCTTAAGAGTATGCAGGTCCTAAAATGGGTTATAAGATGTATGGGTTACCAAAGGTATGGAAGCTCATTTATTGTTCTATAAGTGTTTAATGTTTGTCTCCATGTGTACAAGAAGTTTTAGATGTGGATGTTGACTAGAAGGAGGTTTGTTGACTCTGTTGGTTTTGAGATTATAGGGTTTTGTGTTCTATTAGAAAAGTGGTTTGTCTTATGATTTGAGATATGATTTTTATTAATAGGTTGAATGGACAAAATGGGTTTCAAATAAATATTCATAGATATTTGAATGTTTGTGGATTTCAAGTTAGTCAAGTTTTTGTCAAGATGGAGGCCTAATTGGAAAGATGGTTTATGAAGGAAGTATATCGCATACATTGAGCTAGTTATTTAAAATTGTTGTGATTGAGGAGGAATATGAGAGTGCTCTAGATATGAATTTTTAGGTCCTAAATGTGTGTTTACTAAAATTTGTGGGCTCTTCAAGTTCTAGATAGGGCTACAAAGAGAGTAGACATGCCTAATGTGAAGAAAAGTGCTTTTGTTCAGTTTCTCCAAAAGAGAAAGGTATGAGTATTTTAAGGTGAGTTATTATGTTGTTTTACATTATGTTTCCTATTTGGTGTGTGGAATGAAGTTCTATTGGTGGTCTTGAGGTGGCTTGAGAGAGAAGGCTAGTAAGTCTATATGGTGGTTCCTCATGGTGTAGGGAGATATGAAGATGCTCAAGTGATGAAATGGCTCACAAATATTAGTTGGACTCCATTTCAAATGTTTCTTGGTGATTTCCATCAGATTTTATTGTTTTTTGTGTTCTTTCTTCATTAACTTCAATGCTTAATTGAAGAGAGTGTTGGCATGGAGCAAGAGGAAGTTTATCATGGCAACAAGAGGTGGGCTCAAGGTAAGGGGGATTTTGTATCATATTTTTAAGATGGTGATTTCCTATTAATATTATTTTTAGGTCCTTAGGATCAATTTTTTCCCACTTTTTCATTGTGTCAAAGGGGGATAAATTTCTTATTGTGGGAGTGCTTGAAGAGAGATAAGGAAGGTGAGTTATATATTGTTATATAATGGTTGTCGACATAAATTACAAAGGGGGATATTATTGGAGAGTTTTCAATGATGTAATGGTGATGTTATGGAGGTGTCCTAGTGAGTGGATAAAGTGCCTTGATAGTCTAAGTGAAAATGACAAAGTGTGCAATGTGCTTGTCTTAGTATACTTGAAGGAGGCTTGGTTGATCTTCAGTTTCAGCATGGTTAGAGATGCTCAGGGATGAGTATGGAGTATTAAGCATGTTAAAGTGTTCCCTATGATGTTTTATAATCTTTAGGTGCTTATGTGCATGATTATTTTTCATTTATTTTATCATTATTTTATTCTAGATATTTTGGGTCTAGTGGTAGAAAATCTACGTAGGCAATTTGTTGACATCACCATTACCACATGTGGATGAGTCAGGGAGAGTTGGTCATATAGTTGTGATCAAATTAATCACTAGTTTCTATGTGCTAAGTCTCAAGTCATGCACCTAAGTGTAGTCAAAGATATGTGGGTTCAAATTTGGGCTCTCGAGTATTTTGACATTGTTTTCTATGTTCAAATAGAGTTGAGTAATCATGTTGATGATGTAAGCATTCTCACGCATAGAGGTTTCAAGAAGAAATGGTCACATGGGTTTTTTTAGTATTTTTCCTAGTTATTATGTGATAAATATTAGGTCATGAACCTAAGCGAGACAAAATATATTCAAGTACAAAGTTAGGCTCCCAGGCAGTTTGACATTATTGTTCCATAGCCAAATTTGCATGAGGAAAGAAAAATCTGAGTAAGTAGTTTGGTGATGGCATATATTGCATTTTTGGATGTTTAAAAATAAATTATAATATGGTTTTGTTTAATTTTGAGTCTAGTTTATTTATGCTATATTTTAGATCATGTCTCAAAGTGTATCAAAAGATATGCATGTGCAAATTGGCCTTCTAGGTAATTCTTGACATTGTTGGCTCTGTGGTAGAAAAATCTAAGTGAGTAGATTAATGGAATTATATCTCACACATGCAAAGGCTTCATGATTATTTTGACACATTTTTTGATTATATTAGTGATGATATCATATGGTCCAAATTTTAGAACATGTGCTTGAGCGAAGCAAAAGATATGGAGGTCCAAAGTTGGCCTTCCTCGTAGATAAGGAATGGTCTCCATACTTAGTCATTTTTGCACAATGTTAAAGATTAAGACCAAATCAAGATCTAATAGTGAATTGGAGTTAATAAATATAGATATATAATACACATCAGTTCAAATAGGTCAAAGTTTTTTATTCTTAAACTGGGTAAAGATCGAGCTCCTTACAAAAGGATCGATGGAGCGTGTTTATTCTAAGATGTCAAGATGCTATGATATAGTGCCAAGTATTCATCATTAAATGTTGAGAAAAGATAAAGATTTAGATTCTTATAAAGATAAATGGTGAGTGGGTGATCATACAGATATATATCAATGGTGCATATTAAATTTAATAGTTCAAAGTGATAGTTATTTAGCATTGTTAAAGATCGAACTATGTATAGAAGATTGACAGTATGCATTGAGTTAAAGTTGCTAGATTACACAAGATGAGGTCAACTAATTCAAGGATTAACATTTAGGATTTGGTTCACTATGAATTAAGGGTCAAATAATATCCATAGTTCCCAATCAATTTTAATATGAGATATCATGAGATGTGAGCATATTTTTTGAAGTTTAACTATGATTGTTTGCATTTGAATATTTGAATTTGTAAAGGAAAAACAAGTGCTTTATATTTTGGCCATATATTTCAATCTATGAAAAATTTAACTATGACCTATAAAAATAAAATATGTAGAATACTCCAAGGTACATCTATAAATATAAATTTGAAGATCTAGAATTGTGTATAGTCAAAGTTATGAAGGTCCAAATTTGACTATGTGTTTGACTATGTTCTAAAAGTAACCCTAGAAGGGTAATTGAGCTTGTTATGATATTATTTTTATGTATTATGATGAATTAGATATTTATGAGTGTTTAAAAATCTATGATTATCATCTATGTGCATTATGAAGGTTGGATCAATCATATGTAGTATGAAAAAAGGTTTATAAGTTGATTGTGTATTCATTCATGGTAACTATGTGCACATAATATTGATTGAGCAAATTGTGCTTAAGAATAAGGTTACTATGATGGTATTTGGAACTTAATTAGGACCTATAGATCATGTGTAATGGTTCCATGCATTTTTAAAGTATTCCTATTTTTTTTAGTTTACTTAGAGAAGTGTCAAAGAACTGAATGGGTCTTCATATGACCTAAAAGTGACTTAGGCCTATTTAAAAGTGGATTGTGCTTAAGTGTGACCCATATGAGATGCCTTAAAGGTTATGGCATTTTTTATAGCCAAAAATAAATATATTTATCTTATTAATTCATGATTTCTCTATATATATTGAAACCAAAGATGATGGTTTCTAGACTTTAGAGAAGACATGTGCAAAGTGTCTATGTGAGAGTTGTGGAGTGAAAGAGCAGTGTAGATGTGTCCAGTGGATGGATTGATGAGTAGATTAGATTTAGGACTATGTGTATGACTTTTAGGTTATATTTTTTGATGTCTAAATAGTTCTCTTTTAGTTTGAGGATATGCTAAGAGGTCTGAGTGTGCATATGAGGATAATTTTAGTGAATAAGGAGAGAGATTATGGCATGCCTATGTGAGAGGACTGTATAAGATAGAGAGAGAGCTTGTGTAGGGGTTAGATAAATATATATCCATCATCATTCATTAAAGACATCAATTCTAAGGTGGAGGTGTTCACTTCAAGGAGGATCTAAAGGAGTTGACCTTCCTTAGGGGCAATTTCTCCTTGTGAAATAGATGTTTCACTAAAGGCCTTTGGTCAAGAGGATATGATCAAGGTTTTATGGTTTAAAGGAGTTAATAAATCTCTTTTTTATAATTTATTATAGGATAATTAGTCCATTTGTTTTAGGCTTCATCATGGTTTTGATTCACCATGAGGGTTTCCCATAGGAACTATGTGTTATGTGTTTGATCTTGTGTATACATTCAATGAATGAGATCTCTTGTTAATGTTTCTTGATCAAGTTGATATATACTAATTGTTTAATAGTTTGAAATTATTGAAATTTAGATTGAAATAGCTAGGCTCACTGATTCGTCCCCCCTCTCATGATTTTACCTCTAATAGTTTCATCAAAATTAGAACTAATTTTACTTGTAGTGGTAAGAGAGAAGGATTATCATTTTCATGCTTAATAAGAAGAAGAGTAGAAAAATATTTTACCTTTTTACTTCTATGAAATATATCATCATGTTTAGGTGAAATGCAATGTGTATATTCACTATCTATGAGTGGAATGCACATGTTATCATTATTTTTGATAATGAACTCAAGGGTAGAAGAAATAGCAATCATATTTTCATTTGGCATATTATGACATGTATTAGGAAGGTTAGAGATATTTGAATTATCTATGTTTTTCATGAAATCAATCTATTGAGCTTAAAATGTAAAAGAAGGTGAAAAAATAACATCTACTTTACTTTTAAAATATGTAAAAGGTGTAACATCAGTTGTACTTAGATTTTTGAATTGAATTATGAAAGGTGAAGAAGATGTATCTAATCTATCATCATTATCACTTTCATTTTCATGCTCATAGTAATCATCATATCCATAATTACAACAATAATAATAATCATTATAAATGAAATCATGATCATTGTCATGTGCTAGTGTGTAATTTTGAAATTTTATTTATATAATTATGAGAAAAGTATATAAAATTATCCAACTGGGTAAGGGAGAAGAGGTTCCCTAGAGGTCATATTAAACTTACCACAAAAGATCATGTAAGAAATGAACAACAGGAAAACAATAGTGGAAATATAATCTAACAGATATATTTGAAGATATGCTAAATATTCAGCCCAAAGTACAAAAAAATTAGAATTTGACTTGAAACCCTAAAGGCTAATGTATGGATGTATGAGGACCTAGTATATGGATTTAGGGTTTGAAGGGTTTTAGACAAAATTTTGAAATATTTAAATAAATGAAACCCTAATAGATTACTAATATGGATCAGTTAGGATGTGCAAAAATCATAATTTATAAACCCTAATTTGTTAGAAAAAAATGGAGAAGGCAAACCCTGTTAGGTTGTGGAGCTAAAAGCTTCACCATGATGTAAATAGGAGAAGTTATGGAGGATGCAGAGTTACAGAGAGTTGTAGAACTAGTTGCAGGGCAACCGGCGTCAGTTTGATCAATTGACGTTAGTCAGACAGCAGTGAAGAAGCAATCGACGTCGGTCACCAGTCAGCCAACATCGGTCATGGAGGTGCCGGCGTCGGCAGCCTATGCATGAACATGCAGTTTGCATGTGGATTCCAGAGAGTCTATTTTGAGACTGTTAGTTTCCATGCTAAAGGCTAGTCATAGTCTTGAGTTACGTGTCTAATTATTGTAATTAAGATAGTCTAATTATTATAAGCATGAGATCTATATATGGACTCATGGGTTGTATTGTAAACTTGTAGCTAGAGAGTAAAAGAGAAAATAAGCTCCTTCTGAGAGAGGAGAGCAATGGTGTGTTCCTCCTAGTGCCACAGTACCAAGGTGGGTACTGGTTTGGAGAATCAGAAGGGTTCTTCATATTTGTATGATCTTGGTCAGTAGGTGAGCATGGCTTCTTTTGGAGATCTACAATGGTAAGTAAGGTCTAGTGATTTGCAGGTATCAGTAGAGAGCAGGAGATCTACTTGGAGTACGGTTGTGTACTTGGTGTACTGGCAGCGTGTTACTAACTAGTTGGAGAGGTGAACATCAATTCTGTATTGGAGTTGATTGTTGGGACCGAGAGAGAGAGAGAGAGAAGGTCTTGAGGTGTGGCGAGCCTTTGAGGTGGAAGAAGTGGCATATTCTTCATTGTATATTCTTCTGAGTGATTATTAATACAATTGTGTATTGTCTCTCATATTTCTATGTTGTTTAATATTTCTAGTTACTTTTGATTCTGGTTAAATTCCATGTTTAGTTGCTAATACAAGAGGTAATCATATATGTGCTCTATTGGTAGAGCAAGATCCTGACAAGTGGTATCAGAGCCTTGGTTGTAGGTTTAAGAGCTGATACCATCAACTAGTATCAGAGCTTTTAGTTGGGTTGACTAACAGGTGGTTTCAAATCTGGTAGTGTTTTTGATTACAAGTCACTCACAGGGGTTTCAGATTGAGTGGGAGTATAGAAATGGTAGAAGAAAGTAAGCTATGAATGGAGAAACTGAATAGCACGAATGGTCTGATTGATGGAAAGAAAGAGCAGGTAAAGGGAGATTGTTGGTCGGTAGAAGATCAGTGTGTAGAAGTAGATGTTGCAGGTGATGTTGCATAGGTTGCTCTGGATAAAGTAGAATCTTTGTTTATAGATTCTTTTGCCTCTTTCCATGTAACCCAAAATAGAGCATCTTTTCATGGGTATGTCTTTGGAGAGATTTATTTAGGGGTTGGAGAGCCTTGTCAGATTATTGACAAAGGGGAAGTGAAGCTGAAATTGCAGACGGATGACACACAGTGGTTGAAGGAAGTCATGCAGGTACCAGTCTTGGAGATGAGTCTAATTTCTTTAGGAAATTTGGGTGATGAGAGATGTATTGTAACTCTCACAGCGGATACACTTGAATTAGATGGTGGTAAGAAAGTAGGTATCCTTTATCTATCTACTTATATTACTGATTCACCTTTTATTACAGAAATGTGGCTTTGTAGGCTTGGTCACATATGTAGGAGGGGAGTGCGTGTTCTCAAATGAAAGACAGATGTTTTTGACAAGCTAAAGAACTGGAAAGCCTTGGTGTTCATGGAGGAGATGATAGACAGAGATCAGGTGAGGGAACTAAATTATTCTGAGCAGGGCTATGTTGATTTGAATAGGATTTTGATCCATGGAGAGCTCGTAGGTAAAAAGTTATCACTCATAGTCGAACTTAGGTACCAGCGTCAGTCAAAAAGTAACCGATGTTGGCAATAGGAAGACTGACATCGGTCATGAAGGAACCGATGTCAGCAGAAGGGATACTGGCATCGGCCAGGAAAATGACATCGAGAGTTAGGGTCAGTTTAGGGAACTGACATTGGTCGGGAGCAGACTGGGAGATGGCCGAGATCGGTCACTGGAACGGATGGTGGGTGGACAACAAGCTATCAACAAGTCTCAAATGCTCATATGGAGGTCAAAAAGGGTAAGTGAACCTCATATTCATTGTTCAGCTTCTTTATATTGCTTATTGATGGTCGAGAACCAGGAAGATGTGAAGAGGCAATGCAGGTAGAATCCAAATACAGTGGGAGCTTGGCATGGATGAGGAGTGTGAGTCCTTGGAGAAGAACCAAACATGTATTTGTTGGTGGAGTTGTCAGCTGGAAGAAAGCACTAGATGAGGGATGGATTCCCAAGTTAAATAAGAGAGTGGATAGATACGTGAGACGGAAGGCCAAGGTATATGGTCTTGAGGAAGCTGCAGGACAGTGGTACAAGTTTTGATAGGTTTATGACTAAGCATGGCTTTAGTCAATGTCAGTGTAACTATTGTGGTTTTGTCTTACCAGGTGGATAATGATTACAACATTATTTTGTTACTGTATGTGGGTGATTTGCTAGCATGTTTATACATACAGGGTTTTACTGAGCTAAAGGTAAGGTTAGTTCAGAGGTGTGTCATGAAGAATTTGGAGCAGCAAAATTCTTTGGCATAAGAGTCATGGAGATTTTGTCTCCAGTGGGAGCTGATGTGAAGACGGTGTTGGTAGGGTTTGATATGCAGGATGCAGAATCGGTAAGCACACCAAGGGTTGGACAGTTCAAGCTTAGCTTGGAATAGGGTTCAAAATCACATGAGGTCTAGTGTAGACCTAAGTTTTCCCAAGTAGTGGGAGTTGTCAGAAAGTATAGAGCCAATTCAGGGAAGGAGTACTGGAGGGCAGTTCAGTGGATTCTCAGGTATCTGAGAGGGATCAACAGCAAGGATTCTTGTTATGCAGGGTCAAGGTCTTCACTACATGGATATGTAGGTTTGAATGTGGTAGGTTACTTGGATGACAGGTGTAGCATCACGGGATGTGTGGTGGTTGGTCTTCAGGATTGATCTTGAAGAGGGATACAAGCCAGGGAATAATTTAGATGGTATATAGGTACAGGTATAGGTGTAGTTGTTTATCTCCAAGTGGGAGATTGTTAGGTTGTGGAGCTAAAAGCTTCACCAGGATGCAAATAGGAGAAGTTACGGAGGATGCAGAGTTGCGGAGAGTTGCAGAACCAGTTGCAGGGCAACCAGCGTCAGTCTGATCAACTAACATCGGTCAAACAATAGTGAAGAAGTAATCGACATCAGTCACCAGTCGGCCGACATCGGTCATGAAGGTGCCGGCGTCGACAGCCTATGCATGAACATGCAGTTTGCATGTGGATTCCAGAGAGTCTATTTTGAGACTGTTAGTTTGCATGTTAAAGGCTAGTCATAGTCTTGAGTTACGTGTCTAATTATTGTAATTAAGATAGTCTAATTATTGTAAGCATGAGATCTATATATGAACTCATGGGCTGTATTGTAAACTTGTAGCTAGAGAGTAAGAGAGCAAATAAGCTCCTTCTGAGAGAGGAGAGCAATGGTGTGTTCCTCCTAGTGCCACAGTACCAAGGTGGGTACTGGTTTGGAGAATCAGAAGGTTTCTTCGTATTTGTATGATCTTGGTCAGCAGGTGAGCATGGCTTCTTTTGGAGATCTACAATGGTGAGTAAGGTCTAGTGATTTGCAAGTAGTAGTAGAGAGCAAGAGATCTACTTGGAGTATGGTTGTGTACTTGGTGTACTGGCAGCGTGTTACTGACTGGTTGGAGAGGTGAACATCAATTCTGTATTGGAGTTGATTTTTGGGACCGAGAGAGAGAGAGAAGAAGGTCTTGAGGTGTGGCGAGCCTTTGAGGTGGAAGAAGAAGTGGCATCTTCTTCATTGTATATTCTTCTGAGTGATTATTAATACAATTGTGTATTGTCTCTCATATTCCTGTGTTGTTTCATATTTCTAGTTACTTTTGATTCTGGTTAAATTCTGTGTTTAGTTGCTAATACAAGAGGTAATCATATATGTGCTCTATTGGTGGAGCAAGATCCTGACAAACCCTATGATGGAACTAGGGTTGTAAAGCATTATTCAAAGTAAGTCAGACTCACCAATACAAATAAATCATTTAGTCTAGGATGTGAAGTAAGTCAAGTTAAATCATTTGGTGACTAAAGGGAGTAAATATAGATAAAAATTGTAAATAGATAATTTAATTGATTTACCCTAAATAATAAAGTGTGAGGAGAAAATATACTTATTTGGAGTAAAACACGTGTCATTAGATGAGGAAATGGTTAAATAGGTCAGGATAATATCCTTAAATCCTTTCATTTTTAAATAGGGTATCTAATTACCCTAGGTCAATATTTTGGTTAGATGGACAATAGTAAATTATGCTATTGGGAAAGACACCATGCTAATGTCCTTTTATAAGCAAGGGCCTTGAGACTTCTAGGGATGCTTCAAGGGATCTTTTGGGTTCGGTATTTATTCTTAAGATATTTTAATCATCTTTTTGTATCACCATTTGGATACTCTTCCCTTTAAAACCCTAATGAAAACCTACACACATGAAACACAAATGGAATCAAATGAAAAAAGGAAGGGTAAAAAGTGGGTTTGAGGATATTATAATCTTGTGATACATAACCCCTATTATTCTCACCACTACCTACATTAACCCCAATGATATGGGTCTTAGATCACATGTATTTCTCCCTTAGGGAACGTGCATAATCAACACACATGGTATGCTATAATAATTTGACTTACGACCTTATTTTATCAAGTGTGTAGATCTATGTGTCATGTTGAGTAATATATAGTGTTGAGCTATAATATTGTCTAATTTTTATGTAATTATGTGCCAAAGTAGTAACTTATAAATGTAAAATGCCTTGTGAGGTTCTTTATATATAAGGAACTTTAATTTGAATGTGAGACCCTTGTTCACAGGATGATAAGGTGAAAAGATAGATAAAATCATAAGAAGAGACCCAAATAAGGGTAAGGACCTAAAAGAAGCTAAAAATATGATCATTGGACAATAGCATTAAGGTGGAAAATAGCATAGTGCACTACTGTCAAAGATTATCTTATTATCTTGTATGCAAAAAACTAGGTTATGATTTAAATAAATGGGTCAGGGGCCCATGTGACTAGGATAGGCATGATATATGACCACTATAAGTGTAAAAATAGGGAATATAAGTCATAATAAGGATAAAAATACAAAAAATACTATGTGAATAAGACTCCCATTCATCATTAAAACCTTCATATGAAAGAGCTAAAAAAGACATAGTATTTGTGTTTGCTTGACCAATTTAGGGTGTGTACATTTGACCCCATTTTTTTCTAGTATTGTAATGGAAATGAAACTAATAGAGTAAAATAAAAATAAAAATTCATAAATGTACTTACATGTGTGTATGTGCTTTGGACTTGACCCAGTTCTTGGACAAAAAAGTGGACAAGAGTTGGAATGATGACTATGAAGAGAAAATGCACAATGTCGGTATCAAATGTATTGAGTTTGAATAATGAACTATATTGTGAGGAATAAAACCCTATTTACCCCTCACCCTAATATGTGAACAAATTCTAAGAAGTAATTTTTAAAATATAGAGAAACAAGCCCTACTTTCCCATGATGCTATGTAACTAAGTCTGAGAAGTAATCTATAAAATGTAGAGAAGCAATCCTTGCTTACCCCCACTCTAATATGTAATTGAGTCTAAGAATAAATGTACTCAGAGGTCAAAAATGTCACTCAACCTATGTAATCTGGGTTTGGTGAAAACTATGGATTAATCACTATAGATGGTTATATGACCCAATCTAATGTAATTTTGGTGACATCCTAGTGATAATATGAGTGAAAATTGGTAGTCTATTCATAGATAATGGTATAATTTTACATTCCATATATATAACCTAGTGAAATCATGTGGGATTGAGGATATGTGCCCTACACCATGCCCCTAAATCTGATATCTGAGTAATGTCGTTGTATGTATATATAAGGACAGTGTACCATGCATGTGTATAAAAATGTATGTATATATAAGGACAATGTACCATGCATGTGTACCCATATTCATAATCTAAGTCTATAACTATGTCAAAATTCTATGTAAAATATGAGAATTTAAACCATTATCTTACAAGATCGTGGAACCCTATAAATCTGAGTCAAACTATGTATCTACTTATATGAGTATCTAAGTGTTTATATATATGAGTCACTAAGTAAATATATGTATCTAAGTATCTGAGTCAATTTGTGTATCTTAGTATCTAAGTCAATATGTGTATTTGAGTCATTGAATTGAGAAATATGAGACAAACTATGTGTTTGTATATCTGAGCCTGCATATTTGAGTAAATTATACTAGGAAAATTAATTGAAACTGTATATTACTATATCAAAACCTACATATCTGAGTAAAATTGTACCAAGAAATATAATTCAAACTATGTATTTATATATCTAAGGATGAATATTTGAATAAAATTGTATCGGTGTCAATAGTGTATATATGCTCACCTTTTGGTGAGAGTGCCAAAAATGAGGTAAGGGTATCAAACCAAAATCTATACCAGTAGGCATGTTAGTGAATAGTTATCATTGATAACATGATTGCAAGATTGATTATTTTGATAATTATAGAGGAATTGTTTATAAATGGAGTCTAAGATAGACCTATGGTCTATGGTGAGTTTGTTATGTAAAAATGAGTTTTGTTATTTTTAGAGCCTAATTGATTGGGATAGAAGTGTAACTAGTATAGTGTGTGGATTTCATGATGGAGTTCTACATGTAAGAAATAAATAAAAAAATAGATCCATGGTTCTTGAGATATCATGATTGGAAATCTTGGTAATAATTTGACAAATTTTCATGTTGGAACAACCTTAAGTGGGTGTCATTTCTAAAACATGGTTTATATAGGTTTGATCGATTTATTTCAAAAATCATTTGAACTTTTTAATTTGAGATAATTATTGATCTGAGTGAAGGAAAGATTTTGAATAGATGAGGTGCAAATGTCACCCACTATGAGGAGGTGGAGGCATTGATCCAGGACAAAGATGAGGTCACTCTAGTAAGGATTTCATTATTTTCCATTTTTTTGAGTTGATTGTTTTTTCCATCATTTTTGCATCATTTTAGATATTTTAGGTTTTTTAAAGAGGGCCTCACTACTATCTGAAGGACAATGCTAGTGTCTAAGGCTATCATCAACTGCGTTAGTGTCTATCACTATGGTCCCATATATAATGATAATGTCCTATAGGGTAAACATTGAAAATTTTGATTCAAATTTGAATTTAATGATTGTTTTAGCATGTATATTTTCCATTTTGAGATGTTAATGTTATATTTGGTGTATTTTGTAGGCAAAATTATGCATGAGGGATTTTTGTAGTGGTTGGATGATGGAGTGCTTATGCAGGATGCCCTTGACATATGATGAGAGAGAAGTTATGGATAGGTCTAGTTTGGATTATGTGGCATCAATTATACTAATGCCCTAGGATTGTCATATGATGATTACATTGTGTGAGTGGTGGAATGCTGATACATGTACTTTTTGGTTTCTCATTGTTACTTTGGAAGATGTGTATAAGATACTTAGATTGCCCATTACTAGTTAGTGGGCTATATTACAGGAGGTAGATAAAGATAGAGACATAGACCGACCCTCAAGGTATTTTATGGGGAAGTAAAGTATTGTTAAAGGAATAAGTAAAGGGAGTACATACAGATAAATATTGAAAATATCTAATTTAATTGATTTACCATAAATAACAGAGTGTGAGGAGAAAATACACGTATCTAGTGTAAAATGTGCATCACTGGATGATGGAAATGTTGAAATATGTTAGGAGAATAGCCCTGAGTTATTTTATTTTGAAAATAGAGTACTTACTACCCTAGGTCAATAGTGTGGTCAACTAGATAATAGTGCACTACACTATTGGTAAACACACCATGCTAATGTCTTTTTATGGGTAGGGGCCCTTATACTTCTAAGGATGTTGTGGGGGGTCTTCTAGGTTTGATATGTGTGTTCAAGAGATTTTGATCATCCTTTTATATCATTTTTTAGTTTTTTCCCTTAAAAACCCTAATGAACACTTTCACACATGAAAAAATAATGGAATCAAATGCAAAAGGAAGGGAAAAATTGGGTTGTGGGATATTACAATCACATGATACAAAACCCCTATTATTCCAACCATTTCCTACATTAACCCCAATGATAGGGGTCTCATATTTCATGTAGTTCTCCCTTAGGGAATGTGCATAATCAATGCCCATGGTATGCTAGAATGATGTTTGCTTAGGCCCTTCTTTGATTAAGCATGCAGATCTATGTGTTATGTTGAGTAATACATAGAACATAGAGCTATATTATTGACCAATTTATATGTAATTATGTGCTAAAGTAGTAAGAACTAGATGTAAAATGCCTTGTGAGGCTCTTTATATAGAAGGAACTTTAATTTGAATATGACACCCTTGTGATAATTATGAGTAGTAAGTACTAGATGTAAAATTCCTTGTGAGGTTGATAAGGTGAAAATATAGATAAAATCATAAGAAGAGACCCAAATAAGGGTAAAGACCTAAAACAAGATAAAAATATGACCATTGGACAATAACACTAAGGAGGACAATAGCATAGTGTGATACTGTCCAAGACCATGCTATTATCATGTAAAAAAAAACTAGGTTGTGACTAAAACAAATGGGTCAAGGGCCCCTATGACTAGGTTAGGCATGACATAAGACCATTGTAGGTGTAAAAATAAAGAAGCTAAGTCATAAAAAGGATCAAAAGACCAAAGTGACCATGTGAACAAGATCTGATTCATCACTAAGAACTTCCTATGAAAGAGCTATAAAATACATAATAATTGTGTTTTATTGACCAATTTAGGGTGTGTACACACATATATATATCATAAAAATGGATTAAAATTTTGAAAACAAAGTTTCTTCATTCATTTATAATCAAATTAGTTACACAGATCATCACAAATTATACAATAAAACCCTATAACCACTGCCTCTCTATTCATCCTCTTCACTTTGTATCCTCCTTTCTTGATGTCTTCTAACCTTATCATCACCTTTCATGTCTCTATACACATTTTATCTTGGTATATATCTTAATAACTAATGCCAAGATCTTCTCCATGTATAAATAACTAGCTTAATAGATATTTAACCTTATTTAGACTAAACTGAAGTGTACATGATCCTTCGTGAGTAGAAACATTAGAGGTAAGTCCTAATATTGTATTAGACCCCCCCTTTACAACATATCGTCATCTAGGTTACCAAAAACTATGATAAAACCTTTAGGATACATTAACAATTTTGATTATTTGAATTTTCTATTTTTGTGGTAAATTTGAAACCAAGCTAAAATGACTTATATCAAATGGTGATGAATCATGACAAGGATTCAAACACCTAATCACAAATTTCTAAGCCTATCAGAGTCCTACCAAGCCAAAGATTGGCATCTCAAGATAAAATTTTGCATTGAACTTGATGACTCCTACATTAGTTGACATGCCTCCAATATAAAATGATAATTAAAATGAACATATTAATCAATAAAAATATCAAGGCATATATATAACTTATCCCAATGAGATTAATGGGGTTTATCCTTACCAAGTTAAAGCCTTATCCAATTTTTGTCAAGGAATTAGTCAATATCCTAAATATGGTAGAATCATCCAATTGATCCTAGCATTGAAGGCCACATACCAGCCTAAGCTTGATACATACCGATAACAACATCAAGATCCATTTACTATTATCAACTAATTCTTTCAAGCTAGTACTTTAAATTTAGGTATTTAGACCTCTAATATTAAAAATATCCCTATGTATACTCCCCTAATGGCCTATATGACACCCACCAAAGGTTTGATGGAAACATAAGACCTCTAACATATTTTCATACCTATTATTACACAAACAACCTATACCCCTCCCATGATGAACATGCATTTTACATCGCTAACCATGCCTATTGCACATTCCCTTGTGTAGGCTATTATAGATATACATCTTAGGGTCTTACAATTAGAGCAAGGTTCATATAAATATTATCATTCCATGGATTCCCATGCCTTACTGCATAAGCCCTTATCCCCTAATACCATAATTTTTTCTTTACTAATAGGTTTGGTAGCTTCAAAACTCTAAGTATACAAAGTTAAATGTGATCTCAAGTAGTATCTTAGATTATTCCACACATCATTATTTGATTATGTGTATAGCGATAATTTATTTACCAATTTGTTTCCATGAAGTGTCAAAGACTATGATTTTCAATGGCTTTATGATCTCTTTCTCCAATATATAAGACATTCAACCCTTTGGTAGACCAACTTATAGCATATTTTCCCATCAACATTGATGAGGAATTATCTTATGTGTACATTTATAAATTGAAGAAAGGGTCCAATGAACCAATTGGTGACTACATACTTTTGTACAAGACTATGCTAGAAAATATTATCAGTGTTATGGCTAAAAATAATTACAATACATATTCAATAAAATCTTGCTTGCAACACTCCATGAGTCACTTTTATTCAATAGAATTAAATCCTTTAGTGTGTTATGCCATATAGTAAATGATAGATAAGTTACAATCATCACTTGGAACAAACTTAGGTATACATATACTCCTAACACAACATCAACAATGAAGTTTTAAATAAAATTAAACTACATGGTCAAACCAATTGATAACAAGAATGAGGAAAATATTATATTTAATGTGGTATTACAACATACAAACTAACTATGATTGATATCTTCACTAAATAGGAATTATTAAATATTACCATCACCTCCTAATGTAATAATAAATAAATTACTTAAGTGAAACCTTACTATTCTTCTTATTCCATAAGAGCTTAATACAAATAGGCCTACATCATAGAACTGTGATGGCAATGCATATTATGGCTATAATAAGATTACAAAACATATGATATAAAAATGTATTGATGATAACACTATCAACTTGGGTACCCCTACAAAGGAATATCAACCACACAAAAATTTAAATCACAATTTGAATATATTTAATGATTAATTCCCTAACCATGAGATGACAAAGACTAAGGATATGTCATAAGTACACTTTGTATATAGCATGCATCCTCCACCTTTGACATATGATTAACCAATAGATGGAATTATTAGCACATTTGTCAATACCCCACCATAGTGACCTATGATCACATTTATGATGATAAGATTTTTGATGGGGATTCAAATTATCATCCATTATTTATATGATCTTAATCAATGAATAACACATACATGTTATCATGATCAATAATGGGTCAAATTAGAACATTTTTAGGGTGGTACATCTTCACTCCTTTGGGTACACACAATAATATTTATAATATATATCAAGAGTAGTTAATGGATTCTATGGATATGAAAAAAATATCTTGAGATAATAGTACTGCCTATTCAAGTGGGATCCACAAGTTATACATAATAAGGACATCTTTGACATTTTAGGATTCCCTTGGATGAAAAAATTCATGTAGTACCATTTATAGTACACCATGGTTTAAAACACAATAAATACAACAAGGTAGTCATAGTTACACATGTAGGATATGAGTACCCTCTAAATCCAATGGTATCTTCTCCTCTAATCCTACTCCCACCATAACTGGTTGATACAACCACACACAATTATTATATAGATGAACTAATTACACATATGTAATTTATTTATATGTACCTAATTTAGATGAAATTATTAGGGTCTACTAGATATCTAACCATTTATCACCAATTACATGATAGAGTTATTCAGGTATCACAGAGGTCATCATCTTTAATAACACATACTTAACATTACAGATCGTTCAATATGTTTCACAATGAACACAAGTAATGATGCATTTTCCTATTATACATTGGATCCCATAAATTCTTAGGCATTCTCTATTTACCCATCATACATATGATTTTATGAGTGGTGATCATAACAATTTTGGTTGAACACATGATTTCCTATCAGATTATGACACACCCACATTTGGTACCTTCCATCCATGATAGAGGATCCTTACACTATTCTATGTATACATTCCCTATGATCCCCCATTGCTTAAATCATAAATTATCATTTCCCATAATCTCCAATATTCAAAAAATATAAAAAGGTAAACAAATCAAGAAAATAAAGTTTTGGATCCATCGTTAGTTTGTAAAGTTAGACCTTTCAAGTGGTGAATGACAATGAGGTTGGTGCCCAGTCTTGATGGATATATATTGATTACCAAAATGATTTGAATCCTTTCCACCATTTATTTTGATATTTCAAATCATGGATCCCTTATGGTTCAACTTTGAAAGTCTCCTCCCTAATGGACGCTTCTCATATTTTGGCTCAATCTTCATCTTTAGCAATTTTTTAAGAGATGTTTAGGTTCATTTTGATAAATATTTTATAAAAGTGGAGCTCCCTAACTCTTAATTGATTTTTAAAATTATATTGGAAACAAGTCCCTAGTAGGTAAATGTGTAGGATCCTTCATCTTAGCTATTGGTATTTTTGTTTGGGCTTCTAAAGTATAGTGCTTCATTACTCCTCTCTCTTTTTCTTTGATCTATTTAGGTTTTTTCCTTGGTGTAATTTTAGATTCCTTCATATAGATATTTCGTCTAGAATTCTAGGCTTGGTTTCTATAAAAATTCTAGCTTCTTCTTTTTCCCTTGGTCCCCTTTCTTTTACCTAGTTAAGATGCATATTTTGGTGGTTCTTATGTGGATTTGATTGTATTTCCTTCCACGGGGGCTAAGGAACAAAAATTTAATCAAATTATTGGTTAACAAAGTTGGCTCTTTCATGAGAATTGATTAATATTCTTGGAGTCTTAAATATATTAGAGCATGTGCTTATCTTGATCTCTCCAAATCACTCTATTATGTAGTTAATTTACTCTTCTCGGGATCATGGACTCAACTTATCATCTATGAAGGCCTCCCTTTTAGATGCTTTCACTACCATATTCCAAGTCATTGGGTGTTTAGGTGTCCATCAATATCTCATGGGCTCTATCTCCAAGTGTGGAAGAAGAAATAAGGGGATCCAAACCATGTTTTCTTGTGGGGTAATCATGGAAAAACGTTTTACCCTCATTTTTCCTTTTTTATTTATCTATCAATGAATGTTTTTGCATAAGAGATTTCAAGGCATAAGAAGGATCCTAATCCTCTAATGTTCCTCTTTAGTTGATCAAGAACCCTTCCCTTCTAGGCCTTGTGCTATTGAGGTATTTTTAGAGGATTTAACAAAGAAAGTTCCATCCCCTACTCTTACAATTCCACCCTAAAAGGTTAAATATTTGCTCTCCCCTCCTAGGTCCTTATTTTCTAATTAATCAACTAATGTCAGAGCCACTTTAAGAAAGAAGGGTTTCATATATAAGGCTGCATTACTAAGAGTAAAATTAGAATCTATGATAAGTTATGAAGCTCAATGGATGATTTAGGATCTTCTTTGAGTTATGGAGCTCAATGGATGATTTAGGATCTTGTTTCTAGGCAAGGGAAAAGATTATATTCAGCCTATGGTTGATTCTTCAGGTGATTCTAGGTGATTTGGGCATTGAATCTCTTCCCTAGTGGCCTTTATTTTCCTTCATTTACCTATTTGTTATTCCCTTTTGTTTCATTAGTTGTGTCTATTTTCCTTTCCCCATTTCTTTGTTAGTTTTTTTTTCAGTTGATTTGTTGTTTATCGGTTATTTGTTGTTTGTTGGATGTTGGTGTTGTGTAGTTTTGTTTCCTTGATGATGTTGGATTTTGTATGCATATTTTAATATCTCATTTGGATATCTTGGGCCTATTTTATGGTTTGTATAAAGTTCAATCCCATTTTAAAAACTCCCCATTTAACATAAATAAAAAAAGGAAAATAAAAAATTATTCAAAATATTTAATAAAAAAGGACCTAAGCATGATATGATTACTGGAATGCAAGACATAAAGTTTACATATGGACATAGATGTTAGAATATCCCTTACACAATGGCCATGTTGATATTCAAGGAATATTATTCCAATGGTTTCACTATTAAAGGTTATATATTTATATGGTGTTTCTACCATGTTAAGATACCTAAATCACTTACATGTGTCTTCCTAGTTACTTATATATTACACGGTGATATAAGGATATGATTTTATACTATGATGTGACATTGATACATATGGATGGTTTAGACTATTTTACTTATTCTATGCTCCATTGATTATTTTGATTTATTACATTAGAGGCTACCTTGTGCTTTTTTATTGAGTATGGCACTTTATCCTTGATTTAAAAAAAATTATGTCTCTTATGTGTGGCACTTGGCCTTTATTAATGCCATATATTTGATGCCCCTTATTTTTGACATACTTATGTTCCCTTCTATGTGGACATTAGCTTTTTTTTTGATATATTTATGTCCCTTGCATGCATTGTTGGACCTTTTGTGTGACACTAACACTTGATATTGTTATGCTTGTTAAACTTTCTAACATATATACTTTTACTATGTATCCTTATTTAGTGATATTTATAATTTATGTTTAATTGTAACATATAAATAGACATGACATGTATATGCCTTGCATTACATATGTTACATGCATTACTTAATTAACATATGCATTACTTTAGTGACATACTCTCCACATATGCACATCATATTACATTATCTTATCTTTCTACGTGGCATGACACAATTATCTCTTCTTTCAAGATGAGTAACTTACATGATACACCCCTCATCTCAAAAGAGGGGCATTAAATATGGATTTACATATAGACATAAGTCATCATGAGTAAAAAATCAGATTAGATTACATATTTTAGAGATTCATAATGGTTCATATATCAGAGGGTTCGATCACATGATAGATATAGGCACATTAGGATAAATTATGGGGGAATATGTCATGTATATGCACTCACATTACATATAACTGAGTATATATTCATACACACTTCAGTGCATATGCATGGACATATGCACATGGTTTATAGGAATAAGAATTCTAGGTTTATATATACACATATATTTTAGATACAAGGTCTTAAATTCAATAAATAAAGGCATATTATTGTATATTAGTTTATACACATTCAAGAGGAAAGATATTGTTTCATGCACATATACAAATGTTCATATTCATAAGGCATAATATTGGTTCATACACATACACACCAACATAGTTTACAATTGAATACCAAATTATTTCCATTCTACATCACACTTATTAGATATGTGATCATGATGGGGGAGTGATTTTTTTCATTCTCTTTAGATCATGTATTTTATAGTATATTGAGATAAATTAAGTGAAATTGAATAAAAATATACAATTAAACCTACGTTCATGATGGGGGTATGAACATTTTTCATTCCTTTTTGATCATGAATTATGTTTTACATGGAGTGACTTTAGCAAACTTGAACAAAGCTATAAAATTAAAACTATAATACATATGCAATGGTTAATTAAGTTTATTTAAGTGAATTCAACATGTCATTCCCATTTTTGATGCAATAACATCCAAGTGTTTGTGTAATCTTACATCATTAAAAAAATTATAGGGTGGTGTTTTTATTTTGGTTTTTGTGTTGCGTCCCTTTTTGTAGTGGTCTTATTAACCTATTAGAATGATGTTGCGAGAGTATTTCCTTATCACAAGAAAAGTGCAAATAAATTTTATATATTTTTATCAGTTTATGTGGACTGTTAAGACATACATTTGTCAAAAATGGTCTTCAACTAAAGTAATAATTATGTGATGAAATTTTGTGAGGTCATATCACCTATAACTTACAACCTCTACACAAAATTTTAGGTCATTTAAAGTCATAGTGGAAATGTACCATCTGATTCTATTAGAACATTTGGAAGGATGTTTCTCCTTCTCCATCAATAATTTCATGATTAAATTTGATGAGGTAATAGAACATGAAATTTAAAAATTACATTCAAAATTTTAAATCATTTGGAGCTACATTGGTAATGTATCATCTGATTCTCCTTTTTATATTATTATGATGAAAATTATATTTTAAATTTTGGTGAGATGTTATTAATTGATACTTTAAATCTACATAAAAAAAATTAGATCATTTGGAGCCACAATAGTAATGTACCATTTATTTCTATCAGACTATGTCATTTGTCTAGTTTGCAACACTGGGTAAGTTATTTATTTATCTTCAATAAGAATTGAATTTACAGTATTTTAATATGATGTTAAATGTAGTCTAAAATGTGCATTTCAAATTTTAGGTTAATTGGATAAACTTTGATAAAGTTAAGATGGATTTCATAATTGTTATTCAAATGAAAACATCACCTAAATACCCAAGAGTTGTTACTAACAGTTTGGCATTTAATAATGAAAAATGAAAGATGCTTGACTATTGTACATTATGTAGAGGTCAAGGAATTTTAATATACACCTCATGAATATTGGGATGTCAAGAGGGATATAATATTTAGGAAAATAATTAAGTTTTGGGAGAGAGGACAAATTTTTAAGGAACATAACTCTCTAAGAGTAGAACATTTAGCTATATCAATTCAAGAAGAACCATATGAGAGTCTATAACTCTTTCATGTAATGTAATAATTATATCAAGGCATGTGTGAGAGTGTGAGTGTGATTTTGTATTATGAATTAATGTTTTAAACATAAATGCAATGAAAATGTGTTAAGTGTGTCAAGATTGAGTATGTGTTGAAAGTGTATCCATGAATGAGTGTCTAGCCTGAGCAATGCAAAGATAAACATAATCCTTAATTGGATTAACTTTATAGGGATTTCATCATTTTTTCATACCTTGTCATTTGGGTTATTACATTTCATACTAAACCATATAATCATGAGGATTATGACATGTTACTCTCCAAACCTAAGGGATTACACATATACACAAATTTGGGACACAAACACCCCAAATCTCCATGTTCTTAAGAAAGGATGCACAATTTTATCCAATTCTTCAATAAGGAAGCATCATCTCCAAAAAAAATCAAGGGAGACACAATTTTCACCAACACATAGGTTGACTCTTTATTGGCTCTTTAAAATTTTCAAAAATTCAATTTCAAATTATAATGGTCAATCTATGAAAATTGACTACATGTGATTTCAATTTTTCTATTGAGTAACTTGCACAATAGGAACTTCATAAAAAATATAACGTGTATCTTACACATTGATGTATATATTTTCCTTTTAGTATAGCAATTCCATTACTATAAGTAGAGCAAGGAATTTATATATACTAAAATCTGGTATTGATTACTTAGAAATGACAGTCTTCAGATATATTTACTAGATACATGACTTGAGCACTCAAATATGGTCCTAATATATCATTTTCTCACACATACATGATACATTATGATTTTGACCCTTCTTTTATATTGTTACACACTTACATGAACCCCATTTTTTTTCCAAGCATGCTTATTATCCTACATAGATAAATTTAGACCTTCAATTTATTCTACCTATACATGAGTCATTTCCATCAATTTTAGTCAGTATCACTAAATGATATTGAACCAATTTTCTCAGAACTGTCCCTCTTCTAATAAATTGTACTTGTAAAAATAAAACATTTCTTTACGATTGACCCATTTTCCTATCATGTTGGTTTCATGATAAATTAGTTAATTGGACTCATATATGTATGTATGTATGTATGTATGTATGTATGTATATCAAGGCTTCATTTGAAATGGACTTGGCATTTATTTGGTACACATATATACACTATTGTACATTGAGAAAATATACCTTATTCTTATCAAATTACAAATTTATCACTAAGATCTGTCACAATCCAATTCTAAATAATTTCAAATCCAAGTCAAAGTAATAATTTTCAAGTATCAAATCAAAATCATTAATTACATACATATAATAAAGAAGCACATTTGTACAATCACATTAGGTGAGAGAACTACATTTGGCTCAATTTACCTCTTCAGAGTATTGGATACATAGACAATGGTCAATCATTAAATAGGGGTGATTGGGATAAACTTAGCCTATTACACTTTTTTGGATTGTTAGGTTTCTAGTCCTCACAAGCACACCTAGGGTTTCAAAGTGAAAGATTTCAATTTTTAGAGTTGCATGCATCATCAAGTTTTGGCATCACATATACAGTTATTTTAGAGATATTAAAATTTGAATATATAATAATATTTTCTCATTTTTCATATGTAAATACATATCAACATCATTTAGCAGTGACAATTGATACTAATCTAGATTTGATGAAAGTGAAATTATGCAAACAGAAACACAATTTCTGAACTAAACAAATCATAGGCCTACTTTAGTCATATTTTCACTTCCAAAATATAGTCGTAATTAGATAGTTAACTATAAAATATAATTACTTATCCCTTTTTTAACTTACAACATTTATCATGCATTCCTTTTTAAATCATTACAATTTGTTCATCATTTTACATTTAAATGTAAGTTTTAATGCCATATATTAACATCTAAATTAGTTTATTAATTTTTATCATATTAGGGTTGTAAAAACAAAATTAAATTAAAACACCAATGTGATGAAAATCTTATCCATTTCCATCAAACAATAAAATTTGAAGAAAAAATATTATTTGAAATGAGTATGCAATAATTTAATGAGGCAAGGGGTTTTAGATAATATCATTTGAAGTGACCTTACTATTTTTACTTTAAAAACATTAAGAAATAGTTTTTTTTTCTCAAGTCACACAATGCATGAATCATCATACTCAATCCTCCATTTAAACTAGATGTAGAAGTAGAATAAGTTTTAATAAAATAATTTTGCAAAATAAAAGGAACAGTAACATGTGAATAAATTTATAAATTTGAGGATTGTTATAAGTAAATATTTGTTGAGAAATAGAATGAACATTATAAAATGTAATAAATTTGAGATAGGTAAAAAGTAATATAATCATGTTAATGAATTGGAATATATTTTTAATTAATAAGGACATGTTGATAAGTAGGAAAAATGTGAGAAATATAAATAGGGATATAACTTAAAAGGGATTTGAGAAGCAATAAAACTTTGATAAGTGGAAGGAAAAATAGAAGTGATATGTGGAGTAAGAGAAAATTGAGTAGGATAATATGAAATTTTATAAATGGATTCATGATAGTGTATTTTTTTATAGAGAAATTATTTAATTAAATTTATAATTATATATTTTTCATTAAGGTTGTTGATGGCATATTTATTAATATCCTTAATTTTATCTTGTTCTTCTAGTTAAACATATTTATTAACATATTTTGACTTTAATTTCAATAATATTCTTGAGAGGTATTATTTTCGTATTATTATGTTCATATGAATTCAAGGAAGAAACACTAATCAAAATATTATAAAATGTGCCAAAATAAATGGTATCCCTTGTAGTTTTTGTTAGGTTTTTTCATGTTCTACAAAAATAATATATTGATTAAATAAATATAATTGTATGTGTACATATGATTCTAAATCCATATTTTTATAGCTTGATTTTTTAAAGAAAACATCATTTATCTTATTAATGGCTTGTCTCTTCTCAAATTTTTAATTTCCATAATCATGAAGCATTATGTAGAGAGAGCCAACACCAAATACACTTATGTCACTTGTGTATTCACTTAGTCTACTAGGGTAAAACTTATTTTTTATAAATTTTCATCAATGTTTATCTCACTTTTTGAATAATCATAATAAATGTGTTTTACATATTTTTTGAAAAAATGTGTATTTCATAGAATAATTTGAAACATCTTAAAAAGGCACATATAGAGTGATCCATTACAAGAATACTAATATTTAACAAATTTTTAAAAATTCAAATCGCCTAAGGTTTGGAATAAATAAAAATGAGGCTATGGATATTAGATCTAAGGGAAAGTAATGGAATTAACACTAAATAAATTAGATAAATTTAGATATGGTATTATGTGAAACAAGATCTAACATTTCGATACCACAATAAGCTAAGGTTTTATGAAACTCTAAAGTAGCACACCAAACAATCAACTTTAATAAAATTAGATATTTTTCAATATTAGGAATGATCTTAACCCTATAATGGTTATAAGAAAGCACAGGTTTATAAAAATGTGTTATGAATATAAGTATTTACACTAATATTTCAATAGAAATATCCATAGACATTTAAATATGTTAAAACACATGCATAGAACAACAATTAAACTAGATAATTAATTTACAAAACTTGAAAAAATGAGGTAACATGCATGGTTTATCGAATGTATCTTGAATATCAAAAATCTGGTTATATTTATCAATATTTGATAATGAAAATGTGCATCTATAAGTAATACAATGTTGATCTAGAAACATTATGTTGAATAAATAATGTTGTTTAGATTGTGCAAACATTATGAATAGTGTCAAGACCATACATACACTCTAGAAAAAATTACATATAAGTAAAAAAATTTAAATAGGTGTTCTTTTCCAAAATCGAGTCTTTAAAACCCTTACTTTAAGTCTTACACCTTTTTTGGTCATTTGGAAAAATAAAAAACTTTGTATTTCCATAATTGGAAAATAATAGTTGAAAAAATGTAAGGAAAAAATATGTTTTAAGACATCATTTACACCATATTATAATAAATATATATTTTTATATTTTTATCATTTACTAGTAAAAATATCAAACAAAACACACCTCAATAATTATAATAATTTAAGAATGCAAACCAATATCATGCAATATCTTTAACATGAACATGAGTGCTTTATATTTTATAAAATTCTTTAATGAATTCCTTCTCTTCCTTATTATTATTAGAGTTGGTAAATTATTGTATGTGAATAACATTGTCTCATGATTTATCTTATATGCTTCATCAATGCTTCAATTAAATGATGGTTCCAAAATTAACTATTATGATTTTTTATTTATAGAAAAAATGAATTAAATTATAACCCTATTGGCACCTAAACCAACCTTCAACAATTAAAAAGTGAAAAGGGAAATGTATAAAGTAACTTAAGCCAATAGGAGGCTACTAAAAAGAGTGTTTAGAGTTTATGAGCACTTCAAAAAGGCCCTAAGAGCATATACGTGCTCCACAAAAGGTGTCAAATTGAGGGTAATTCATATAAGAGAGAAAAATGGTATGGAAAGGGTTAAGATGTGGGTTCATGATGATCAAAAGTATATAAATCTCATACAAATTATAATCAATAAGTACACAAGTATGATAGAATTGTGAAATTTACTATTGATAAATTTTTATGGGATATTTTATGTTTAGACATATTGTATTTTCATATCTTTGATGTTTTACATCATTTCAAATGTTTTTAGAAAAAATTATTAAAAATTTAAATGGTTTTTGTTTTATTGGTCTAATGATTTTATATCATTGTGGATGCCCTAAAATTCTATCAATTTATTAATATTTTCCAACTTCTTTTTCAACATAAATGGCTTAGATGTGGTTTTATTTTCAACAATGTGAAGTCTATCTTGATGTAGCTTATTTATCTTCTATTTTCATAATATATATCATTTTAAGGCTTCATTTTGAATTGAAAACATATTAGCTTGCGTGAGAAAGATAAGAACCTATATATTCCTTTCAATCTTGAAGTTACAATAATGAATTGTTTTTGGATTTTATTGAAACTTTTCTCCATGTTTTCTAAGATATGATTCCATAACAAATTTCACAATTATATATAATCATAAGTGTTAATATCTTAAATAATAATATTTTATTTTTCACTGATGGGAAATTTTAGCATCCTTTTAGTGGTTTTCCAACCATAGTAAACCTCTTAACTAGAAAAATATGTTTTTAACTACTAAACTTCTAGTCGATTTCATGATTTTGATTAATATTAATTATTTTTAAGGATAAAATGTATCTAGGAATTGATTTTAATTGAACTAAGAAATTATCGAGGGTAATCTAGATAGTTATATTTTGTAATCATGCTTTAACATTTACCAAAATTAAAACAAACTTGTTTCAAAAGTTTTGAATAGAAGTTATTTTCTAGATAATAACAAATTATTTTTCTAGAAAGAAAATATAAATAATATATATTGAAATTATAATAATATAGTTTTCCAACATCATACATGTACACAAAACCTATTTCAAGTATTTTTCAAACAATCTTCGTAAAGTATAAAATATATTGAAAAAAAGAGAAATGCTGAAACTAAATTCCTTGAGCCAACTCTAACAGTCATTAAATTTGATAGTAACTCATTAGTGCATTATATATACTAAAAGTATGATTTCACATGGATTTCCTATTTATACCATATATAATATAATAAAATTAATTACACTTAAATAACATATTATCCATATTACCAAAAGTGGACAATGATGTCACCCATACAAAATTACCATAATGATGATAGCCAAATAATGCCACCAGAATTTCTTTTGAATTGACTCAGACTCTATACTTGATCTATGTCGATGGTTATGAAGCACAAAAACATCATAGAGGCATATCCATATTTCGCTACACACATATATATAGGCTGAAATGCACATTTACTGAAAATACTTGACCCAAATATACTAAGAAATAAACAAGATACTTACAATAGACTGCTTCAAGATCATACTAATTGTTTTCTTAGTTATTGAAAACTAGAGCTATTGCGTTTTTGCATATCGATTTGTGTGTAGGAGAGAGAGTTTGTGAATATGTGATACATGGTATATATGTGAATTTTCATGCACGCACAATATCAATGAAATACAAAATAAAGGTAGCTCCCATGATTCATCCTTTAAAAAAAAAAAAAGCATCCTTTCATGATCAGAAAAATATCATTTTAAGTTCACATATCCCCCACCCAACAAACCCAAAAAAATAAAAAAATAAATAAATAAAAAATGGATAAAATAAATAAATAAATAAAAAATAAAAAATGGATAGAGAGAATTGATTGTTTTTTCTTTGTATATAAATGTTGCACATTTGGGATAGTGCCACTATATCGAAATATGTATTGATGCGTTTTCCTATACCCTTAATGGTGTAATAATACCCAAGATAAGTTCTTTGCATTGTTATTCTTATAATGCCATGTATTTTATGTATACACAAATTGAGTAGCAGTTACATTAAAATATGAAGGTGACAAAGTTGTTTTTATGCGAATACCAACTTAGTTGATATGCATGCATATCATTGAAATTTTATACGAATATGCTAAAGTGGTAAATGTTAATAAGTGGTGAACCTTGAAAAGGTAATAAATGATTATCAGATAAAATTTTAAATTTGATAGTATTATTATGGATTATTATGAAGCCTTGGTATGTGAAATCAGCGTTGTAATTAATAAATGATGTGAGATAAAAATTTTAATTTGATAGTATTATTATGGAGCCTTAACATGTGAAATCAGCATTGCAATCAAACACTCTTAGTAGAAAAATTAAAAAAGAGAGGTGGTACAAAATGCCATTCTAATAAAAAGAAAAGTATATGATAAAATTTAATTTTCAAAATTTTGGGTATGCTTATACTATGCTAAACATCCATGTGATGGGAGGTCTTTAATTTTTCTTGAGTGCATTTTATTTTAATTGATTTTTTAATCAAAAATATACTATTAGTTTTTTTCTTTTATGATACCTTCTTATCAATTATTTAACTTTTAAAGATCAAGCAATACCAACATTTATGCTAACTTCACTTTGCTTATAGGTAAAAGACTCTAGATTCAAGATTATTGATTCCACTATTGAACTCAAATACTTAAGAATTAGAAATTATCATATACCTATATTCAAGATAATGTTTTGGCTTTTCCAATTTTATTGTATAAGACTTCTAATCGTGATATTCAGTTTAGATCTTATAGAATTACGCATAATTCATGTATGGACAGTGTCCCATTGCAAAAGTGAGTCAGTATATGGTTTATAAATTTTCTTAAAACTGAGGTGTTAATATCTTTTGGTAAGTATTGTGTAATTCCTAAAAGTATCTTATTGATTAAACATGAAAGAATGTGCTAGTAATCTTATTTGTATGTTGAGATAGCTGGAATTTTACCGATAATGGATCTCACATATTCTTATATGAAATCTTTTTCGCTCAGCCTATACGGTGTTAGCTTGTAATCTTTTGTTTAACCTTGAATTTGAGAATATAAATATATTTCCTTCCTCGTAAATAAATTTAAAGTTTTTCTTGAACTGCTATTCTCAAAAAATTATAAACCTAATTTATAGAAGTTAATTATATGTCCATTTAAGATAATTTTTAAGATGTAAGAATTTCCACATGTGCCACTTATGATATTATTTATAATCCTTCAAGACATGGTCATTGACTGGTTAACTATTTTGGAGACAAGACCTTGCAAGTTACCCTTTACCTCACGTTCATCCTTGAAATAATTGAATTCTCCCAAGTCTAATATCTTGATAATAACTTAGTACTATTAAAGGCTATGTCCATATTCTATGGTGATTAACAAAACCCATCTTAATTTTGTTACAGAAATGCTCTTGAGTCATTTATTTTTTTGAACTAAGAAAATTAATTTTACTTTGAAATTAAAAATAAATAAGGAGCATAGTTATGAAAACCAATCTAAGCAATATCTTCATCATCAACTTATCTTTTTTTCAAAAATGTTAGCAACCTTAATTTAAAAGTAAATAGTTATTATAATGTCAACTAAAATTTTCAAGTCTATAAGATCCCTCTTACTTAATATTATAGACTATGATGGTGTATAGTTCTACCTGAAATTCATGTTGGATACTATTGACTAAAGACCCAAACCTTGTGTAGAACATGATTACTCTTATATACCTATCATAATTCACATTTGAAATCCAATGCTTATAACTCATAATGGTTAATAAAATATTATAATACTTATGTTGGTGTTGGAATGAGGTATTGGTGAGTCGTTCTCATTTTTATTGGCCTTGATTAAATCAACCTACCTTGGTTAATAATGGATTACGAATGTACATGTGGGCTTCTTATCCAAGATAATCATGATATCGCAATCAAATTATCTTTAAGAGTTATCATACATATGTATCCCTAAACTAAATGATATGTATTTTAGTATCAAAAAAGTGTTTGGTTGTGTTTTGAGGTATGTTACACTTGGTATCAGAGCACAAATGCAATACAAGGAGCTCTGGGTGAACTATATTTGAATGGTTCATTTCATTTCTATGGCAAACCTAGAATTATATTATGTATATAGTCCATTTATGGATAAGTTCATCCATACAACATCTATGGAACTAAAGCACTTTATGTAGAAATGTTATTTTTTAAAATCATCTTGTCTTGATTATGCATCCTTTTATGTCTTATGTATGTCATGGTTAACAAGCTGTGTAAACCAATACTTCTCTTCAAAAATTTCGAGTGCTAAGACTTCTTGTCACATAGAAATGGATATATTATGTGATGGGTTGCTTTGTTTTATATGTGTGTGTGTGTGTGTGTGTGTGTGTGTGTGTGTGTGTGTGTGTGTGTGTGTGTGTGTGTGTGTGTGTGTGTGTGTGTGTGTGTGTGTGTGTGTGTGTTTATGAAACATTGTGCTTTAAAAACTCCAGATGATGTACACTAAAATAATACTTGTCCTTATCTTCTATAGAATAGATGGCATTGAGTGATGGATCCATTATACTAATTTATGAACATTCTCATTTGATCATTGATATAGCTTGTTGTATGTAACTTAGTGAATTCACGATTAAAAAATGTAGTTTAAACTTTTCGTTGGTTGGTTGTATTACAAGTTATATTATTATTTTCATGATATGCTTGAGATATAGTCCTTGATGATATATTCATAAATTCACATAAGCATACACAATTTTTTTATGAAATGGATTATAATTATGATTAACTCGCATGGTTATATTATTTCATGTTTTTATAGACTCTATCATGAGTATTATGTTAGATATTTGAATATGTGATCTAACCCATTGTAAGCTAACCATAATATTTTTTTAGTTGGCATTGGATGATCCATGTACGATTACCATGGTAAGTGGAACTGCCACATCTACATGTGTTATTTGTCACTACTCTAAATACATGTGGGTGGGTGTTGGATAGAGGTATACTACCATGATTCCTAGGAACAACTTGATTTCATGTTGGTTAAGTTAGTTCTCCTAGGATCCAAGGGATAACAAGGGGATTATGGGGCTCGGTGTTGACTCTCCTCCCTACTTTTTCTAAATTTGATATGCATATTGTCAATACTTTAGACTAGAACCTTCCTCTTTGTATATATATTTACTTGATAGATAAGATTACCTCTAATAGAGAATTAATTCCAGATTAAAATATATGGTATCTCTAGTATGGGTGTGTCCTACTATGAGTTGTAATTCTTATTTTACTTGTTGATAGCTAATGGAGTCCTAGGTAAAATAGATGTTATATCTAGTAGGGGTGTATCCTACTATGATTTTTATTTCCTATTTTACTTGTTGATAGAGAGTGGTGTCCCAGGTAAAATATATATTAGCTCTATTGAGGGCATGTCCTACTGTGAGTTTTTTTTTCCTATTTTACTTGTTGATATCAAATGGAGTCCTAGGTAAAATAATTATTATCTATATAAGGGGGTGTTCCTTCTATGATTTGTATTTCATACTTCATTTTTTAATATGTGGTAATAAGATTTATTTTCTATATTTACATGACATGTGGATTATGATATTAAAATTAAATGAATTGAAATAATTTAGAACCCTAGTGGTTGCTTGCCAATTCCCTTTTCTAAAGTTATTATGATACTTACATCTTGGATCACATGATCGTGGTAGGTCTTATAGGTTGGTAAGACTTTACTTTGGGGAGCATTGATTTACTTATATCTTATATAGTGATAATTATTTGATGTATAGCATGAGCATGCAGGTGACTAAAATTGAATAACAAAAGTTAAGGGTAGATTTGTTGGGTAAAATTGTAAAGTTTCTTATTTTTTTGATATACTTAAATGACATATTTTCAAATTCATGATTATATATTTTACTTTATGTTATAAAATAATATCAATAATTAAAACATGTATACAACTATGCACTAATTATATACACATAGCAGCTATGATCTTGTATTAAACATGTGATGATGTACATATGGGTCTAAGTATATATGTTAATATGATTTTTACATCAATGAAGGAATTGAAGGTAAATTCCACAACCTTACCCTAAAACATGATGTTTATAACCATTCCCTTCCTTATTACATGTGCTTAATTTTGAACCTATGATAAGTGGCCTAAAATTTTGATGCCTAAAATATGTTTATTTTGTTAACTATGGTAGGATTTGGTAAACAACCTTAGAAAATTTTATTTCTTGTATTTTGATGCTTGTATTACTTTCACATTCATATGTCATGTGGTAATATTATCATGTTATCCTAGATGCATCTAATATAGTTAATGTGACCCATATAACATACCATGTTGAGTATGGGGTATTAAAAAAGTCTCTTTAATGAGCTTTCACCATACCTAGCCTTGAACATATCGAGAATATTATTCTTATGAGAAAAATTTTCTATGAATTTACTTAAATGATAAAATTAATAATTAACCTATTTTAATTTCAAAATTACATTTTTCATAAAGAATATCTTTGATTTGGCTAGATAAATATAACCACTTTAGTGAGAAAATTGAGTAAAACTAGTAAGCTAGAGGGAAACTATACTCAAGTTCTAATTGATTTTTTTTATAGGTTACTTTTATTTTTTATTTAAATTGGAGAATTTTTCCTTTATATATAGATTTAAAAGACAATATATATGAAAACATCCTTATTCCTTAGAGGCATAGAGAATAGAGATGTAATTTGTGTTGAGCATGGTCATTGATCTTAGGTTGTCTTTGATGTCAAAGAGAGCATGGGGTATTAGTCCATGAATGATAAAGAAGTTAAGTTTGTTATCTTGGAGAGATATGGCACATGTGTAGGTATATAAGGACAAATAATAAGTTGTGAGGCATCTTTAGATGTCTTAGTGAAGTTTTGGTGTGTCATTTGATCATTTGGAAAGAGAAACAAGCATATTCTAGCTTAAGAGAACCCAGACCATCACTGCACGTCATACAAATATGAGTGATCTAGTAAGTTTATACATTTCATGTAGGTAATCATAAATTCAACATTGGTCAAATATTTTCATATAGATGTTTTCTATAGTTCCAAGAAGGTACTCTAAATGTTTGGAGTCTTGAAGTATTTTCTAGTTCAAGATATCAACCTTAAAAGTTCCTCTAGCAGACTATGATAGACCAGAGACCGTCAAGTTTATCTATGTTGAAATTTGGGGTCAAATAGTCAAGATAGATCTAACTAAGCACATTTAATTGTGTAGAGTAATATAAATGTGTTCATTAGTCAATAAGTCAAAAAGAATGCTCAGAAGGCATGTAGGGATGCCAAGTGGTAGAAGTTCAGTGGAGACTAACTATAGGGTATATAGAGGTCACGTGGGATTATCAAGTGGTGGAAAAATGGGTTCTGATAGAAAGGTGCTCAAAAGGCATATGGGATTACCAAGTGGTGTACAAGCAGGGATTGATAGCAATGTGTTCAAATGATACATGAGGATGCCAAGTGTCTTAATTGTAGAATCACAAATCAATGATCAGTAGTGAGTGATGTAAGTTAAAGTCAAGATACTTCTAAGGAGATCGATGGAGTGTAATTGATCTAAATTTTAGGGAGAATGATATGATGATAAGTGTCAGATGTTTTACTTTGAATAGTGACTGTTGGCATTTGAATTAGCAAAGGAAAAAACCAATTTGTAGTATTTTACTAATATCTTTTGATCTAAGAGGAATTTTTTGATGGAGTAAAAAGCAAAATTGAAGAGGAATTCAAGCCACATCCAAATTCTTTTATTAAAATGGATGAATGTTTGTAAATTTGTGGATATTGAGCTTCAAAGTTTATTATTTGTTCATTCATGGTGTTACTATGTATAAGACTATTGTTTGAGTAAATTGTGCTTTATAAAAAGAGTGTTTTGGTGGATGTATTCATTTGAATATCTCTTAGAGGTCATATGGAGTGGGAAAATGTAGTTTAGAGTGATCTTGTGTTATTTTTTTGATCGATGAAGTGTTAAAGGGGAAATAGGTCTCCATGAGACCTACAAGGGCTACTAAGGCCTAATTAAAAGATGTAGTTGCTTAAGTGTGACCTATGGATGTTATGGCCAACCTATGACAATGGATTTGAGATATGTCTTATAATGATATAAGTCTTAAGGGTTAAGGAAAGTATTATGGCTGACCTAGAAGTTGATATTCATGAGGACTCTATAAAGAGTGAAAGCTAAGGTAATGGTTTTGAGAATTGATGAGGAAGTTTGAAGAGAGAATAAGATAGATATGAAGGAAAGAGATCAGAGGGAGTGTTCCTAGTATATGGACTAAAGAATAGAGTAGGTTGAGGATATTTTTGATTTCATAATAGTGATCATGTAGATCAGTAGATAAAGGATGAGTGAAGAAGTTTAGAGTGATCCAAAAGGGTGTTTGGATGCATTGCTTGTGTGAGAAAGTTTGAGTGTGTATGAAGAGTTGAAAGAGAGGTGTTATATATTTTTTCTCCATCAGATTGAAAGGAAATCAAAGTTATAGAGTTGTCGATTTCATAAGTGTTGTGTGGGTGTTGTTGACCATTTGTGGTCCTATATGCTAAAAAATTGATCTCCCTTTCTTTCCTTGATGTCCCAGTCTTTAATGCCTTCACCATTATTGTAATCATGGTTTTTTTCCTTTGTCATAGGCCTATTCTATAAAATAACTAAGTGATTTGAGTCTTATAGGTTTCAGGTTGATCTGAGGCTTGTTTCACTTCAAAAAATTACCTCGAGTAGGCCTTTTATTGCAAAGGAATAGGCCAGTTTTAAAGAAATGCAAGTCTTGTATAAACACTCTGAAGGGCAAGTACCCTTGCGAAGGGTAGGAAGATGCCAAACTAGACCATTCTAGCAGGCTGTGGAGGGTAGAGTTTTCCTTCAAAAGAATGACAAGGTAGAAGGCCGAAAGGTAAGTTTTCCTTCAGAAAAGATCCATGCAAAAGACAAATGATTTCTTTCAGACTTTTGTCTGAGTTTAATCCAAGGCAAAAGGGTAAAGGATTCATTTGTATTTTACTTTGAAGGAAATCCAAAGAAATTCAAAGGAAAGGATCAAAGGATTTCTTCAAACTTTTTGTTCGAAGAAAATCCATGTAAAACCAAAGGTGAATTCCTTCAGACAAAATGCCCGAAGGAATTCCTTCGGACATGTTGTCTGAAGAAAGGCCAAGGCTTTGAAGGAAAGACTTCTTTTGGATATAATTTCTGAAGGAATTCCTTCAGACATTTTGTTTGAAGGAATTGAGGAGACAAGCAAGCTCGAAGGAGTTGAGGAGACAAGTCCGAAGGAGCCCGAAGGGCAAGTACCCTTGTGGAGGTCTCCCAATGACCAAAAAGGGACCTTTTCCAAGCTCTAAAGGGACACCTTCCCTTCGGGAAGGTTTAATTGAAAAAGGTTGATGGTTCAGTTTCAAGAAAGCTGAAGGAATTACCAAAGTAATGATGGACTTGAGTATGTCAATTTCAGCATGGCGAATTAGTCGTTGGAGGTTCAAACGTCTGGCGACGGGCACGTGAATGTTAAATTCAAGGTGGTGAAATAGCCATTGGTTTTTTAATGGTGACAAGGATGTAGGCATTAAATTTAATGGGATGCATTACCCACTATGAAAGGAGCTCAAAATTGCCATAAAGAGATAAGAAATAGCAAGGAAAGAGGGAACAAAATAGAGAATCTAGAACACGGCCACGCACACATATGACAACATTTGGAATGTTTCAAAAGATGCACCCAACCAAGCACAAGGGAAAATAGAATAGTCTAGGTGGCATAAAAATCATCAGCATAAGAAGATATTTGCAGTGACCCATGCTTTCGTAGTGACATTAATATGACCCATGTTTTTGTAGTGACATTTAATATGCTTTAAGCACCAAAGTCAAGACTTGAGACATCTATAGCATGGATTTTTTAGGACATTTATAGAAGGATGACACCAGCATGAGAAAATTTCCTCTTCCTTAGGTGTTCAACATAGCATGTGCTACTTATTTTGGAAAGTGCTAAAGTCTTCTTTTTCATGCTATATATATTGTAACCTCCAAGAGAGGAAGATATCTCTCAACTTTTATGGTGAATCCCTATAGGATTTTACCTTGAATCAAGACATAGCATTTTTTACCTCTATTTGAGTTTGCACTTTTGTATATGTATATGATTTTGTCTTGTGTTAATTCATTTTCTTTCATGCTTTCATAGAATGATTCTAGCATGTCTAGTGTATTGTGAGTTTCTTCTTTTGTAGGTCAAAAAGAAGTGTCCATAGTAGAGTATAGGTGCATGTGAACAGGCTGCCATAGTGTGTCTTAAAACACCTCTAGTAGTTCTTCCTCCTTGTATTTACAGAGGACCCCTTATTAGACACTGATACAGAAGTGTAAAGGAAGTAATGATAGAATTTGAGAAGCAAGTGATGGAGATAAATATATTAGAGGAGAAGAATAAATATCAGTGAGAGATTATGTACAAAGAGGAGTGCTTGTTGAGGCAAGCTCAGGCCTTACAATCCATGAAGGAGGAAGTAGAAAAATGAGAGAGTCTATTCATTCAAGGAAATTAGCCATGTGTGCCTTCTTCCATTCCAAATCAGCCCCCTCCTATTCTAAAGAAAGCCCCCTCTTGTGCACCAAATCCTTTCTACCAAATAACACTTGCTCACTCTAGCTCATTTGATGTAGTAACCACTCTTGATCTTAATCCATTACACCTAGATTTCAAACATCATAGGGCATTAGAACAACCTCTCATGGAGACTAACCTTCTCAATTCTTTAGAGTGTGGACCCTCTTTTGATGGGAATCACCCTATATCTTTTGGAAAGCAACACATATCTCTTGAAGTAGCTCTTCCTATGCATGAGTAGACCCTTCCTAGTCTCCCTTAACCTCCTCAAATATTTTAGCATAGGAGTGCCTATCATGAACCAACTCATGTCCTTGAAGAGGATAAAGTTGCTACATGTTCACAAAGGAAAAGTTACAATCCCAAGGTCATGAGTTGGAAGCAAACAATGGAATCATGTGGTAGGAAAAAGAAGTGGAGAGGCATATTCATTTTGATAAAATCCTTGAAGGAGATGAAGCCACTCCTACTCATCATGATGATGCTTATGACCTCCAAGAAATGCTATTTCAAGAGAATATAGCGAGGCAAATTATAGAGTTGGAGTCTAGAATGATGTTCTTTAGCCAAGGTGTGATGGATGGTTTAGACCAAATAGCAGATTCCATGTTTGAACACACCCCATCTACACTCCTTCAAGATAGCTATCAAGCCACATATGATATAGATGAGGTGCTAGCCAAATGGAAGGAAGAGAATCATTCAATTCTAGCTCAAATATTTCCTCCCCTTCCACATGAGTTTATCCATCAACCCTCCACTCTATTCTTCCTCAAGAAGGGACCTATTTTTAAAGAGGTAAGTGTAGAAGAGAGGAACAAATTTTTAGCTTCCCAAGAGTCTATCATGAGTGAAAATGAAGATGAAATCATCATGGATGCTCCCTTTGAAGACAACATCAACAATGCAGAAGACACAGGTCATGCATACATGCAGATGTTCCAAAAATATGAAGAAGAGGTTGACAAACTTTATTTGTCAACAATGGATGATGAGGGATGTAGGCATGGTGAGCTCTCTTCTCCCTTATTTGATGAACTTCCTTGTTACTTTGATGAGGATAATGACCATGCCATGGAACTTGAGTTAGAGGAGGATCAGGAGGATGTCTTTGAACAACTAGAGACTCTAGTCTTTGAGGAAGAAAAGGAGAGCCCTGTCCATCATGATGAAAGCTTTGAAGAAGAGAGCCTTAAGCAAGAAGGTGATGTTCTGTGGGATAAGCAAGCAATTTGTGATCTCATTTCAGACATCAAAATAGCCACGCTTTTTCAAGAAAGCCATGAGGGAGTAGAAGATAAGTTTGATAGTCTCTTCAATGAGGCAGAAGGGAACAAGTCAATCCATGATGCATATCAAGGGGGCTATGAGCTACATGATCCCTATGGTGATGAGCTAGCATCCATTGAATTCTTGGTGAGATACACTAGCATGAAGGGCTAGCATGAGGCAAGCTTCTGAGAGCAAGATGAATACATATATGTTGGAAGCATGTTCGACCCTGATTCATTTGGATACAAGCCAATCAAGGTGGCAGACAAGAAGGGAAAGTCACCAAGTCTCCATTCCATTCAGTCACTTGTATGGAAACATAAGTTTTCTTACCATGAAGAAGACTTAAGAAGTTTTCCCTTTGATCCAAGAGGGAGGCAAATGTACCTAGTTAGTTGTACATATTAGTTTGCTTTCAATCATCTTTATTTTCCATGGGTGTTATTTGTACAAGTGTAGTGTTTTTTAGTCTTGTTGTGTGTTGTTTTTTTCCCTATTGCTTGAGGTAAAGATTTTTTGGTCATATGTATTTAGAAGGATATTACTAACTCTTTCAAGATGCATCTTGAATCCATGCATAATGGACTTTGAGGCTACTAATCTTTTTAAGCATAGTAGGCATGCTTCCCCTGGGAATCACTAAATTATTAACAATTTTTGGTCTTGTAGGCTAAAAAATTAGTCTCCATTTCTTTCCTTGTTGTCCCATTATTTGATGCCTTCACCATTGTTGCAATCATGGTTTTTTTCCTTTGTCGTAGGCATGTTCCATGAAAGAACTGAGTGATTTGAGTCTTGTAGGTTTTGGGTTGATCTGAGGCTTGTTTCGCTTCAAAAATTTACCTCAGGTAGGCCTTTTATTGAAAAGGAATATGCCAATTTTAAATAAATGCAAGTCTTGTATAAACACTTTGAAGGGAAATTACCCTTGCAGAGGGCAGGAAGATGCCAAACTGGACCATTTTAGTAGCCTGCAGAGGGCAGAGTTTTCCTTTAAAAGAATGACAAGGAAGAAGGCCGAAAGGTAAGTTTTCCTTTGAAAAAGATCCATGTAAAAGACAAATGATTTCTTTCAAACTTTTGTTTAAGGGAAATCCAAGGCAAAAGGGTAAAGTATTCCATCATATTTTTCTCTGAAAGAAATCCAAATAAATTCAAAGGAAAGGAGCAAAGGATTTCTTTGGAATTTTTGTCCTAAGAAAATCCATGTAAAACCCAAGGTGAATTCCTTTGGACATTTTGTTCGAAGAAATTCACCCGAAGAAAGGCCAAGGCTTTGAAGGAAAGACTTCCTTCAGACAAAATGTTTGAAGGAATTCCTTTAGACATTTTGTCTGAAGGAATTGAGGAGACAAGTAAGCCCAAAGGAGCCAAGGAGATAAGTAAGTCTGAAGGATCTTAAAGGGCAACTACCCTTGCAGAGGGCTCCCAGTGACCAAAAAGGGACCTTCTCTAAGATCTAAAGGGACACCTTCCCTTTGAGAAGGTTAAATTGAAAAAGGCTGAAGGTTCAGTTTCAAGAAAGCTGAAGGAATTACCAAAGTGATGACGGGTCCGATCACATCAATTTCAGCATGGTGAACTAGTCGTTGGAGGTTCAAACATCTGTCGATGGGTGTATAAATGTCAAATTCAAGGCAATGAATAGCTATTGGTTTTTGAATGGTGATAGGGTCACAAACATAAACTTTAATGGGATGCATTACCCACTGAGAAAGTAGCTCAAAATTTCCATAAAGAGACAAGAAATAGCAAGGAAAGAGGGAATAAAATAGAGAATATAGAACACGACCATGCACACATATGATAACATTTGGAATGTTCCAAAAGAAGTACCCAACCAAGTGCAAGGGAAAATAGAATAGTCCAGGTGGCACAAAAAACATTAGCATGGGAAGATATTTACATTGACCCATGCTTTTGCAGTGACATTAATACGACCCATGCTTTTGCAGTGATATTTAATATGCTTTAAGAACCAAAGTCAAGACCTGTGACATCTACAACATCAATTTTTTAGGATGTTTCTAGAAGGATGAAACTAGCATGAGCAAATTTCCTCTTCCCTAGGTGTTCAATGTAGCATGGGCTGCTTATTCTGGAAAGTGCCAAAGTCTTCTTTTTCATGTTATATATATTGTAACCTCTAAGAGAGGAAGATATCTCTCAACTTGTATGGTGAAGCCCTATAGGATTTTACCTTAAATCAAGACATAACATTTTTACCTCTATTTGAATTTGAACTTTTGCATATGTCTATGATTTTGTCTTATGTTAAGTCATTTTATTTCATGCTTTCACAGAATGATTCCATCATGTCTAGTGTATTTTGAGTTTCCTCTTTTGTAGGTCAGCAAGAAGTGTCCACAATAGAGAATAGGTGCATGTGAATAGGCTACCATAGTATGTCTTAGAACACCTCTGGTAGTTATTCCTCCCTGTATCTTGAGAGGACCCCTTATTAGACACTGATACAAAAGAGTTTCTCATTTTAAATGAAGTGTATATCATCTTGTCCTTGGTGTAAAGTGTATGTCAAAGCTAAGTATATCAATCATTTTGGTGCATCACTGCTTTAGTTTAGTTTCTATTTTTCAATATTTTCTCTCTCTTTCCCCCCCAGTATTAGCAGTAGTAGCAAAAGACAATAGAGATGCATCAAAGGGAGCTAGCCCTTATCTAGATATTCTCCCCTCAGTTTTGCCAGACCCACAAAAAGAGGGTAGTCTCCATTGTGCCACATGGAAGAGAGAAGCCCAGCCTTCTTTCAAGGGTGCAATCCATAGTGTCAATAGGTGCTGCACATCTAGAACAAGTTGGTGTTTTTTCATACTTAGGGGTGGGTGCTCCTTGTGAAGTGGGTGCTTTAATAAAAAGTCTCATTTTTGTGATCATCTTATAGGACAAGTAGTCCATGTGTTTTTAGGTTTGAGAGTGGGTTTTATTCCCCATGAGAGTTTCTCATAGAATTCAAGTGTTATGTGTTTGATCTTTCATTATCTCTCTTATTCATTTTTATGAATAACTTGTATGCTTTATGAATGCTTATGGTCATTGATTAAGAGTTTGAAAGGATTACAATTTAAGTTTGAAATATCTTGAATCATTGATTCACCCCCCCTCCTTTCAATGATTGTACCTCCAATAATTGGTATCTGAGCAGGACCCACATTATACACTTAAAGGTGATCCAAGGTACAATATGACAAGTCAATAGATGTAGAGTTTCTTTATAAAAAAAACACCATTGTCCAATGGGTCAAATTATGCTTTATGGAGTACAAGGATGATATTGGCTATCCATCATGGATGGTTATACTACACCAACTACTCCTCCAATTAGTGTTGTTGACAGTAAGTTGAGTGAGAATAATTCTAAAGCTATGAATGTTATAATTTGTGGTCTATCTAAGGTTAAGTTCACCAAATTGATCCATTTCAAGTTTATTAAAGAAATTTGGGTCAAATTATAGACTATCTGTGAAGGAGACTCCAAGGTAAAAATGGTTGAGTTGCATACCTACTGAAGGCAATTTTAAGGTCTCAAAATGAAGGAAGAAGATACTATGACATCCTATCTTCTAAGGGTTGATGAGGTAATAAACATGATCAGAGGTCTTGGAGATGTTATTAATGAATTTATTATAGTAAAAAAGGTATTAAGGACTCTTACACTCAAGTTTGATTCAAAGGTTTTTATTGTAGAAAAAATTCATGATATCACTCAGATGAAGATGGATGAACTGCATGTCATCCTTGTTGCCTATGAGATGAGACTGGATGAGGACAAACCTCCTAAGAAGGAAGCATCCTTCAAGGTGATCAAGGAGACAAAAGCTAAGAAGAATAAGTTAAGTCTTAAAGATTTTGATCTTAATGAAGATCAACTTGACGCCATGATTGTAAGAAAATTGAGGGTAGGATCAGGTAAGTATGAAGGAAAACTTCCTTTTAATTTTTTTTCATGTGATAAAGTTGGTCAATTTATAGCTAGATGTCCAAGTAGAGACAAGTTTAAACACAAAGAAGATTATAAGGAATTTCATGACGATGAACACAAGGAATTTGAGGCTTCTATCAAGTACATAAATTTCTTCAGTTTAAAAATGGAAAGAAAGAATCATACAAAGGCAGTAAGAGACTTTACCATGAATAAGATAGTAACTAATCTATAGAAGAAGAAGTAAACACATCTGATAGTGATGATTATTTTCATAATGAGGACAAGGAGACATTTTTCATGGATTTTAGTGATGATGAAGGTAAATTTTATTTAAGAAGAGATTTCTTTGGTAGAGATAGCCTAGAAAAAGAAGATGATAAAATCACTCTTGAATATAAATATCTAGATACTATGGAATAAATGAAGATAATACAAAGAAAGAATAGAAAACAAGATTTCTTGATCAAATCCTATGAGGAACAAATTGGACTTTTTGAAGGAACGCTGAGTAATGAAGTCAAGGAGCATGATGAGATCATGCAAAAACTTGAAACTTAGGTTTGTACTCTTAATTAAGAAGTAAAGAGTAAGTATGAAGAGTGTATCATGTATCAATTAGAGATGGAGTCTTTGTAGATGAAATTAAATCAAGATATGGGAAAGATTGAAATGTTTTAGAAGTCAGAAGCAAGCAACTCTAAAGGAGATGATCTCATGATAAATAAAGATACAACTGATGATTTAGATAACAAGGATGAATTGATGAATGCTCTTGAAGATCTAAAAATTGAGAAGAAAAGGAGCAAGAAGATGATGTCACAAATCAAGGACTATGAAGAGAAATTCAGTGTGTTTGAATCAAGAATTAATGATGACACTAGAGAACATGAAGATACTATTAAGCATCTCAATAGTCAATTAGAAACTATGTCTATAAGCCTAAAATACAAAGAAGATGAGTGCTTAAGGTATGTGATTAAAATTGAGTCATTAAAAGTTGAGATAGATAAATTATCTTATGAATTGAAGTCATTTTTGAAGTTTGAAAACAGCTCAAATGATCTTGACAATATTTTGAGTAGTCAAAAGTATGCAAGTGATAGAACTGGTCTTGGATACAAAGAAGAAAAAAAGCATGTAACTCAAGACAAGATAAAGTCAGATGTGAACAAGGAAAATTAGACTTTGAATATCAATTATCAGTCAAGGAATGAAGGTATTGGTAGAATGAAGATAAATTAGATCAAACATCCAAATGATATGAGGTATGTAAATTTCAATGGTCATTGTCACTCTTGCAATCAATTCAGTCATAGGTCAAAATATTGTAAAAGATATTAAATAGTCAAATTTCATGGATTTATGAGCAAGAAAATGGAAATCATGAATAATATCATCACTCAAGATAGTCAATAAGTTCACAAGGAAAGAATGACATCATTTGCTACAAGTGTCAAGGGTTTAGTCATATTGTAAAGTTTTGTAATATCTTCATCAGGAGACTAAATGATCAGGTACATGAATGAATTCATGAAACTTCAAGGAATAATCATATATCTAAATCACAAGGTATGTACAATTTTATAAAACTCATTTGTTTCAAATGTCATGAGTGACATCATATAGCAAGGTTCTGCAAAAATTATTAGTACTCTACTTCAAAAATTGTCAATCCTATCATGAAGAGAAGGAGCCATAGTGAATGGAGGCTTAAGGAGGTAAATGAAAAATAAGTTCAAAGTGGATTATTTGTCATGATAGGAATAATGAACAAATTAAAATAATAAGGAACAAGCCTTATCTACCCAAATGGACAAGGAAATCAAGCAGATCCTGAGATAAAAGAAAAGAATAAGGTTGAAAACTCATTCAAAGCCAATCTGAAGATGTGAAAGGACTACAAGTCAAGTAAGAGCATGGAGATATGGGAGTCTCCTAATTTTTGGGATATTTATTCCCTCTATGGAAATTGGGTGTCTCTACCTATACTTCTTGGGAGACATCTTTCATGTGTGGAAGCAAGTGTGTGTTCTCTAGGTAATGATTAAAATGCCAATTAGTAAAAAGGTATGTTCTCTTCAATTTGATAATATGCAAGATGTGTTTGGCTAAGGGGTAGTTAACTCAATTATATTGAGTGGATTGAAGAAGATGTGCATGATGTGAGGGGAATTATATGTGAAGATGCTTTAGTCATGATAAAAGTGTGAAGATGTCTAGTACAGTTGTGAATTCAAGAATATTGATATGATGACTTGATCAAACCAAGTCATGTGTTTTGACAAGGTATTGAATATTCATTAATGATCAAAGAGAGCTTGTGAGTTATGTAGATAGATAGGTCTAAGGATCAGATAAGCCAAAGTTTATGTTGGTGTATGTCAAAGAACAAATGACATGAGATGGAGCTTAATGTTAGGGGGAGCTTTCTAAGCTCTTTGATTATTTTTCTAGCTCAATGATCAAGTTTTCATATTTAGGAAGAGACCCTTTATCATTAATGTCAAAGGGGGAGAAAGAGTAGAATTAAGGAGTTCAAATAAGTAAGAAGTCATTCTAAGGGTGTGTTGAGCATGGTCAATGATCTTAGGTTTTCATTAATGTCAAAAAGAGTATGTGGTACTAGTGCATAAATGACAAAGAAGTCATGTTTGATATCTTGGAGAGATATGGCACATGTACAGGTCTGTAAGGATAAAGAAGTTGTGAGGAATCCATAGATGTCTTGGTGAAGTTTTGGTGTGTCATTTGATCATTTGGAAAGATAAACATGCATATTCTAGTTTAAGAGAATCTAAACCATCACAGCATGTCATGCAGATATGAATGATCCATCAAGTTTGTTCCTTTTATGTAGGTAATTATAAATTCAACATTGGTCAAATATTTTCATGGAGATGTTATCTATAGTTCCAGGAAGGTACTCTAAAGATTTGGAGTCTTGAAGTATTTTCTAGTTCAAGATATAAACCTTCAAAGTTGCTCTAGTAGACTGTGATGGATCAAATACCATAAATTTTATATACATTGACATCTGAGGTCAAATAATCAAGATCTAACATAACATGTTTAACCATGCATATCATGATCAATGGTTTACATTAGTCAATAAGTCAAAAATAATGCTCAGAAGGCACATGGGGATGCCATGTGACAAAAGTTCATTAGAGACTAACTACAGGGTATGTAGAGGGCATGAAAGACTACCAAAGGACACAAGAGTGAGGTCTGATAGCAATGTACTCAAAATTCATGTGGGACTATCAAGTGGTGTAAGAGCAAGGATTGATAGTAATGTTCTCAAAAGGCATACAAGGGTGCCAAGTATTTTAATTGTGGAAGCGCAGATCAATGATCAATGGTCAGTGATGTAAGTTAAATTTAGGAGACTTCTAAGGAGATAAATAGAGCATAATTTATCTATATTTTAGGTAGCATGATATGATGAAAAGTGTCAAATGTTTTACTTTGAACAACAACTGTTGGCATTTGAATTAGCAAATGAAAAAACTAGTTTGTAGTATTTTGCTAATATCTTTTGATCTAAGAGGAATTTTCTAATGGAGTAAAAATAAAAGTTAAAGATGGATTCAAGGCACATCTATAAAATTTTATTAGAAGGTATGAATTTTTTTAAAGTTATATATATTGAGATTCAAATTTTACTATTTGTTCATTCGTGGTGTTACTATGTACAAGACAATTATTTGAGTAAATTGTGCTTTAACAGAAGAGAGTTTTGGTGGATGTATTCATTTTAAGATGTCTTATAGGTCATATGGAGTGGACCCATGTATTTTATAGTGATCTTGTGTTCTTTTTTTTTCTTGATGAAGTTCTAAAGGGGCAATAGGTCTCCATGAGACCTATAAGGGATACTAAGGCCTAATTAAAAGATGTAGCTGCTTAAGTGTGACCCATGGATGTTTTGTCCAACCTATGACAATGAATTTGAGATATGTCTTATAATGATATAAGTCTTAAGGGTTAAGTTAATTATTATGGCTGACCTAGAATTTGATATTCATGAAGACTCTATAAAGAGTGAAAGCTAAGGTAATGGTTTTGAGACTTGATGAGGAAGTGTTAAGAGAGCATAAGATAGAGGCAAAGGAAAGAGATTAGAGGGAGAGTTCCTAGTAGATGGAATAAATAATAGAGTAGGTTGATGATATTTGTGATGTCATAATAGTGATCATGCAGATTGATAGATTAAGTATGAGTGAATAAGTTTAGAGTGATACAAAAGGGTGTCTAAATGCATTGCTTATATGATCAAGTTTGAATGTGTATGAAGAGTTGAAATAGAGGTGTTATATATTATTTCTCCATCAATTTTAAATTCAATCAGAGTACTAGAACTATTTATTTCATAGGTGTTGTGTGGGTGCTCAGCATCTATAACAAGTTGGTGCTTGTTCATACTTAGGGGTGGGTGTTCCTTGTGAAGTGGGTGCTTCACTAAAAAGTCTCATGTTTATGATCATCTTATAGGAAAATTAGTCCACGTTTTTTTAGGCTTGAGAGTGGGTTTTATTACCCATGAGGGTTTCCCACATAATTCATGTGTTGTGTGTTTGATCTTGAATTATCTCTCTTTTTCATTGCTACGAATAACTTGTATTCTTTATGAATACTTATGTTCATTGATTAAGAGTTTGAAAGGATTACAATTGAAGTTTGAAATGTTTTAAATCACTTATTCATCCCCCCCCCCCTGCCCCCCGCTCAGTGAATTTACCTATAAAAAATTGAATTCATGAATCATATGACCCTTGATATCACATCAAGGATGATGATATTATAAGAGGAGGAAGATGTAATTTACCTCATATTTTGGTAGCATCTTTATAATAAATATTGCCCTAATCTTACTCTTCATATATCTTTGTACATGTAGTGTGAACTAGAGGAAGCTCTACCTACCTATGTCTTCTACTCATCATGACCTTCCATGAAATTTTCATCACAATAATTATTTGAGTGGATCTTCTTCTTTGTCAACTAGGTTATAGCATTCTTACCATAAGAAATTTTAAATTACTAGATCCTTAAAAGTATACATTGAATTTATTAGTAAAAGTATGACACTATTATGATCTTAATAAAGTGTTATGGATTCTATTATTATGTAATACTTCTATAATTTAACATAAATCGGTTATATCCATGATTTTTTAAAACTTGATACTTAGACATAGCCCTAGATTTAACTATGATAATTTTAAGATATTAATAATTATTAGATATGAGACTTGGACCTTATTAGAATAATTATGCTACTATCATTAGACCTATAATTTTATGGCTAGTGATTGATCATAAGATAAAGGGTTCAAAAGCTTGGATAAACCCACAAGTCTATGATTTACTTTTGTCTTCTAGAGGAGGTAAGGTTGGATATTTCAAAATAATAAGAAATTGTTTAAATTCATCAATAATCCTGAACCTTATATTCTCCTATTTGTTGTTTGTTTCCTATATGCTTACGAATATAAATGTTAAATCTTAATATCTTTGGTTTTTATAATAAAAAACTAGAGAAAAATGTATATATTTTAGCTCTTAGCTGAGCTTATGAAGATAAAGTAATAGAGTGGAATTATGGGAAAAATTATTATATGGTTGTATGGATCCATTCAATCTTCATACTTATAGAATGGTTTATATATTATGGCTAATTATTTTAATCAATGTATGGAATTCTTGGAGTAATATAGGTATTTCAATGTCTCTCAAAGTTAGGACACTAAGGATTGAGGATTAATCATAGGACTTAACATCATGTGGACCATCAATGAGACTACGACAGTGGCCATTAATTATAGGTTTCATAAAATTTTTGAAAATGTTGGTAAAGAGAAAAAAATTCTGATTTTTTATATGGGCATAGGCACATTTTCTATTATCCTTAATCATACAATGAATAGGTGTGCATTTGATGGACATTAATGGTCAGAGAGTCATTTAAGGGTTAACACTAACATTGTGTTCAATGGTTATGTTGTTTTTTTAATATTTTATGGTTACCCTATGTGGTTGTAATTTTTTTGACATTTCAAGAAGGTTGAATAGATAGATGGGACACTAGACTTGGATAGGGATAACATAGCTTTAATTATCATAGTTTTGATCCATTATTAATGAGATATTGCTCTTCTATTTAAATACATATGGATTATACTAATACTAAAGGATTTTTATGCTATCATGGCTTTATAATGAAACTATTTCCAGCTTCATATTGTTCTTTAAATTTTCACTGCTTGATGCTACACTTATGATAAAGGATTTATGTAATAGTCTAGTTGTTTAAGACTATGTATAGATGGTAGCCTAATAATGCCACTAGAATTTATATTGAATTTAATTTAAGTATATACTTGATCAATGGCAATGACTACAAAACATAAAAAGGTCATAGAGGCATATACATGTTTCACTACACACACACACACACACATGCATGCATAAATGTGAATTTACTAAAAATAATTAACCCAAATATGGTAATAAATAAATAAGATACAACAAAAAACTTCAAGGTCATGCTACTTATTTACCTAATTATTGAAAACTAGATTTATTGCATATGTGTGTCTTACATTGTGTGTGTGTGTGTGTGTGTGTGTGTGTGTGTGTGTGTGTGTGTGTGTGTGTGTGTGTGTGTGTGTGTGTGTGTGTGTGTGTGTGTGAGAGAGAGAGAGAGAGAGAGAGAGAGAGAGAGAGAGAGAATTTGCATATGTCAGACATGGTATGTATGTGCATTTTAATGTATTAACAAAATCAACAAAAATACAAAATAAAGGTAGTTGACATTATTCTTACTACACAAACTAATTAAAAAAAAGGTTCATCTTTTTATGATTGAAAACTATTAATTTTAGTGCACCTATCAAAAAATGAATAGATAGAATGGATTGCATTTTAGTTCGTGTGTGTGTGTGTGTGTGTGTGTGTGTGTGTGTGTGTGTGTGTAATTAATACATACATATACATATACACATATATAATATATTTATTATATATATTATATATGTATATATGTGTATATGTATATGTATGTATTACATATATACATACATACATACATTTGAAATCAACACTATATCAGTCTCAATGTTGAAGTTTATTCATATACCCTTGATGGTGTAATCATACCCATGTTAGTTAGTGTATTGATACAAATGCATAAATTGAGTAGGTGTTATTGAAAACACAACCACTAAGAGGGGGGACCATGGGGCATGGGGTGAATTAGTGTGCATAAGTTTCATTCAATTCCATTCATCATTATTTAACCATTCAAACTAACATAGATATATAACAATGCATAAAAGATCAATCACATAAGCATGAGGTAATATATAAACATATGAACATCAAACATGTGTGGGAAACCCTCATGGGGATAAAACCCACTATCACACCACTTTGACTACTTGTCCTATAAGTAATCATACAACATTTAGTGAGGCACCAACTCCACAAGGAGCACCAACCCCTCACTAGTTAGGTACCAACCCAACTAGTCCTTTAGAAAGCTCTATAGACATCCAATTCCTAACATCATTTGTGTTGAAATTGTCAATCTTACTCGAATTGTACTCGAATGCACATTTTAGGTCAAAATACATAAAATGCCCTAAATGGTTTGAACTTATCACTTACAAGTGATAGTTTAGGTCAAAGTATCCCTAAATAGGGCAATGCATTTTATGGGCCAGCTAACTTTGATCAGATCATTTCAAGTCAAAATAATGATTTTGCTATTTAGTGCTCTGAATCACTCATTTCTTCTAATTCATTGGTACACATCATATACCTTTGGTATTTGCTATTGGAAACATCCTAAATGGGAATACGGTTCCAACACATCTAACATCACCTTCTAATTCCCCTCTAGTCAAATTATGACCCAGTAAATTGACTTTCTGACCATTTTGATTAATTGAGGGACAATTTTCAAATAATTGCATAAATGTTGATTAACCTTGTTTAAGGCTAATTAATCCAAATCAAGAGCTTAAGTGGATTTTTCATGAGATTTGTTGAATATTTCTTTTTGAAAATTGATTTCTATTATATGCATCACCTAGTGACATCATCTATGGGGTGGCATTCATCAAGCCATAAGTGCATAAAATATTAGGATTATGGGTCACCCATGCCTAGTTAATGCCTCCCATGCCTTTTCAATGCCCTTTCTTCCAAGGTCATGATGAAGATAATTATGGATTTAATTCCAAATATTAGGATTATCCTCAACCACACATCTTCATCTCAAGATGGATGATCATGGTTGATCCTGACCAATCTCAAAAATATATAAATAGAGAGGCCATGAACATCATTTCTAAGATATTTTTGTGCAAGGTTATTATGCTCAAATATCTTCAAAGATTGAATATTGCAAATTTATAATGCTAAATTATTTCCACAAATCTTCATTGATAGGCTAGTTTAGTGATTTACAATCAAGAGCTTAGGTTTTATGAAGTGTTCTTGAGGCATTGGAGGAGCTTACCACCATTGTTGACAAAGACAAAGATGCTTGATCAAGGGAGAACCTATTTTTGAGCCACATGGGTATGGTGAATCCATTTGGTAAGGTAATATGGTGTTGCTTTCTTTCATTTGTTTCTTTCTATCCTTTGTAATTCCCATAGGAGTAGATAGGCTTGGTTAGTTATTTATTTAATCATGTTTCATTATTTATGGAATAATTCTTGACTAACTTGCTTTGTAATCCTCTCTACATCTTGGCACACCTAGTGGGACTAGATGCATCCTACATCTGAAGGAGATCATTTTGCAACTTTAAAATATTTATTTAAGCCTTTGAAACTCTTTCAAATTGATTTTCTAACTTTATTTTACCATTTTTGGTTACCACAGGTTTTACACAGTAACTGACGTCTGTAGAAATACTGACATTGGCTAGATCTCGATAAGCCGTAACCAACATCCGTCACTATGTGTTTTCCAAAAACATAGACTTGAGACCTACTTCTTCAAAGTTTGTTGTTTCAAACTCAAAAGGGATTTAAAGCTAAAGGACATGCTAACATTTTTACTATAGGAACAAGCTTTTGCTTTGATAAAAAAATGTTTAAATCACCTCTTGCATGCTTAAAAATCAATTAATAACTTTGTTTTGGGTGTTTAAAAAAGAATTCAGGTATTTTTGGTGAATTTTTTTCAAAGTTTACAACTAAGACCAGGGGGTCAAATGAACACCACCGAACATTTTATTTGGGTTTAAAATTGAATACATTTGTCAATTCTTATTTGCAATAGTCATTTACTTAAGTTTTTGTTTGGCAAAAAGAGGAATGTTGCATGTATTATATTCTATTTGTCCCCTATAGGGAACCCTTGGAATCAAAAGATCCATTCATATTGCAAATAGCCTAGTCCAAGGATTATAAAGAATGTCACCTAAAACACTCCCCAAAAACTTGCCAAAGTTTGGGTGATCTTGAAAATGACCCTAAAGTCTTTCTATTTTATGCTTTCTTTATTTTCATGAAAACTTGGCTTACGAGGGAGACATAATTACCTCCCATGAGTTATTTCAAGTATCTTTGGCCCAGAGTCTCACCTCCTAGCATTGACTTCATTTGACTCCTTTGGAGTTGTACATGGGATGTATCTACATTTGGACATCACACTACATTGAGCAAACAACAGGATGTAGTGGTTATAAAAAGGATTAGAGATTTTTATAACTAGCCAATGCCATGATCACCTAATTTTTGTGCTTTTCCTTTGCATCATTTGACGTGAAATTCATTGTGCAATTGATTCCCCTAGAATGATTGAAACCTTGCTAGTTTAGTAGATCCCACTATACCATACCTTGTTAGTTTAGATTTAAGACATTTATTTTTTTGTCATTAGCTTACTTGGTCTTGATTTATGTCTGAAAATTCTTGTTAACTCAATGAACTTAACCAAAACACATTGTCCTCAATTTTCTTAAGCAAGGGAGGTGTTAGACTGTCCAAATGGAAAATTCATCTTTTCCTTGTTCAATTTGTTATCAAAAGCTTTGTGTCATGTCATCCACTTTGGCATAGTTATGCTGCCCAGTTGAGTCTAGATATTTTACCCAATTTGTTTAAATCCATAATTTATAATCCACATTCAAAATTAAACCTTTTTGAGTTCTAAGGGTTGGTACATCAAAATGGGTTCGCTATTTGTGCACTAAGCTTGTTTTAACTTGGGTTCAATTTTCTATTTGGATTGAAGTTCATTTCTTAAGACTCAAAATCACATTATCATCTTGGTGGACTCAATTCATCTTATGTATTACTCATGCTTTGAGTCCTAGAACATATTTTATCCTACTAGAATCATGTTGTGATGTTGTGCTACCCATTTGGTCATAGCTTTATGCTTAGTGATTCACGTATGTTGTTACATCTTGGGTTGCTTAGTTCATTTTGTCTTCTTCATAATCTAGAGAGATTTCCTCTAAAATTCTAGGGTCAACTTATCAAAGTTGAAGCTAGCTTTTGTAGTGTGGTGCATCACAAAGATCTAGGCTTTGGGGTCTTTGAATTATGTTACTCTCTTTCGATCTATATGATTTCAACTTTATCAAAGGTTGAGTAAACTCATGAACCAAATCTTCTAAATTGTGTGTGGTTTCAAACCACCCTCCTTTATAGGCTCATTGGTACCTTGGTTATTTGTTTAAAAGAGAGCTAAAGCATAATTTGATTGGTTGTCAAACATTATTCCAAATTTAGTCAAACATGTAGAATAGCTCTTTTTAGACATGACTCAAAGGTTCACTCATAGTGGGGCCTTTTATGCCTTAGTTATGAGGATGAGAAATTTTATGATGGTCAAGATAACCTCATTTTTTTTAATGATATCCCCGCAATAGTAGAATTTGAAGATGATTATAATGAATATCAACCCCAAAAAGATCAAGATGAAGCCCTTCTTAGATTGATAGAATTAGGTGCTAGACTACCTTCTGATTTTCTTATAAAAAAATTGCATACCTTAGTTAGAGAAGGATAACAATGACTAAAAGAGAAAGATTTTGCACAAATAGACATACCTTCTTTCTCTAACAAAGGAAAGTAAATACAAATAGAGTTAAAACCCACAAATCTAGATCTTCTAGCTAAGATCAAGATAATAAGTCAATGATATGCAAATTAACTTGTCACAGACTTAACTGACTCCCTCGTTTCCACTTTAATTCACAATAATGCTTTGAAAGAACATGAAGATATGGTGGAAAGTACGTAACAAGTATTAGATGAGAACATTACCATAGTGGTTCAAGGTAATTTAAATGAATAGTTAAAGTCACAAGAGACCTTACAAGATGTTCTATTTAACACAAAACATACATTCTTCAATCATCAAGAACCTCTTGTTACTTTACAAACTCAAAAACCCAAACATTCAATTTGAATTGAGGAAATCCCTCAAAACAACCAAAGGTTGGTAAATAAACATATAAATTTAAAAAATAAATAAAGTGCAAAATAGCCAGATTCAAGGAATGTTTTACAATCCAAGAATCAGTGGCCTATTTTATCAACTCAAGAAGAAAATCAAAATCTAATCATGGATCAAAAGATATACACTTCCTATAGATCCATACAAAATTAGGGGCACATTACACCCTAGTAGCAACAAAACTAGGGGCACATTCCACCCCAATAGCAAAAAAATTAGGGGCTCATTCCACCCCAATAGCAACAAAATTAGGGGCACATTCCACCCTAATAGCAACAAAATCAGGGGTACATTCCACCCTAACAAAAACAAAATTAGGGGCACATTCCACCCCAATAGAAAAAAAACCAAGGGCACATTCCACCCTAACAACAATAAACTAGGGGCACATTCCACCCCAATAGCATCTTATCCAATCCACAAATGCACCAAACATGCAAGAATGGAATTCTATGAAGGAAATTGTCCAAAGATTGAAGATAAATAATAGAGTCAAAAAGTACAAATTTGATAAGATATGCCCATATCCATTTGACTTATCTATTCTCCAAAACCCCTTTCCACCTCATTTTGAGGCACCCAAATTTGACAGATACAAAGGGAAAGGAGATCCACGTGAACACATATAAGCAATCTTCATCTTGTGTCAAGAGGTTGCTTATAGTAGTGAGTACTTACTACAAATATTTTTGTGAAGTTCAACAAGACAAGCTCTTGATTGGCTACTTAAACTACCCAAGGGATCAGTTGTGGATTGGAATGACTTATCAAAAAAATTTGTTAACCATTTCTCATATAATATAGAATATGAATTAATCATTGTTGACTTATGCAAAGCCAATCAGCATGATGGTGAAAGTTTTCTTGCATATCTACAAAGGTGGAGAGAATTGGTAGGCCACTTTCAACATAACTTACAAGACAAATAGTTGGTTGATATCTTTGCACAAAATTTGCATCCTAAAGTTGTGCATAATCTATGGTTAGCTTGTGCTAACTCATTTGAAGAAATAATTGACAAAGGAGTGTAGATTGAGAAAGCTTTTATTACTAGGGGCCTTGTTAAGATATTTACATAAGGACATGCTTATAATAAGGATAAATCACTAGCTCCTCAAATGGTTATGCAAGATAAGTCTAAGGGCTTTCACATAAATAAGAACATGGTTGGAAATGAGGTGATAGAAATAAGACATGTACAAATGGTATAGGCTATGCCTCCTCTGAATGTACAATTAGCTCCCTCAAATCCACTAACTAATTTTCAAATACAACCTCTATGAAGGACATTTCATAAAAATTAGAGTCTTTATCAAGTTAGGAGAATCAGTTGAAGTAGTATTACAAAAGCTCATTGCAGCTAATTTAATTATATGACTAGTGTCAAGACAATTTCCTCCAGATCAGCCAAAACTAGACTTGTACAAAGAGAATGAATGGTGTAAATTTCATCATGTTTTTGGTCATGGTACATATCATTGCATTCAATTATGACATATTATTGAGGAATTTATAGAAAATGGTGTGCTAGAAATTAAGTTGGCCCCTAATCAGGACACAAATCAAGATATGGAAATCTACAAAGACTCCTTTCCTTGACATGATCCACCACCACCAAAAAATAATAAAAATGGTCACAATCAAGGATAGAGGTAGAATCAAAACCAACAACAAGGTCAGAATCATAATGAGCATAATCAAGATCATGATCCCCACACTAATAATGTGGCTTATAACAATGTACCTTACGACTAAAATAACACTATGGGATGTATTTTTACAACCCATATTGCCACTATTATTGTGATGCCACATGGATAATCTCATGTTCCTCACAAAATGATACCCATTATTATAGGGTTAGTACCCTCTCCCCCTAGTAATACCATGTCAAATTTGCATCGTCATGTTGCTACTCTGTTTGCATAGTTACTAATCTAGAACAATAGTACCATTCTTTTAAAGGCTCCTTACTAACCAAAAATTATAGAAATACCATTAATCACCATCTAAGGCCCTTTGCCTTTCTCTTCTAATTATAATGACTCCTTATCACCTCTACATTGTGCAGTTACAACTAGACGCCCATGAGTTACCATTCAGGGCCCTTCACCCACTTCTTTCCATAAACCTAATGAGAACATTGTGCCAATAGTTCCAAATATGAATGCTGTCCCAACAAAGACCAAACTAGTTCAATACATAATGCAAAGGCCTTTTAGTATAATGGATCAATTAGATAAAATCCCTACATAAATTTCCATATCATAACTCTTGTGGACATCCGATGTCCATAGAACCATCTTCAATAAATTTTTACAAGAGTCTATTGTGCCTAATGATATAAACCTTGATCAATTCTATAACCTAATTAGACATTTGTCTTCATTTCAACAAATCACATTTGATCAAAAGGACATGTCCACCCTTGGCCCAAACCATAATAACCCACTATACATTGAGATAATCATTACGGATCACAAGATCAAGTGGGTTCTTATAGATAATGGTTTAGGTCTGAAAATCATATCTCTTAAATTGATGTGATGATTAGGTTACATGGACAAAGACATTTAGCTAGAGACTATTACAATCAAGGCTTACGATAATGCTGAGAGGGAGTCATCTAGTACAATTTGGTTGCTAATCATGGTTGGGTCTATTTCTCATCACACATTATTCCATATTATGGATATTAAGCTTCCTTATAACATACTTCTTGGTCATCCTTGGATTCATGAAGTACAGGTAGTTCCATCTAATCTTCACTAATGCCTTAAGTTTCCCTATGATGGGATTGAGGTTACTATTCCCACTGATCAACAACCATACCAATATTGAAAACATCTTAAAGAAAAGTTTTGTAATATAACTATTGCCCAGGTTCTGAATTCATTGTAAAGAAGAACAAGCCATCATTTCTCATCCATCTCCATCTAATTATATAGACCATGGTGATCTAGCCTCCACTTCAACTGATCTATTCCCTGCAGCTCTAGCCAAGTAGGTTATTATTAAATATGTAGGCATTTCCATGTACCATATAAAGGACATCCTCCATATTGTAAAATTACCAAAATCCCCTAAAAATTTTGGTAAGCCTAAAAATTCCTAGACTCCCAATAGACCTTATCAGATTCGGCAACCAAAGAAGAAGCAACCAAAACCTCATGTGGTTTATGTACCTGTAATTGCACCAAAGAAATATCGAGAGGCTTTTATCAAGGGAAAGTGGTTATATTCTGAGGGCCTTGCAGATTATTTTTAAAATCTAAAATATCCTATCCCTAATAGGATAATAGATCATCTTGAGTATATAGGGAAAGGCCTTGGCCCATGGGCATAAGGAATTTTAGAGCCCTTATCAACTAGAGTTATCAATGGGAATCATAGTCTCAGATTTAAAACTCCAAAGGATGACCTCATAAAATTTGGTAGTAACTCTTCTGAAATGACTGGTAATGAGACTCCTAGCAGTGACACAACATCCCATTATATCCTTTTCAATGAGCTTGCTGATTTAGATTTGTTTGATTCAAATGCCATATTGAACATAACACCTATTGAAGCTTCCCATCCTGAAGCAAAAACCCATCATGCTGGTGCTTCCCTTCCTAAAGTAGGACATTATATCTTTACCATTGGTACTTCCCATCTTGAAGCAAACCCTCACTATAAGCTATGCCTTTGCCATCCTAAACTCATAGATTGGGATCAACAAAATTTGGTCATATGCCTTGATGAGTTTTAAAATGAATAATCAATTGTATAATACATGGGCCTACAAGATTCATTCCCCATTGGTGATCATAAGCAAGGTTTTGATTTTTCATTGAATTCTTCTACCTACATTGGAGAGTAGGCAAAATTTATTGGTCATAATAAAGAACAAACATTGAGATTTTCAGGTGAAAACCTCCTTAAGGCACTTGTTGATCAAGGAAAAAGTAAAGAAAAAGACAAGCCTTTGAGTGAAAACTTGTTTCAGGCACTCCTAGGTGGGAAATTTTTCTCATCCCCTCAGGACGTATAAATTCTATCTAGCCCAAGTTGCATAGCTTTTATAAGAATCTCTTCAGAACAACATCAAATATTTGAGCATCTTGATCTTAAGTTTTCAGAGGTCTTTGCCAATTGGCCTTTACCTGAGAAGGTAGATTTTGATTATTCATATTATCCATATTTTTGGGAGGAACAACAAGAAGATATAGCATAAGAAGATGATCATAACCATACATTGCCTACAATTCTAGAAGATGGATCCACACTCCTTATGGAGATCACAACAAAAGTGAATTTGGGAACCCATGAGTATCCCAAAAATGCTTATCTTGGAGCTTCCCTTATTGAAACAAAACATGAACATATTATATGCATTCTTTAGGATTATATAGACATCTTTGCATAGGCATATTCTGAAATTGCAGGCCTAGATCTAGATTTAGTTGTGTATCATCTAGTTGTTCACCCTAATGCTAAACCAGTCAAACAAAAGTTGAGAAATATGCATCCACGCATCACCCTTTAGGTTAAGGCTGAGTTGGAAAATTTTTTAGGAGCCAATTTTATTAGACCACTAGATTACTCTAAATGGATTTCTAACATAGTTTCAGTAAGTAAAAAGACCCCAGGCATACGTGTTTATACTGATTTTCATGATATCAACAAGGCATGTCTCAAAGATGATTTTCCTCTACCCAACATCAACATAATTATTGATTTAAGTATTGGATACAAGATGTAATACTTAATGGATGGATTTTCCAGTTATAATCAGATCAAGATATCCCTTGAAGTTCAACATAAGACCACGTTCACCACTCCATGGGGGACATTCTATTACCAAGTCATGACATTTGGTTTGAAGAATGCTAGAGCCACATATTAGTGTGTAATGACTATCATCTTCCATGGCATGATGCATGACATTGTTGAGGACTATGTTAATAATATACTAGCAAAATCAAGAATAAGAGCGAGACACCCTGGCATTCTATGAAGAATATTTGAGAGGCTTTATGCATATAAAGTTTGCTTTAATCCTAAGAAATGTGTCTTTGGAGTCACATCAAAAAAATTGTTAGGGTTCATTGTATCATAATGAGGGATTGAATTTGACCCTACAAAGGTCACTACTATTATGGAAATGCCTCCACCAAACAATCTTAAATAGTTTCAAGGTCTACAAGGCAAGATCTAGTATATACATAGTTTCATTTATCAACTGGCAGATAAGTGCCACCAATTTACCCATCTCTTAAAGAATGGGGTAACATTTTAGAGGGATGAAGATTGTAAGATATCATTTTCAAGGCTTAAAACATACTTGGTCAATCCATCAGTCTTATGACCTCCAACATAAGGAAATCCACTACTTCTTTACATATCAACCATAAAACATGCACTGGGGGCACTTTTGGCTCAACATGATGACCATGGTAAGGAACATGTGCTTTATTATTTAAGTCACACATTGGTAGCCTATGAACATAATTATATGCCTATTGAGAGGGCATGTTTAGCTATGGCATTCACCACTCAAAAATTAAGACATTATATGCTAACTAACAAAACTATTATTATCGCCAAGGTAGATCCTCTCAAGTTCCTCTTATCTGAAGCATCTCTCCAAGGATGCATAGCTAAATGGATTATTCTCCTTAGTGAGTTTGATATTGAATACTAGAATTAGAAGGCAATCAAAGGGTAGATACTTATGGAACAACTTGTAGAAGCTCCTATTACGACCACTCAACCTCTCAACTTTGACCTTCTAGATGATTCTATCATGACAATATAATAAGCATCACAAGAACTTGAATAATGGATGTTACATTTTGATGGATCCTTCACATCCCAAGGATCTAGAGATGACATATTATTGATCACACCATAGGTGGATTTGATCCCCAAGGCATTCCATATACAATTTTAGTGTACAAACAATATGGTTGAGTATGAGGTATTGGTTATAGGGCTCTATCTTGCCATATAGTGGGATATTCAAAGCTTAAGGGTCTATGGAGATTCACATCTAATCATAAAGTAGACTACTAATTAATATCAAAAAAGAGATGATAAACTTGTTCCTTACAATAAAATTGTTGATAACCTTAAAACACATTTTAAATCTCTATAGTTTGAGCAAGTACCATGAGTCAACAACAGATCTACCAATGCCATGGCAATAATTGGTTCCATGATTCAAATACATGATAGTGCTAAAGAGTATCAGTTCTTTATTTAAAACCTTCTTCAATCGGCACGTATTCTATCAGATTTAGAGAGGATATGCACCATTGCTGATCCTAATTCCTCACCTGAGCTACCATGGTACCAAGATTTTTATAACTATTTCCATAGATATGTATTTCCTACCAACCTTTCCAATAACCAACAAAAAAAAATTCCTTCATCTCTTAACACATTATATCCTCCTCAGGAACACGCTTTATAAAAAAGGCTATGATGGAATGCTTCTTCGTTATTTATCTTTGGGAGGATCCAAGCTAGTACTAAAGGAGGTTCATTGAAAAATGTGTGGGGCACATACCAATGTTGTAGTCCTCGCAAAGAAACTTCTCAGAATAGGCTATTATTGGCCCAAAATGAAGATATATGCTTGTAATTATCTAAATAAGTGTGTTCCTTATCAGTAGCATGCAAACTTGATACATGCACCTTCCTTACCATTGTAATCGATTACAACACCATGGCCATTCTCAACATGGGGTCTTGATCTCATTGGAAAAATTAACCCAACATCTTCAGATGGCCATAATCACAATTTGACTACAACCAAGTACTTTACCAAATGGATTGAAGCCATTCCTCTCACTTATGTCACCAAGAAATAAATATCCAAATTAATTCATTACCATATCATCTGTTGATATAGCATCCCAACCTGTATTATATCTGATAATGGTATATCTTTTATGAACTAAGATGTGAAATATCTTTGTGAAAAATTCAAGATCAAGAAAAACAAATCCACTCCATATAACCTGTAAGGAAATAGACAAGCTAAAGCGTCAAATAAAACCATTATATCCGTCTTAAAAAAGATTGTCAATGATGTTGGCTGTAATTGGCACTTACAACTCTTTCCTGCCCTCTAGACTTATAGAACCAATCATTGCACCCCAACTAGAGCTACTCCATAATCCCTTGTTTTTGACACTAAAGCTATCATCCTGATCGAGATTGAGATCCCATCATTAAGAATATCATTGGATCACATTGAAGATGATGAAGACTATCAAGCCTCAGAACTACAAGAACTAGAACTTTTTGATGGTAAGCATTTGGTTTCCCTAGAAAACTTGCAAGCCTATCATAACAGATTGTGAAGAAGCTAAAATAAATGCATTCTCCCTTGAGAATTTAAGATTGGTGACTTAGTTTTGAAAAAGAACTAGAATAACATGAATACTGAACCCAAAAAGAGAGGCAAATTTTATCCAAATTGGTTAGGAATGTATATTATCATAGTGAACTATGGATCAAGAGAATACCTACTGGCTAAACCTAATGGTGAAGAACTTTCAGAGCCCATGAACATCATACACCTTAAGAGATTCTACACATGAACAACTTTGAACCATTGTCTATAAGACCCCTCAATTGGGGGAAGCTTGTGTTGTCATAATTTTCTCCCACCCTGTTATCTTACCTTGAACACATTTATACTATCCACGTCTACTTTTTATAAATCTTGATAGTAAAGGATTTGAACTCTTGGCACTCTAAAAACATTCTTCATCTCATTCTAGATTGCTCTCTTCAAGAGGCATATTCTTTATTTTGTCTAGGACATGTTATAAGCTTGAACACTTTTTATCCCTTGACCAATTATGATCTTGATTATGTCTCATGAGCATTATGAAAATCTTCAATAGAAATTTTACAAAGCAATTTTGCCAGGACAATCTTGTGTAGCTTCTGACAGGTGAACAACTACATCTTCTCAGTTTAAGTATTTTCTGCTCTTTCTTATTTTATCAAGAACCTCGTTCTCTTTGATTTATGAGCATGGGTCATTACAGTTAGCTTAGATATCTTATTGGAACCTCTACTCTTAGGACATGCATATTCTTGACTAGATGGTTCCACCTTGTGCAAATTTGATCCCAAAAACACCAAAAACATTAGAAATACTTTGAAAATACCAAAAACATCAAAACATGATCCATAAAAGAACAAAAACATTGTCTCATGCTTTTATACATTTGTACATTCCTATTCCACCATCCCATGCTCTCACCATTTTATGAGCAACTGTTAAGTTTGAACGCTCTCACCATTTTGCAAGCATAGACACACCAGTTCATTTCATCTTATCCCACACACTTGCCATTTTACAAGATCATTCTTTCTCATCTCATCAGCTTCTTTTTTTCCAAACCATTCTCATTTTTTTTTTCATATCTTCAATTTCTTATATAACATTAATCATGTTGGTATAATCATCATTTTTCTGCTATCCCATTTTTTGGGAGAACTACATTTGGCCTAAATTTTATGTTGTAACATGCATCCATGGAACTATGTAGGCAGCATCCACTTGTCTTATATGTCTAGAGTCAACTTAGCCAACCCCTTCCTTTTCTTTCCTTCCCCCATTTCTTCTATCAGTATTCCTCTTTAATTAGGGAACAATTGTTGTGTCATTGTTCTTTGTTATGATGTGATGGAAAGTAACGTCTCTATCGCACATACACATGAACATTTGTCTTTAAGACACACTAACTTTGTTTTTGTTTGTGTGTGTTTATTTGAGTTTCTTGGTGTTTTATTGTGTTTTCTTGGTATTTTGTTGTGCTTTCACACCTCTCCTTTTATTTCTTCTTCTTTTCTCTTTTTATTACTTCTTGGTCTTGTGTTTCTTTGTTTGTTTTTGCTTATCTCTTTTATGTTTTAGAACATCTTAATGATTCACATGGATCTTGATTCTCTATATCTTAATCCTATGTTATTACATTGTTCTTGGAGCCATTTTTGTTTATTTGATTATTGTTGGTGTCTTGTTTTTCTATTTGATTTTTCTTTTCTCTTTTATCTTCAAGAATGACTTGATGGTCCACATGGATCTTGATTATTCATATCTTGGTCTCATGTTATTAAGACATTCTTAACTTTTCTTTTTAAACATTTTGTTCATAATTAATATCATATCTTGATTTCAAGTTAGGTTCATTTCTGTGTATCTTTTTCTGTCTTTGATTTTTTGTTTAAATGTAAATCATTGTAACTCTGGCCTTGGTCATTGTTTTACCATTATCCTTATTATAGATATTCACATTTGAACTGGCTCAGCACAATTAGAATATTATGTGATTCTAAGTTATTCATACTTATGATGCCTAATTTATTTTTCTATAGCAAGCACTTTGTGCTTAGGTCTCAACGTCTTAACGTCAACATTAGCTCTGATGAATGACTCTCAAGAACATTCCATAAAACCTAGGCTCATGATATGTAATTAGGCTTCTAGGTAGCATGCATTTCAGCACTCAAATCTATGCTTAGACATGCATCTCTTCACATAAAATATGATTCTAATTAATTCTTGGTCATTTTTCATTATTCCTCATTCCATTCTCTCCCAAACTTGGGCAAACTATATTGGCCTGAAGTTCATGATGGAGCATGAGTCCATGGAACTATGTAGGCAATGCTCAATTTCTATTAAGGGTAACTTGGCTATCTCTATTCTTCTTTTCATCTCTCTCATCACTCTATGCATTCTCATATGTTTGGATTTATATGGATTTCTAAGCCATTACACCATCACATGTACGTTTACGCCCACTCACTTTAACCTATCTTTTGGGTTATATCCTTGAGCTATTTTGATTGTCAATTGCCCATGCTAAGGCCCACCATTTGAACCACATCTAAATCAAATCAAATATACAAGGGAAAATAATTATTTATTCTTTATCAATGATGAAGATTCACCCTACTGGGGCACAACTATTTTATCATGATCACATTTGCTCTACTAGAGTACTTCTTATATTCTCTTTGGAGACCCTGTTTTAGTGGTGTTTCCCTTCTTGAAGTAGAACATTCTCCCTTTTCCTCTAATTCCAATCTCTCCACATTAAATCCCATGATGGAAATATTTTATTTTGAAATGTGTCATGAGGTTGATCAATGTTGTAAGCATGCAATTTGTACTCTCAAATTGGGTACATTTACAGTGTGTCCCTTACATTTGTGGATTATATCTTTCCCATTCCCCCCATCTCTAGGGATTATTCTACCTCTCATTATATTTTAATCATTGATGGTATTCACATGTGCAAACATTAGCTCATCTGGATGTGATCTATTCCCTGGGTTAATCTCTCATTTTCTCTCTTTTTGAGAGTTCATCCTTCTTTTTCATCCTATTATGTTCTCTCGAGGGGGAATCATGGGCCTGTTCCAATTTCTTCTTGATAACTTTTTTATTTGAAAAGACATTTCTTCACCTAAATTTCTTGAAACACCTTCTCAAATAGGGGCAAAATTTAGACATCCAATTCCTAACACCATTTGTGTTGAAATTATCAATCTTACTCAAATTACACTCAAATGCACATTTTAGGTCAAAATACATAAAATGCCCTAAATGGTTCAAAATTGTCACTTACAAGTGCCAATTTAGGTTCAATTATCCCTAAATAGAGTAATGCATTTTATGGGCCAACTAACTTTGATCAGATCATTTCAAGTCAAAATATTGATTTTGCCATTTAGTGCTCTGGATCACTCCTTTCTTCTAATTCATTGGTATACATCATATACCTTTGTTATTTTCTATTGGAAACATCCTAAATGGGAATATGGTTCCAACACATCTAACGTCACCTTCTAATTCTTCTCCAATCAAATTATGACCCAATAATATGACTTTTTGACCATTTTGATTAATTGAGGGCCAATTTTCAAATAATTGCACAAATGTTGATTAACCTTGTTTAAGGCTAATTAATCCAAATCAAGAGCTTAAGTGGATTTTCCATGAGATTTGTTGAATATTTAATTTTGAAAATTGATTTCTATTATTTTCATCACCTAGTGACATCATCTATGGGTGGCATCCATCAAGCCATAAGTGCATAAAATATCAAGATTATGGGTCACCCATGCCTAGTTAATGCCTCCCATGCCTCTTCAATGCCCCTTATTCTAAGGTCATGATGAAGATAATTATGGATTTAATTCCAAATATTAGGATTATCCTCAACCACACATCTTCATCTCAAGATGGATGGTCGTGATTGATCCTGACCAATCTCAAAAATGTATAAATAGAGAGGCCATGAACATCATTTCTAAGCTATTTTGGTACAAGGTTATTATGCTCAAATATCTTCAAAGCTTGAATATTAAAAATTTATAATGCTAAATTATTTCCATAAAGCTTTATTGATAGGCTATTTTAGTGATTTGAAATCAAGATGCTAGGTTTTATAGAGTGTTCTTGAGTCATTGGAGGAGATTACCACCATTATTGATAAAGACAAGGATGCTTGATCAAGGGAGAATATGTTTTTGAGCTACATGGGTATGGTGAATCCATTTGGGAAGGTAATATGGTTTTGATTTATTTCATTTATTTCTTTATATCTTTTTTAATTCTCATAGGAATAGATAGGCTTGGTTAGTTATTTATTTATGCATGTTTCATTATTTATGGACTGATGCTTGACTAACTTGCTTTGTAATCCTCTCTACAAGATCCAACTTTCAAGGAGGATCCAACCCCCTAAGTGACTCAGAACCAACATAAAAAATTCAAGGACACTTCTTCAAGCTCCAACCTTCAAATTATATCCAACTCCCTTCTTTACTAAGCACCAACCTAACCAAGACAAGCTTGATCACCTTCACAACAACTTGTTGCTCAAACAACTGATAGTGACTTATTAAGATCTCTCTCTCATCTATCTAAATTCCAATTTTTTTAATTTACTTGGAAAACTTATATAATTAATCTACTAATTTTATCTCACCTTATTCATCTCACTTCAACCTTTTACCCCTCTCAAATAGCCTTCTAGCCTCACTCGCTCAACATGCCTCTTCTAGGCTCACTAGGTTAATTGACCTTGTCATCCCTCTACAAAAAAATTAGTATATAATAATCATTATTTATATATTATACTTATGGTAATAAATTACCTACTACTAATCCTTCAATATCTCTTTACTTTGTTTATGTCCACATACCTCTAACTAGCCCATATAGGCCAATTAGGCCTTGCTTATATACTCACCACTTGATCTTACCCATATTGGTCAAATAGGAAGCTTATCACACTTAGATTACACTTTAAATAGGTACATAGACATGTTTTACACAAGAAACAATAATTACACAAGTTAGTCATCACTCATAGGTACCAAAACCCTATTAGGCCTAGTAGAGACCTAAAGTAATTAGGCCTTCTCTAAGGCACATGTTGCATTCTGACCCCTTGAAATAATTTGAGTCTTAAAAAATTAATTAAACACATATAATATTTATTAAATATAACCATTATGACATATATTTAGGTCCATATCACTTGTAATTCAAATTCACTGCTTGAACCATGTAATTAGGCCTAATTGCCATTAGGACTTCTCACTACCTGGAAGTCTGTCTCACAAAATATAAGTATACAATCAATTATATTAAAAAAATACCCATTAAAACACATTAATAGATCCTACATGAACACATTTTCATCAACATGTACATTGGTCATCTCCAAACAAGACAAAACTACTCAAATCAACTATTGCAACATGACCACTTAGAATGGTCAAACTGTCAGGATCTTGCTCCACCAATAAGAGCACATATGATTACTTCTTGTATTAGCAACTAAACACGGAATTTAACCAGAATCAATAAGTAACTAGAAATATGAAACAACATAGGAATATGAGAGACAATACACAATTGTATTAATAATCACTCAAAAGAATATACAATAAAGAAGATGCCACTTCTTCCATCTCAAAGGTTCACCACACCTCAAGACCTTCTTCCCTCTCTCTCATGGTCACAACAATCAACTCCAATACAGAATTGATGTTCACCTCCACCAGTCAGTAACACGCTACCAGTGCACCAAGTACAACCGTACTCCAAGTAGATCTCCTACTCTCTGCTGCTACCTGCAAATCACTAGACCTTACTCACCATTGTAGATCTCCAAAAGAAGCCATGCTCACCTGCTGACCAAGATCATACAAATATGAATAACCCTTATGATTCTCCAAACCAGCACCCACCTTGGTACTATGGCACTAGGAGGAACACTCCATTGCTCTCTTCTCTCAGAAGTAGCTTATTTAGCTCTCTTACTCCCTAGCACTACTTTACAATACAGCCCATGAGTCCATATATAGATCTCATGCTTATAATAATTAGACTATCTTAATTACAATAATTAGACGTGCAACTCAAGACTAAGACTGGCCTTTAACATGCAAACTAACAGTCCAAAAATAGACTCTCCGAAATCAACATGCAAACTGCATGTTCACGTATAGGCTGCCAATGTCGGCTCCTCCCTGACCGATGTCGGCCAATTGGTAATCGACGTCGGTTGCTTCTTCACTGATGTCTGACCGATGTTAGTTGATCAGACTGACATTGGTTACCCTGCAACTCTCCACAACCTCTGTAACCTCTGTAACTCCTCTTGTTTGCATTTTAGTGAAGCTTTTAGCTCCACAACCTAACAATCTCCCACTTGGAGATAAATAGCTGCACCTATACCTGTACCTATACACCATCTAAATTATTCCTTGGCTTGTATCCCTCTTCAAGATCAATCCTGAAGACTAACCACCACACATCCCGTGATGCTCCACCTGTCATCCAAGTAACCTGCCACATCAAAACCTACAACTCCATGTAGTGAAGACCTTGACCCTGCATAACAAGAATCCCTACTTCTGATCCCTCTCATACTTTTTGACAACTCCCACTGCTTGGGAAAACTCAGGTCTACACTAGACCTCATGTGATTTCGAACCCTGTTCCAAGCTCTACTTGAACTGTCTAGCCCTTGGTGTGCTTTCTGATTTTGCATCTTGTATCTTGAACCCCGCCAAAACCATCTTCACATCAGCTCCCACTAGAGACAAAATCTCCATGTCTCTTATGCCAAATAATTTTGCTGCTCCAAATTCTTCATGACATACCTCTGAACTAACCTTACCCTTAGCTCAGCAAATCCCTATATGTACAAACCTGGTAGCAAATCACCCACATACAATAACTGGATAATGTCGTGACTCATTATCCACCTGGTAAGACAAAACCACAATAGTTACACTGACATTGACTGAAGCCATGCTTAGTCATCCACCTGTCAAACCTGTACCACTATCTTGTAGCTTCCTCAAGACCATATACCATAGCCTTCTATCTCACGTGTCCATCCACTCTCTTCTCTAATATGGGAATCCATCCCTCATCCAGTGCTTACTTCCAGCTGACAACTCCACTAGAAAATACCTATTTGGTTCTTCTCCAAGGACTCACTCCTCATCCATGCCAAGCTACCACTATTTCTGGATTCTACCTGCATTGCCTCTTCACATCTACCTAGTTCTTGACCATCAATAAGCAATATAAAGAAGGTGAACAATGAATATGAGGTTTACTTACCCTTTCTAACCTCCATATGAGCATTTGAGACCTGTTGATAGCTTACTATCCACCCACCATCCATTTCAGTGACTGATCTCGGCCATCTCCCAGTCTACATCCAATCGATGTTGGTTTCCTGCACTGACCCTGTCTGTCGACGTCAATTATCTGACTGAAGCTGGTGTACCTTCTATCGACGTCGGTTCCTTCATGACTGACGTCAGTCTTCCTTTTGCCGATGTCGTTTACTGTCTAACTGACACCGGTACCTGTGTTCACCTGTGAGTGATAACTTTTTACCCGTGAGCTCTCCCTGGATCAAAACCCTATTCAAATCAACATAGCCCTGCTCAAAATAATTCAGTCTCCTCACCTGATCTCTGTCTGTCATCTCCTCCATGAACACCAAGGCTTTCCAGTTCTTTAGCTTGTCAAAAACATCTGTCTTCCACTTAAGAACATGCATTCCCCTCCTACATATGTGACCAAGCCTACAAAGCCACATCTCTGCAACAAAAGGTGAATCAGTAATATAAGTAGATAGATAAAGGATACCTACTTTCTTACCACCATCTAATTCAAGTGTATCCACTATGAGAGTTACAGTGCATCTCTCATCACCCAAATTTCCTAAAGAAATTAGACTAATCTCCAAGACTGGTACCTACATGACCTCCTTCAACCACTGTGTGTCATCTGCCTGCAATTTCAGCTTCACTTCCCCTTTCTCAATAATCTGACAAGGCTCTCCAACCCCTAAATAAATCTCTCCAAAGTCTCCAAAGACGTACCTATGAAAAGATGCTCTATTTTGGGTTGCATGGAAAGAGGCAAAAGAATCTATAAACAAAGATTCTACTTTATCCAGAGCAACCTGTGCAACATCACCTACAACATCTGCTTCTACATGTTGATCTTCTACCGACCAACAATCTCCTTTTCCCTGCTCTTTCTTTCCATCAATCAGACCATTCATGTTATTCAGTTTCTCCATTCATAACTTACTTTCTTCTACCATTGCTATACTCCCACTCAATCTGAAACCCCTGAGAGTGACCTGTAATCAAAAAACACTACCAGATCTAAAACCACATGTTAGTCAACCCAACCAAAAGCTCTGATACCAATTGATGGTATCGGCTCTTGAACCTACAACCAGGCTCTGATACCACTTGTCAGGATCTTGCTCCACTAATAAGAGCACATATGATTACTTCTTGTATTAGCAACTAAACACAAAATTTAACCAGAATCAATAAGTAACTAGAAATACGAAACAACACAAGAATATGAGAGACAATACACAATTGTACTAATAATCACTCAGAAGAATATACAATAAAGAAGATGCCACTTCTTCTTCCATCTCAAAGGTTTGCCACACCTCAAGACCTTATTCCCTCTCTCTCATGGTCATAACAAGCAACTCCAATACATAATTGATGTTCACCTCCACCAGTCAGTAACACGCTGCCAATGCACCAAGTACAACCGTACTCCAAGTAAATCTCCTGCTCTCTGCTGCTACCTGCAAATCACTAGACCTTACTCACCATTGTAGATCTCCAAAAGAAGCGATGGTCACCTGCTGACCAAGATCATACAAATACGAAGAACCCTTCTGATTCTTCAAACTAGCACCCACCTTGGTACTGTGGCACTAGGAGGAACACTCCATTGCTCTCTTCTCTCAGAAGTAGCTTATTTAGCTCTCTTACTCCCTAGCACTACTTTACAATACAGCCCATGAGTCCATATATAGATCTCATGCTTACAATAATTAGACTATCTTAATTACAATAATTAGATGTGTAACTCAAGACTAAGATTGGCCTTTAACATGCAAACTAATAGTCCAAAATCAACATGCAAACTGCATGTTCACGTACAGGTTGTTGATGTCGGCTCCTCCCTGACCGATGTCGGCCGACTGGTAACCGACATTGGTTGCTTCTTCATTGATGTCTGACCGACGTCAGTTGATCAGACCGATGTCGGTTACCCTACAACTCTTCACAACATCTGTAACCTCCGTAACTCCTCCTGTTTGCATCCTGGTGAAGCTTTTAGCTCCACAACCTAACACAAACACTGCCAAAGTACAATAAAAAAACATTTATTCACCAACATCTACATATGAACTTGTCATGAAGTAAAACACATTAATATGGGAATAAAATACTTATATAACATCATAATAAGAAATATATCATTCAAAAACTGGCAAAACACCTCAAAATCACCTCTACAATATGACCACTTAGAACTGGCTATAGCTTTAAAAACACAGTCATGTATAAGTTTGTATTTAGCACTTAAAAGGACACTTTCATGACTTATAATCCACATAAATATTTTTTATAAGTCTTTTTTATTATTAAAAAATGGATAGTTATCAATATCTAGTGATAAACATTGGTCTTATAGAGCAATTTGTTAAATTCACTCTCTCACAGTCCTTACACAGTCTGATAAGCCATTTTTGCTTCCACATATTAACACCTTAAAGTAACTCAAAATATTCCATCAGGATTTTTTAGTTAATTTCAGTCATATAATACAAAATAAAATTCATATAATTATTTATATAAGTGTATATATCCTCCAACTTACCATTCTCACTTACATACATAGAGCTGCCAATCTATCTTAAGAAATAGTCATGGTGAACATGACTTCCAACATATGTAGAACCAATTTAATGAACATATAATTCATTTATATTATCCTTAACTATCCTTAACTATAGATACACACACACACACACACACACACACACACACACACACACACACACACACACACACACACACACACACACACACACACACACACACACACACGTGTGTGTGTGTGTGTGTGTGTGTGTGTGTGTGTGTGTGTGTGTGTGTGTGTGTGTGTGTGTGTGTGTGTGTGTGTGTGTGTGTGTGTGTGTGTGTGTGTATGAAACATAATCTTTCACTATCTTGATTCACATAGACAAGCCATCTTGAGAGCACTATTTTCACCATTTGGGATGAATTCCAAATTATATAACCAACATGTACATGATGTATATGTCTTTAAAAAATAACCAAAACAAATTTATTCATTCCTAATCCATTGCAACCAATCCCTAAACACTTTCTCACTCTTGCTTGGTTTTTCTCACTATCTTCACTGTTTGCCCAGTTTGTGATAGGTTAACTTGAGTGACCAAATTGATTGACATGGAGGATATATCTTGTCAAAAAAACACCATGGACAAAAAAAATGATTATTTTCCTTCAACCTCCATTGATTTTCATGTATTAACCTAGTAAACCCCACCTATAGCGTCAAATTCTTCAGAAACAAGAAGTTTTTTGTAGTTTTTACTCATAATCCTGACACACCGCTACCCCCTTGAGATTCATGGAGGAGTCTTATATAAAATAAAATAATACAAATATATTATCCAATCCATAATGGACACTTTATAGTAATATCTCTCTAATCAAGTCACTATAAGGGTTTTGAGAGGGTTTTAGACCAGTTTCCATTCTTAACGAATGTTCATACAACTTTGTCCCTTAAACCACTTTATAATGCTTGGAAAACCTTATTAGGAACCTTTTCCATATCTACCAAAAGGATCAGCTTCCCATGAAATTGTTACACATTCCATTGAGCATCTAATGTTCCTTCTCGGGTTCTCTTCTCTTCATTCTACATGCACAAGAGATCTCAAAACATTTTTTCTTGCTTTCTCCTTCAATCCATGACCTAAGACTTCATAAAAATTCTTGATACAACTTGTAAAATATAAATACATTATCAAATGTGCTAAAACATATTATAAATTCAACTTGACCCTCCATTTGGCCACACTACGTCTTTATGCACATTAGGCCTAAAACTACCAGTCATGATTAGACCTTGAATACACTTGGAAACCTATTGCATTATTATTTAAAACATCATAAAAATGTAATATACCTTCAAACTATGATTAAATACTACCATCCATCAACTTCCAAGTCTCATACTCCTCATTTTAACAAGCTACCAAGCCTATGCCTTCACAATAGGTCTCTCATGCAAGGACTAAGCCTTAATACCTAACCTTATTCCCATTGTATATGTAATTTACACCTTATTCACATGTTCAAACACCTTAATATACTCTACCACTACTATGAATCCTTCATAGGTATTATTAACATCTTAGGACCCTCAGTTAGATCAGATAGAGTCTAAGAATAGCTTATTTACATATTAGACATGTAGGTCTTACCTCTATAGTCACACTTTCAAACATACCTGGGTGATTCAATGCCTAAAATACATGTTTAAATTATAAACTCTATAAAAATATACACTAAATCTCTAGATGTCGCATTAACCTTAAACCACCCCTTGGCCCTCTTTGGGTTAGACTATTCCTTCAACACACCCTTTCACCTATTTACCCCTTTAGCTAATTTAAGTATTTAATTAAATCAGTTAAATCTTAAACACCTAGATATACTCTTCATGAATCCCCATCCCCCTTCAAATACCCTCTAACCATTTCCTAATTCCTTAACCATCAATCATTGGTGCAAATGCATAATTTTAGATATTTTGACCTCTTCTACCTAATCATCGATGGTCAGCCCTTTTACTTCAATAGTCAACCCTCAACCATCGATAATAGTTATCCCTTGATCACTGATGGTCAACCATCGCCCAATGATGATCAACCCTCAACCACCAATAATAGTCAAACCTTGACTGTCGATGGTCAACCCATGACCACCAATTGTTATCTCTTGATCATCGATGGTCAGCCCTTGATCATCAATGGTTAGCCCTCAACTATTGACAACCATCAACCCTTAACCACTAATGATTAGTCCTAGATCATCGATGGTTAATCCTTAATCATCGATGGTCATCCTTTGACTACCAATGGTTACTTAATGCAACCAAAACTCCATCTTAGGATTGCATGATCAAAGGTGTTAACTACAACTCATACATGGATTATCTACTTTTTAATTTTAGTCCACCATTCACATGATATATGTAGGTTAAAATATTTGTTAAACCTTTTGTTAAAATATTTGTTAAACTTATTGACTGTCGATGGCTAGCCTTAACCACCAAAAAATATCACCTATCGACCTTCAATAATGGCCACCTATTGAATGTCAATGGCCAACCTTAACTTCTAACAATGGTCACTTGTTGACCACCAACAACAGTCATCTATCGACTACTGACGGTTAGCCTTGACTGCCAATGGTTACCAGTGATGGTCGATAGTCACCGTGTAAATCATTTTAATCAAAATAGCAATAATAAAACACCCACCAACCTCAACTAAAAACCCTATTTATTCATCCCTATCACTATATAAAGTTAAGAATAACAACCTAACCATACCTTGATAGTTTAACATTCCTTTTAATGTTATTTCATTAAAATAAGCATTTCTTTTGAAAAGTATTTACTTTTTTTGATTAAGTAATTTCATTATATTATGCATTCCTTCTTATCAACAACTTTTTTAATATTAACTTTTCTAAAAGGTGGATTGATAGCCTCCAAAGAAGTCTTGTACTTCTTAGATATAGCTAGCTAGGCAATCCACCCACCTACCTAACTAATCAACCATTTTCTAGTTGCTTTCTTATTTACAAGTCATCCTTCCTAGACAAAGAGGATTATCTACAACCATCTAGATCATGGAGCACAAACCACATCTAAGTTCTACTAACCTCACCCTTCTTTTAAGTTTTACATCTTTCTTCTCAAAAAATAAAGCAAAATTTTAGTGAAACATGTTGGCATGCCTGGTGGGACCCTTGAGTTTTCTTGGGTTCATTAGTTGGATTTAAGTGTTTTTTCTTCTTATTTTATTCTCATTTAAATGAAATCAAAATTTATTTTGGGCTTAAAATTAACCTTTCATACATTTTTTTCTTGCATAATTAGCTCACATAGCTTAATTAATCAAGTAAATTAATTGTAGCACACAAGACCAAACCAAATATACTAAATCAAACATCAAATGCTTGATATAAGGCTCGACTAGGCTTTCATCTCTTAGCGGTAAACCTTCACCAATTGGTTGTCCCACTTAGACATCATTACCAAGGAGAGAAAACAAAACTTGGTTCTCTGGCTAAGTATAGTCTCTAGTATTCAATATATCTTGGCTAATCATCTGACACCCTTATCAATATGGTGTGTGAAGTGAGGGGGTATTCCTCAATATCAATCCATGTATCATTTTCAATACAAAACCCTTTTAGAGACTAAACTACTTGAAACCAACCATAGACTTCTTTTCTACTACCCGCTCTACAAACCAAGTTGAGTCACACTTCTAAAAACTTAATGTATAAGCCACAAGTGAGACAAAAAGAACCTTAGGATTTAACGTGCTTTAGTGTGTGTTTTATATTATTTGAATTTTTCTTGTCTTATTTGTGTTTGAGTTGTTAGGAATCTAACTCCCCTTGGAAATATTCCACCACCTTGCCTTCATCTACCTCATCTCCATTGCCTTGTTTAATGGGGATCACCCTTATATTTTATCTAGTAGATCCTAACTTTGTTAATCTCATATAAGACAACCCTCTAACCCTAGAGAGCTACATTTCATCAAGAGCCACTTGTGCTTCCAACCTTACCTACAACCAATCCAACCTTACCTAAAACAAACCCAACCTTACCTATGATCAACCCAACCTTACCTATGATCAACCCAACCTCACCTACAATCAACCTAACCTTACTTATGGTAAACAAAACCTTGCTTATAACCAAACCAACCTCACATATAACCAATAAAATTTTAACTAAAACCAACCAACAACCTCTCAACAACTATTTGATCTCAACTACCACCAATCAACAACCTTTCAACACCTATTTGATCATTGTCATAACTAACCTCAACCTCAACCATCCCAACTTCACCAACCTTTGGGTTACCTACCCCAACCATCATATCAATTACCTCAACCCACTTTATGGCAACCCTCTTCTCCTCAAAACCAAGATTTGGTCTATTCCTTTAGTCACACAAACAAAAATTATCAAAGCAACCACTATCAACCTACTTTATGACCCTCATCAAATCAAAGCAACAACTATCTAACCAATAGCTATCAACCAAAATTTTCTAGCCAATAAATCTTATCACCCTTACCTATCCTATCAAACCAACCTACCTTCTTTAATATACCCAACCAACCTACCTTACCAACGTTATCAAACCTATTAAGACAACCTACCATACCCACCTTTTCAACTTTAACAACCCCATCAAATCAAACTAATAACTATTAACTTAACCTATTGAACTAGCCAAACTTTGTAAACCTACCCACCATATCAACCATGTCATATCTATCAAATACCTCAACCTTACCCAAACTCTCAAATAAGCATACCTTATTTACCTTATCAAACCAACCAAACTTTGTGAGCCAATAGATCTTATCAACCAACCAACCTCACCAAATCAAACCAATAATTATCAAATAAATTTTTCCAACCTACCAGCCTTATCAAGCATACCCAACCCATCAAATCACTCAAACTTGTCAAGTCAATCCAACTTATTCAACCAACCAACTTCATCAAACCATCTAATTATCACGTAACCTCAAAAGCCATTCATGCACCCTCTTCCTAGGTAGTATACCCCACTGGGATAATCATATGCCTCAATCCTTGAAAAAGTCTTGGAGGATTCTATCATTAGACTTTCTCCAATCAAACCCATCGATCATTCTCTTCCAAAGCCTATTTAGTTTATAGAGAATGAGTTTTATGCTTATCATCATACAAATGGACATGTGGTAGACAAATGTGGGTTTTTAAAGATGTTTGTCCAAAACCTTATCGATCAAAAGGAGCTTCCAAAGGATATTCTCCATGTTCCCCGCAACCTAGCCTTGAATATCTTCAGGAAATCCATCCTTGAACCTCTTCCCACACCTATTTTTGTTGAAAGCCATAATCAAAGACTTCAACACAATGAATTCCCTTCATTATATTTTTTCTTTATTGAACCTATAACTAAGAAAACCATAATCGAAACCCCAACCAATCCACTTATTGGCCAAGAAGAACCTTCTCAACTTTCCTTTAAAACCACTATTAAGGAAACCAACCTACCTCTTCCACTTCCCCTTTTAATGGATCAACCTTCAACCAACCTACCTCTTCCACTTACCCTTTTAGTGGAGCAAACCTCAACCCAACCCAACCTACATCTTTTACCTACCATTTTAGTGGAGCCAACCCAAACTCAAAACACCCCACCTGTAATCAACCCAACCTCACCTCAAACCAACCCAACCCAAAACTCAACTCAAAATAAACCCATCTAATTATTCTATAATCTGCCCATTTTTGTCTACCTAATAACATTGTCTTTAGTTTAATTCCATTTAAAATAGGGTCAAATCTTTGTCATTTTGCCTCACCAATCAAACCAAACAACCAAGTAAACCAAATTGACAAATCAAATCAGCCATCAAAACTATCTCCCTCAACCAATCAAACTAACATCTAAACTAAATCAATCAGCCAAGATCAACCCAACTTTTAATCTAACTCCAACCAACTCATCTATTAACTGTTGACGTAGTGGATTACACCTGGGGGCAGGATGCCTAGCTCCTGCCCTTCCACACGCAACAATGGAAACTCCCCTCTCACCTGTGGGACCGGTGAAGCTGGAGGGGAGAGTCTCTAGATGAGGGCTAGCTCCCTCTGATGTATCATTTAGGCCCTAGTTTCTCCTACTTCTAACAAATAAATTTAAAAATGGGGGGATGAAAAGAGAGAGAGAGAGATGCTAAAAATAGAACCTAAGCCTACAAAAAGAAAAGGTGATACACCAGAAAAGGTTGATCTAATCCACCCAAACATGCACTTTCCACCGAGAACAAGCTCCCATACACTTCATCTGACATGAGAAAACCTTCTACATCAGTGGGTCAGGGTTCCATGGAGATATAGAGAGGGAATAACTACTAGAGGCATTCTGAGACACACTACAGCAACCTATCCACTTCACCTATACTCCTCTAGGGACACTTCTGACAGACCTGTAAAAGGAAACTCAAAAATTGCACTAGACATGCTGAAATCATCCTACGAAAGCATTAGGAAAATTACTTAACACAAAATCAAGGCATAGACACATACTAAAGATGCAAAACTTAGAATGGAGGTAAAAATACTATGTTTCAATTCAAGGTAAAATTTTGGCAGTGCTTTGCCTTACAAGCCCGAGAAATTTTAGGGCAGAATTTTGCCTTAAGGCTAAGAGAGTCGATCCTTCTCAAATGAGAAGTTTTACAATATATAGAAAAAGGGAAAGATAACTTGGTGCTTCTTTTGAAAAGACTTTTAGCACTTTTGACAAGCTGGCCCATGTGCACTGAGAGCATCGGGAAGAGGAAGTCACTGTTGCTGATGTCATTCTTCTAAAAGAGGCCTGCTAGAACCATGTTGTGTAATTACTGATCTTGACTTTGGCATTTGAGATCATGGACTGCACCTCCTTTCCTATAAATAGACTGTGTTTTATCCCCTCATAAATGTTGAATAGAGAAAACAGGCTGTGCCACTCACTGTTTGCACCATTTAATGACCATCTGGCAATAACTCACCTCCCATTTGCCACCTGGACTATTTGTCCATTTTTGCACTTTGTCTTCTTCCTGCTTTGTCTCTTTTTGGTACTTTAGCCCTCGGGGGTGATCTTCTGGTAGGTCACTACATTCCTTGGGCTCCTTTCATGGTTAGCACTTAGGCATTTTAAAAAACAAATGACTTTTTCACCGTCTTAAAATTGATGTTCACGCACCTATCATTACTTGAAAACCAATGGCTAGTTCACCATGTTTAATTTTGATGGCTTTCAGGACGTCTCCATCCTTGGAAAATTCTTTCGGCTCTTTCTCCCACAGCCTTCTTTTGAATTTCTTCAAAATTTTGTCTGAAGGAAGAAATTATTCTACCCCTTGCCTTAGTCTTTTTTTTGTGGGATTTTTGTCGGGTAGCCCTTTCGAATTCCTTCGGGATTTTTATTCAAAGGAATTCCTTTGGACAAAAAGCCTGAATAAATTATGCTAGTGCCTTAATAAAATTCCAAAAAAATATTTAGCTTTGTGGCTCTTTTCCTTTGAAGTGCTCCCTACCCTCCGCAAGGGCTTTTGAACCTGGAACTGCCCTCCGCAAGGGCACTTGTTCTTCGGGAGGCTTGAACCTTTGATTGAACCACTCCCTTGAACCAACCGTTGAACTAAATTATTGAACCGCTTCAATGGTTCAATATGTTTGTTGAACCAACTTTGAACTAAGCGTTGAACCAAGCTCATTGAACCAGTCCATTGAACCGGTTCAATCGTTCAAGCGATTGTGGAACCAAGGCATTGAACTGAGTAATGAACTCTTTGATTGAACAAAAAGCCGTTGAATTGTTTGAACTGAACTGAAGCATTGAACCCTTGTTGATGAACTTATCTTTGAACCAAAACAATAAACTTTTTCAATTAAACTAGGTGTTGAACTTTTCTGAAGCATTGAACCAACTGAATTGAACTGAGCTGACTGAACTCTGTGTTGAACCAAGGCATTAAACTTTGTCGATTGAACTCTGCGTTGAACCAAGGCATTGAACCGGTTCAATGGTTCAACGGTTCAAAGATACCAACTTTCCTTGTGAATTTCTTCAAACAAGAGTCTGAAGAAGCTTTGTAAAACTTTGCACTCTTTGAACGGGTCCTTCATCTGCCAAAAGACTATACCTGTAGAGTTTGTAGAAGTCCCTATGAAGTTTGTAGAAAACCTGTAGAGTCCGTAGAAATGGACCTGTAGAGTCTGTAGAAACTTCACTATTGAGTCCATAGAAATCCAAGCTCTAGAGAGTCTATAGAAATATAAGATTTGCAGAGTCCGTAGAAATCCAAGCTCTATAGATTCCATAGAAATGGACCTACAGAGTCTATAGAAATGGACCTGCAGAGTTCGTAGAAAATTTGCAGAGTCTGTAGAAATTTGTAAGACTCATGCCAAATAAAAAGTACTAGCTCAGAATAACATGGAAAAAAAAGAGGGGACCGATTTTTGGCCTGTTGGGCAAAAAATGGTAAACATTAACCTAAACCAAAATCAATCCTTTAATAAAGATTTTTTTAATCTCAACAAACTTTTTATCCAAGCTACCCATAACTCACATAAACTCCCTCATTGGAATAACTAGACATTCTTATCCAATCAGTCTTTATTCCAAGATGGTGTTACCAACATCATTTCTAGATCCCAAACCCATAAAAATCCAATCCAATAATGTTTCCCTCACCCTAGTATCATAGAGGAAATCTTGCCTAAACCATTACCTCAAAATTAAGCTCTAACTAACAACTAACAACCCTTGGGAGGCTGATGAAGTCATCTTCATCCCTCCTACACCCTCTTTACTAACCAACATCTTCACCTGGAGTATTTTTCTTCCTCAACCATTCATGGAAAGAACATCTGGGGGAATTATCCCTCCAACATCTTCGACCAAGTAATAACCTAAACATTAACTAATGTCCAAACCATACCATAAACTTTTGCCTACCAATATTAACCAATGACCAAACCAACCTTTGGCACTTATGCCTCAACCTACACCTAGCCTAACACCAAACCAACCTTAAACATAAAAAAAATTTGACCTTGACCATCCTTTTCTCAATAACCTAAACCAACCTAAACCATAACCAACCACAGTCAATCCTAAAATCTAACTCAAGCCTAACTATCATCACCTAACCAACCTTTCCTCTTGATTTGTCAATCCAAAATCTTTTCCATGTCTAATCAAGTGTTGGAAAGTAACAGGGGGACCTCTTCTCTCTTGATTGGCTCAAACCATTTACATGTAAGTGTGGATCTAGGGCATATTAGAAACTAAACTCCTTAATGCTTTGAATTTGCATCCCATTCTTTTGTTAAACCAAGTTCTTAGTCATTGTGTGTCTAACTTAAGCTCATCCCTTATTTCAACCACCTTCATCTCCTTACTTTAAGGACAACCAATTAAAATAGGATCGTGTGATCATCCATCATAGCCTTATCCTAATCCTAACCATGGGTACCATGGCTCTACCTATGGCATGATTCTTATGGACACTTTTCACCCCTTATAAGATGACTCCCCATGGTCTTTGTCACTTAAACCTCTTTCACCCATCATTTACCTTCTTGTGCTATGGTTTTTCCTATTTAGATGAATCCTTTTAGCTTATATAGACTAGTCTATGTCTACACCAGCATAACATTAAATTTAGGATACAAAATATCACTTGGGTGAAAAATATCTAGCATTGTAGACTTCTCCCTTGAAGGACAACTACCGAAAACAACTCAAAATTTTCTTAAAAGGTAGATTGATCCCTCGAAGGATATTTATCAACATAAACCAATCCAAAGCTTAGACCACTCCCTTGAAGGATGGCTAAGTTAAAAAAATTTCAAGAAAGTACTCACTTAGAAGATTTATGCATCGACCAACTTCCTAAACCCATCAAATAAAAGCAATTAAAAGACCCACAATCAAAATTCAAAACCACAAGCAATCCCAAGAAAGCTTCAATCTGCCTTCACATAGCATTTGTAGACTTCTCACCTTGATCATTTTATGACAAACTTAGAGCATGTACTTGTTTATAATGGTTCATAAGCAACCTACAAGAGGGGTGAGCCATCCCCACAAAAAGGTTACACTACCATTCATCCACCTAACATTCATTTCCCCTTTTACCCTCTACAAATCAAGGGATTTTGAGCTTACTTGACACTATGTGATCAAGATACTTTTTTACAAATGAACTAACACTAATGCAATGCATGAAAGGGGCTTATGTTCTTAATCCCACCCATCTTGCCATTTTAGTCTTTACCAACTAGAGTGTATCCTCTTCATTTTACTTTCATGACCATTTGAGAAGATGTGTGTCTTCCCTCTTAGAGTCATTGAAACCCCAACCAAAATTCTTCAAATAAATAATCATACCAACCACCATAAACCTATCAAAGATCATCTTATCCTTCACCAACTATACACCCATTGGAGAGCACCGTATTCTCCACCACCCAACCAACCAACCATGCACCCATTGGAGATCACCTTATTATCCAACAATCAACTAACGAACCAACCAAATTAACATCAACTTGGTCATTTTGGCCCATATTTCCCATTTTTTTCAACCAAACCTTGCCTTGGTCATTTTGATCGCATACCTACCTTTCCAGACTTGATGAACTTGTGTTACACTTGTGCCTAACCATTTAGGTGCCTTAGAGCATGACCCTTTGTGGTCCTAACACATGAGACCATTTTTTTCTTCTTAGGATCACATCCTACCTTAGATTTGTATGAATACATTCACCTTACCTAGGAGACTTGAGTTTATAAAAGTAACCCGTATCAGTTATGCCTAATGTTGTGGCCTAGTTACCCTGTCACCAATCCTTTTAGTACTAACCCTTATTTACCAACTATGGAAACTTAGTCTATGCATGATCTATGATATTTCACTTAATCATATTTTGTGCACCTATTTGTACTTCGATCCCCAACCAACTAAACTAACCTTATCACCCATCTATCCAACTTATCAAACTTGTGTCATATTCCATTTTCTTAGGTTCAATCTATTTTTGGACCCCTAATAACATGATAAAATTTTGCACAGTGACTTTAGTTTATAAGTTTACCCATATTATTTATGCCTAATACTATGGCCTGGTTCACTTATCACTTGTCCTCATTGTAGAAACCTCTTTTACCAATTCACCCATCTTACCCATTATGTCACCTACTTATCCACTTGTCAAACCTGCACCTGACTTTGTTTCACCTCATCAAATCCTATTTTGAGGGGGAACACCTACTCCCATACATTGGCCATCCAACCATATACCAACCTTCCATTTTTTGTTTTGTAGCTTGTTGATATAAACTACATAACAAAAAAGGGGCAAAATGTAGACACTAAAAAATCATACACTATGGCTCTAGATGTTACATCAACCTTAAACCAACCATTGGCCCCCTTTGGGTTAGACTATTCCTTCAACACACCCTTTCATCTATTTTCCCTTTTATCTAATTAAAGTAGTTAATTAAATTAGTTAAATCTTAAACACCTAGACCTATTCTTCAAATACCCTCAGACCATTTCCCAATTCCTTAACCACCAATCATTGGTGTAAATAGCTAATTTTAGCCATTTTGACCTTTTCTACCTAACCATCGATGGTCAGCCCTCAACCACCAATGATCAGCTCTCGATCATCAATAATGGTTAGCCTTTGATCACCAATGATCAACACTTAATTATTGATGGTTATCCCTCAACCATCGATAATGGTCAAACATCAACCTTCGATGGTCAACCCTCAATTACTAATGGTTAGCCCTCAACCACCAATGGTCAGCCCTCAACCATTGATAATGGTTAGCCTTTAATCATCAATGGTTAACCCTCAATATTAATGATGGTTGATGACCACCAATGATCAATCATTGACCATCGATGGTCAGTCGTCAACCTCCAATAGTTACTTAATGTATCTAAAACTCTACCTTAGGACTATGTGATCAAATGAGTTAATTATAACTCATGCATGGATTACCTACTTTCTAATTTTAGTCCACCATTTACATGATCAATGCAAGTTAAACTATTTGTTAAACCTTTTTTTAAAATATTTGGTTTCAATTCCCCTATGATCTATATTAAGAGATGAAGAGAAGGAGAGGAGGGGAAAATCATTAGGAAGGATTTTGGTGTAGGATGTTATGACTCCTAGGCACATCCATAACAACTTTCAGCCAATTCTAGACCTCTTTAGACCATAAAGAATGAATCTAAGTATCTTATATTTTGCACAAATTCAATTAAGTTATTTAGTTTCAATAGCTTAAATCCTACACCTACTTTTAACCTCTCCCCATACCATCTCTAGTGTTGGAGTTTTGTAACCCCAAACACCCTTCTCTTCACCACACCTAATGACCACTCTCAACCACTCTGGTATGCCAAATCCCTAACCTTGAGACATATGAAACTTTACCTCTATCCTCATGACCAACCACTAACTTTAAAATACGTTATACAACCCTTTTGCAACTTACCCCCAACCCTCTTCTCCACCCAAAGCTAATTTGTCAAAATCCCATAGTGACCACTGATGGTTAGCCTTGACCACCAATTGTCACCTATCGACCATCGAGGGTTAGCCTTGACCACCAACAATGGTCATATATTTACCAATGATGGTCAACCTTGACCACCAACAATGGTAACCTATCGACCACCAACATCAGTCACCTTTTGACCATTGATGGTCAGCCTTGACCGCCAATGGTTACTAGTAACCGTCAATGGTCACTATGTGAATAGTTTTAATTAAAATAGAAATATTAAAACACCCACCAACCTCAATCAAAAACCTATTTCTTCATCCCTATCACTATACAAATTTAAGAATAACAACTTGACCACACCTAAACCATAACTTGATAATTTAACATTATTTTTAATGTTATTTTGTTAAAACAAGAATTTCTTTTGAAAAGTATTTACATCTGTTGATTAAGTACTTTCATTATATTATGCAATCCTTTTTATCAGTAACTTTCTTAACATTAACTTATCTAAAAGGTAGATTGATAGCCTCTAAGTCTTGTACTTCTTATATCTAGCTAGATAGGCAATCCACCCACCTACCTAACTAATCAACAATTTTCTAATTGCTTTTTTATCTATAGGTAATCTTCCCAAGACAAAGAGGAGTATCTACAACCATTTGGATCATGAAGCACAAACAACATTTAGGTTCTACTAACCTTACCCTTATTTTAAGTTTTACAACTTTCTTCTTAGAAAAAAATCAAAATTTCAATGAAGCACAAATGTCTTCAAACATCCTCTTTTGCCTCTATGTATTCATCTCCTAGAACCATCATGTTCCATCTTACACCAGACAAGATTTCCCATGCTCAAGCCTTCTCATCACTTCATGACATCATCCTTCATCAAGGACCTGTAATCACTCATTTAATCATTCCTCACTATGCATCACAAGATATTCAAATGGATCACTATACCTCATTCTTCTTTTGACATCAATGAAAGACTCAACCACATGACATCAATGACAACTTGTAATAATCTCCCCCTTTGTCATTGATGGAAAACTCACAACTTTCCCCATCAATTTGATCTCTCTCCCCCTTTGACATTAATGACAAAGGGTATTTAAAACTACCATAATGTATTTTCACTTTAACTCAATAGTTCTTACTAGATAAACTTGATCGAATGCTTACCTTAGAATGATAGAACTTTTATCTCTCAACTTGCCTTTATGACTCAACACCTTGACCTATGTCTATCATGACTCCACAAATCTCCATAAAATCTTACCTTGTATTTCATAATCTTCTCTTGATCTTAATTGAGTCCATTCATCTCTTTATTTGATCCTACCACCTAATCATTAAACCTATTCACTTATATAGCTCACAACATATGCACCTCAACTGAATTTGCACTATCAATTTTTCACAAGCTCCCCCTATCACCATGCTTATCTACATTTCCTTTTTATTGATCTCAAATTTTGAACTATTCATTGATCTTAATAGACCATCATCATATGAAGAGACCTTAGGGCATCATTAGTAAATGTTCCCCCTATGTCTATGCTTCACCATAAATGCATGATTCATTAAGCCTCATACCAACACTAGGTCCCATGGAGACCTATATCAAAAATATCCACTCCTTGCTCAATACTGACTTCTTGGGTCAACAATACCACCTTATATAAGTATGAACAACTCCATATATACCTCATGGTATTAAATAACTTCCTTTTAGGCATCATAATTCATCATGGCTCAAATCACTACAAGGCACCTTCTTCAAAACATATAGTCAGTATCTTGTTAAGAACAACACATAAATTTTATTATTCTTAGGCCTCTAAACATATTAATGTCATGCTATATAAATTATCATCTTCATAAATTTGTTTCTTTCCTTTAGGGCTCAACCAACTTGAAATATTAATCTTAGAATTAACTCCAAATCATGGATCATATGATCAACATATTAGCTCCAAACCGAGACCTCTTTTATAAAACTTAGAATATTGGTCATATACATATCACTATTATGGTACTTGAAACAAGTCATCATGCTTCCTCTATGACCTTATGAGGTCAACAACACATCAAGACCATTCTTATTTAGATAACTTTGTCATATATTCTTCATGACCATATTAGTCTTGTAGACCAATTCCATTACTCTTATGTTGTTCATGTTTTATCTTCAAACTTATAGACCTAGTCTTGTGCTTAGACAATTATTCCATTCCTTCAAAACATGATAGCTATACAGTATTATCATGCACACATACCAACTAATACTTATTGAACTTTGCAACATCTTTGTCTTTACTGACCTGTAGACACTCTTGAAGATCTCAATGCATATATGATCAACCACCATACAAAAAAAGATATACAATCATACTTTTATACCTCATGAAGACTCATATAGACCTTATATCATCAATAGGTCTCATCAACATACTTCAAGATTCTAACAAACCTTTGTTCATCTATGACAACCCTATAAACCCAACTCAGCTCCTCTAGCTTGATGATCAACTCATAGAATCTTTCTCTTAAGGTTAAAAAATAATATTATTACAACCTTAATCTTCATGAACACCTTTATAATATCTTTTCAAATCTCAATATAACATTATACTAGCTTACATGCTTCTATATTGCTTATCATGCTTCAATAGACCTGGAAGGGTCTAGGACTTAAGTCTAGGTGTAGACCTAAATTGAGAAACATCTTCCTTATACCATGTTATCTAACCAATTAGACCACCTTGGAATTAATTTGATGTAAATACCTTCTTTTCATGAAATATCTGCCAATATTCAACAAACATCCACCAAGATTTCTTCTTCCATGAGCTGATAAACATATTGATCTTGCAACTCACCTTCACAAGCCTAGCCATTTTGTGATTCTAAGATCACCTTCAAGATATCAAGCCACATCCAAAGGACCTGATCTGATACCAAATGTTGTAATCACAACCACTAATAGGGGGGAGAATCAATTTTAAAACATTTCATTCAATTCCATTCATCATTCTTTAACCATTCAAACTAACATAGAGATATAACAATGCATATAATAGAAATAACATAAGCATGAAGCAATACATCAACATATGAAAACCAAAAATATGTGGGAAACCCTCATGGGGTATAAATCCCATTATCACACCACTTGGACTACTTATCATATAAGTAGTGAAACAACATTTAGTGAGGCACCAACCCCTCAATAGTTAGGCACCAACCCAAATATTAATTTAATAAGCTCCAACTTAAAATGAGGATATAACCCCCTAAGTTACTTGGAACCAACCTGGCCAATTCAAGGACACTTATACAATCTGTAACCTACAATGCAACTCTAACTATCTTCTTAACTAAACACCAACCCAGCCAAGACAAGCTTGATCACCTTCACAACAACTTGTTGCTCAAATAACTAGTGGTGAATTCTTAAAATATATCTCTTCTATATCTATATTCCAATATATATCATACACTTGTAACACTTCTCTTTTTAATCTACTAATGGTCTCTCACCTCATTTAGCTCACTTCAACCTTATACCCCTCTCAAACATCCCTCTAGGCTCATTAGGTCAATTGAAATTATCATCCATCTAAAAAAAAAATTGTTAGATAATAATCATGGTTTATCTCTTCTTATGATTATTATTAATTTCCTACTAATACTCCTTTAATATCTCTTTCCTTCACTTATGTCCACATACCTCTAACTAGCACAAATAGGTCAATTAGGCCTTGCTTATATACTCAACACTTAATCTTACCCATCTTGGTCAGCCAAGAACCTTGTCACACTTGTATTACACTTTAAATAGGTCCAAAAACACGTTTCATATAATAAAAAATCATTATAAAAGTCATTTATCACTCATAGGGACCAAAACCCTATTAGGCCTAATAGAGACCTAAAGGAATTAGGCCTTCTCTACGGCACACGTTACACTTTAAAACCTTGAAAAAATTTAAGTCTTCACCAACACATGAAAATTTTATAATGTTTATTCAATATACACATTATTACATCCATTTATTTCCATATCACTTGTAAGTCAAATTCACCACATGAACCATGCAATTAGGCCTACTCACCATTAGGCCTTCTCACTGCCTAAAAGTTTGTCTCATAAAATAGAAGTATAAAATAAATTTTATTAAACAAAAAACTTAATAAAACACATTAATATATATTAAATTACCTAATGGTCATCCACATGTCCATTTTTAATTTCCAAATAGGCCAAAAATCCTCAAACTAACTCTTGTAACATGACTACTCAGAATGGTCAAACACTACCAAAGTACAGTCAACAACATTTGATCACTAACATATTCATATGAACTTATCATGAATTAAAACACATTAATATGTACCTAAAATACTTATATAACATCATCATAATCAATATATCCTTCAACTCTTGTCAAAACACCTCAAACTCACCTTTGTAATATGACCACTCAAAACTACCTATAGCTTCGAAGGTACAATTATGAAGAAGTTTTTATTTATCACTTGAAATCAAACTTTCATGAATTATAAAACATATTAATGGTTTATTTTATTCTTATATATTATTACCAAATGTATATTTATCAATATATAGTGACAACCATTGGTTTTATAGAACAATTTGTCAAGTCACTCTCTCACAATCCTTACACAATCTAATAAGCCTTTTTGGATTTCACATATTAACACCTTATATTAACTCAAAAACATCCATCAGGACTGTATATTTCACTTAAGTCCTAAACCACATATCATATTTATAGGATTATTTATCTAAGTGCATATATCCTCGAACTTACCATTCTCACTTACATATACAGCGTTGTGAATCTGTCTTAAGAAGTAGTCATAGTGAACATGACTTCCAACATCTGTAGAATAAATTTCGTGAAAATATAATACATTTATATGATAATTCACCATACTTATAACAAATAAAATCACATATGTATAAATTTCAAATGGTAAACATGAGATATATAGACTAATATCTGAAACATACTCTTTCATTATTTTGACTCACACAGACAAGCCATCTTTAGAGAAATATTTTCACCATTTTAAATTAATTAAAAGTTATCTAAAAAAAATTGAAATTATGTATAGGTATTTAAAAAATACCCCAAACAAATGGATTCATTCCTAATCAACTGCAACCAATCCCTAAACACTTTTTTCCTCTTACCTGGTTTTTCTCATTATCTTCATTATTTGCCCAGTTTAACAATAGGTCAACTTGAGTGACCAAATTGATTAAAATATAGGATATATATTTTCTAAAAAACACTATTAACATAAATAATGAGTCTTTACCTTGAACCTCCATTGATTTTCACATATTGACCTGGTCAACCCTACCTATAGCATCAAATTCTTTAGAAATAAGCAGTTTTCTATAGCTTTTACTCACATTCCTAACACACCACTTCCACATGGAGATTCATGGAGGATTTTTATACCACATAAAATCATATAAATATATTATATAAACCATTCTAGGCACTTTATATCAATATCTCTCCAATTGGGCTACTATAAGGGTTTTGAGAGGGTTTTGGCCCAGTTTCTATTCTTAACAAATGTTCATATAGATCTATCCCTTAAACCACTTTATAATTATTTTAAAACCCTATTAATATCATTTCCAATCTATCCTAAAATATTTATCTTCTCATGAAATTGTCACACGTGCCAATGAGCATCTAAAGTTCCTTCTTGGGCTCTCTTTTCTTCATTATGCATGTATAAGACATCTCAAAACATGTTTTCTTGCTTTCTCATTCAATCCATGACCTGAGACTTCATCAAAATGATTGATAAAACTTATAAAACCTAAATAAATTATCACATGTGTTATGACATCTTGGAAACTCAACTTGACCTTCCATTTGGCCACACTAGGTCTATTGCCTAAAACTACTAGTCATGATTAGACCTTTAATACACTTGGAAACCTCTTGAATTATTCTTAAAAACATCATACACATGTCATATACCTTCATACCACTCTTAAATACTTCTATCCATCAACTCCCAAGTTTCATACTCCTCATCTTAACAAGCTACCAAGCCTGTACCTTTACATTAGGTCTCTCATGTAAGGACTAAACCTCAATACCTGACCTTCTTGCCATTGTAGATACACTTTACACCTCATTCACATGTTAAAACACCTTCATCTACTCTACCACTATTATGCATCCTTCATAGGTATTTTTAACATCTTAGGACCCTTAGTTATAGATTAGACAGAGTCTAAGACTATCTTATTTGCATATTAGACTTGTAGGTCTTACCTCTATAGTCACACTTTGAAACATAAGTGGGTGATTATATTACTCAAATAAATTTTTAAATGTCCTCATACATCCTCTTATGCCTCTATGTATTCATCTCTTAGAACCATCATGTTCATTCTTGCACTGGACAAGATATCCCATGCTCAAGCCTTCTCATCACTTCATGACATCATCTGTCATCAAGGACCTGTAATCACTAATTTTATCATTCCTCACTATGAATCACAATACATTAAAATGGATCACCATACCTCATTCTTATTTTGACATCAATGACATACTCAACTGCATGACATCAATGATAACTTGCAATAGGAGTTACATTAAAATAAATGGGTGATGAAGTTATTTTTATGATAGTAACATCTTAGTTGATATGCATGCATATCATGGAAATTTGATACTATGGAAATTATAATATGTTAAAGTGGAAAATGTTAATAAGTAGTGAACCTTGAAAATGTAATAGATGATTATGAGAGATAATTTGAAATTTGATAGTATGATTATGGAACCTTAAAATGAAAAAACAACCTTGTAATCAAACATCGTGGAAAAATTAACAAGGTGGTACAAAATGCCATTCTAATAAAAATAAAATTAAATGAGAAAATTTCATTTTCATAATTTTTGGTATGCTTGTACTATTTTAAACACCCATGAGCTGGTAGGCCTCTAATTATTGTTGATTGCATTATATTTTAACTTGATGGTAGGCATATAATTATTATTGAGTGGATTATATTTTAACTAGTTTTATTCTTGATAATCTAATGCCAGTTTGTTTATTTTTGGTATCTTCTTATAAGTTTTTTAACTTTTAAGGATAAGTAAATATCAACATTTATGTTGGCTTCACTTTGTTTGTTGGTACAATACTTTAGATTAAATCTTATTCCTTCTACCATTGAATTCAAATCATTAGGAAGTAGAAGTTATCATACCGACATCAAGATCATGTTTTGGATTTTCTAATATTATTGTATAAGACTTCTAATCCTAACATTCCATTCAGGGCTTATATAGTTAAGCTTAATTCCTATATTGTTAGTATCCCATTTGAAAAGCAAGTCACTATGTTGTTTATAAATTTTATTGAAATCAGGGTGTTAATATCTCTTGGTAATTATTTTGTAATTCCTAAAAGTACCTTGTCGATTAAAAAAAGAAAGAATGTGCTAGTAGTATTATTTGTATGTTGATATAGCTAGAGTTTTACCTATAATGGATATTATGTATTCCTCTATGGAAGCTTTCTAGCCAAACCTATAAGTGTTAGCTTGTAAACTTTTGTTGAACCTTGAACTTGAGAATATAGATATTTTTATTTCCTTGTAATTAAATCTAAAATTCTATAACTATTTTTCTCATGAAATTGTACACCTAGTTCACAGATGTTAACAACATATCTATTTAAGACAATTTTAAGATGAAAAAATTTACAAATGTGCCAATTAAACCATAATAGACTGTTTATGATATCATTGATAATCCTTCAAGACATGGGCATGGATTGGTTACCTATTTTGGAAACAAGACCGTGTAAATGACTCTTTCTCTTAGGCTCATCCTTGAAATAAATAGTCAACTTCTCCCAAGTCTAAGATTTTGATAATAATATAAATATATTAAAGGGTGTGTTGATATTCTATGGTGGCTAATGAAAAACACATTAAAATTACTTTATAAATTTTCTTGAGTCATTCTATTTTTTTAACTAAGAAAATTAATCATACTTTAAAATTAAAAATAGATTATGAACATAACTATGAAAACCAATCTGAGTGTTATCTTGATCATCAAATTCTCTTTCTTGATAGATGTTGGAAACCTTACTTAAAAGTTGAATATTTATTCGAATAGTAACTAATCTCTTCAACTCTATAATCACCCTAATATTTAATATTATAGACTATGATAATGGTATAGTTCTACCTAAATGTAATGTTGGATACTATTGACTAAAGACCCTTGAACCTTTTGTAGAATATAAATACTCTTTTATACCTATCAAAACTGACATTCAAAGGTAACTTACGACCAATAATGTCAATACCATGTTATAGGACTTATCTTAGTTTTTCAATGAGGTATTGGTGAGTGGTTCTCATTTTTGTTTCCCTCAAACAAATCAACCTACCTTAATAAAGGATTATAAATGTATATGTGAGATTCTTATCCAAGTTAAGTGTCATACTCACTATCAAATTGTTATCTGTAAGAATTAATAATTGTTTATATCCCTAATGGGTGTGATGAGTATTTTAATATTAAAAAAATTGGGTTGTGTTTTGGGGTGTGTTACATCTACAGGCATGGAAAGAATTGATAGACCAAATTTAAATTCAAGATGCATTTTTTTTTTTTTTTTTAAATACATAATTTCTACATGTAAACATCCATATAATAATGGAACTTTGAGATTAACCCCCCAAAAATGATAAACCTATATTTAAGAGTAGTAAAAAATAGTTTAAGAAACTAGCAAAACCTAGCACGATGAACAAAGGAATTGAAGGGAGGCCATTACCATGATTGCAAAAGAGCTTTCATGGACAAGTATCCATATTATTTTATAGTATTGAAGGGAGGATGGATGGTTAATCCTCTAACTCTCTTCTTCATTCATATCCACCCTTTTAAAAATCCAAATGAGAGCACAACGGTTGAAGTAGACTTATGTAAGCTCATTTTAGGGTTCTAAAATAGACTTTAGGGTTTCTTATGTATTAAGGACTCATATTTAAAATATCCAAGGGTAAGAATCTAATATTTCATTGAGAATAATTTTTATATTTAAATTTATTATTATTTTAATCTATTATTCACTTGCTAAGAAGTTTGCTATGGAATTTTATTTATTTATATCATTCTAAAAATTGGCTTACATGGGTGAATATTTTACACACTAATGTAAGTTAAAATTAAAATGAAAAGGAGAAAATTGAATTATAATTATGTTATAGTTTAGATCTTTTTTAACCCCATTTATACCTCTACTATAATAATTAATTACATATTAGTTAGTAGATGTCTATAGGCCTTTCCTATGTTTTTTGGTACTTCCCTAGTGACATGAAAAGATGTTTTGGATATTTCAGAACATTTACTAGTTGTATAACATAATAAGGTTTTGTAAATTAATGTTTGAAATTCTAAATTTTTTGTATTGACTGTTTAATAGATAGTTTCTTTGGGGGGGCATTTATACCAATTAGCTTGTCATATCTCATCATTATTTTTTACCAATCATGTTGATTGGTCATTAACCCATTGACCATTTAGGCACTTGTGTCACCCTAGTGACTTAATTTACTTGGCATGGCTAAACAATTTTATATAACCTAATAAAAAATAATTTCAATTTTTTCCTTGCATGCATGTGTATTTTTATAGGTATGACATCTAGAATTAGATCATGATTTCAACACCTACAAATTTTGGCTCATCAATAAAATCATTTTGGTTTACCTCGATGACATAACCCTTCTCTTTAAGTGCACAAAAGATCACTTAGACCATCTAGAGTAAGACTTTGAAAGGTGTTGAGAGTATGAAAAATCTTTGAACCCTAACAAGTGCATATTTACAGTTCATGAAGGTTCCCAACTAGGGCACATTGCTTCCAAATAGGGTCTCATAATTGATCTAGATTTAATTAAATCTATTACATCCCTCCTCCCAAGTCACAAGAGGAGCCTCTAGAGCTTCCTGGGAAGGATAAATTTTGTCAAGATATTTGTACCTAACTTTGTTACCTTGACTAAACCCTTCATAAGGATGCTTGAGAAGAATGCTACATTTAACTGGTCTCGAGAAGGCAAGAGCAATTTTTAATCCCTCAAGTTCACTATTGTACAAGCTCCCACCTTGATCAACCTAAATTATAGTAAGGATTTTATCCTTTATGCACTTAATGGGGTGGAAGGCAACATAGGTATTCTTACACATTAGAATAATGATCAATTAGAGTAACTAATTACCGTTTTCATCTAGGCATTAAAGGATTATGAGTTATGCTATAACTTTGTATTAAAACATGTCCTCACAATTGTAAGATTTCTCAAGAAGTTATGGCACATGCTATCCAACAAATAGATAAAACTCATGGTTGTACATGCAAGTGTCAAAGAGTTATTGATTAATAAGGATACCAATTAGCATGTTATATCTCATTATTAGTTTTTAAAAATCATGTTTATTGGGAATTGAACCATTAACCATTTAGGTACTTATGTCACCCTAGTGACTTACTTTCCTATACAAGGATAAAAAGTTTTATACAACCTAATCAAAAATAATTTCAATTTTTCCTTATTTGCATGTCTATTTTTATAGGTATGACATTTAGAATTAGATCATGATTTCAATAGCTAAAGATTTTGGCACTTTTTATGTTGATATTTTCCCTTTCTAATTTATTCTATCGCATGCATTTCCTCCCATACATGATGGAACCCAAGACCAAGTAGTAAGAATGGGCATGACATCAGATGCATGCACCCCCTTAGATCTCTTATTATGAGAGATAATAAATGGATAAACTTATTTGAATCACCAATAGGGTACATAGTTTGGATGAGAATTGGACTAGATAGCATGAGATACTTATAGGGATGGGACCCAAACCCTATAGGATATGGACTAATTAGTTAGGGATATCCAAGAGAAATTATCTTAGGTGATTGATGCCTCAAGTTTTTGGGTTCCATATAAATCACAACAGGCCCATGGTTAGTATAATCACCTTGTGAGGTCTAGGAGACCTTTTTAATAAAATTATACTCCATTAATAATAGATGTAGGGAAGTTTTACAAAGGATACCCATGAGGTCATGGAAGTCCATTTTTATCCAATTTATATCAACCCCATAAATAAGAGAGAAGAGATTTAAATCAAGATCTCATGATATTCTAGCCACCTCTTATTTTCAAGATTGATGAATGGAACTAATGTAGAGACTAGGCTAGTTAATTTGGGAAAGCTTGTTGTTTTACATTCATACCTAAGAATAATAAGAGAGCTTATTTTACAATTTACCTCTTCATAGGATTATAAATAATTTTTTGGAGACATCAAGAGTAGAAACATCACTTAGACATTAAAATTATCGCCTAGGATTAGTTTTTAGAGCGATTATTAGGTAATTACCTAGCAAATATTTTTTTAATGTAGGATAACTACTAGGTATGACTGATATAGGCCCTGGGTATAAATCAAAGACTTGAGGATCACTATATTACAATGCATGCATGCCCAAGCCTTTCAATTATACATTATATCATAGTCATTAAGTTACCTCCCTATTTCACCATCTACCTCTCCTAGGACTTTATGGTGAAAATGGGTAGATATTTGTCATCAAACTGGTCGCACATGTTGCTCATAACTAGATACAAAATTAAGGTGACTATTAGAGCTAAAATCATCTTCAAAATTCATGTTGATTTGTACTCTCCTAGCCCAATTGAATTAAAATGTGAAATGTTTGATCAGGAGGAGAATTTGATTCTCAATGAAACCACAACACCAATTGAAGAGACCCTAGATGATTTTATTTATGAGTAGGTGAACAAAAATTATAAATGTGACCCATATGACATTGAGGATGAGATAGGGATAGGCACATATTGCATCCTCAAGGAGGAATCTATATTTCTGAAGCTCTTGAAGGCACAAGAGGACCTTAAAGGCACAAGGTAACTATACTTTGATGGTTTTTGGAGTTAAAATGTCACTAAAGTTATTATGATGTTAGTCTATCCTCCAAAGGCGAAATATTTCCATGATTTTAAGTTATAGTTTGGTTTCAAAAATAATGATATAGAATATGATATGTTGATCCAAGGTTTCCAACTTGTGTACAATAAAGGATTAAGGTGCTACATTAATTTGATGATAGTGTACTAGTTTTTAACTAGAATAGAGAATAGAGCATGACCAAAAATACCTTGTTGTAGGCCTCCAAACATAGAGTATAGTATATGATTGAAGGATTTTATGCCTTCAACATTAGTTATATACCAAGAGTACAGAATGTCAATGTGGATAAACTCATAACTATAGGTGCACAATATGACATTTTGTGTGATGTAATAAAGGATTCTAATCAATTTATGAGGCTCATAATTAGACCAATAGTCTCTAATAATGTAGATAATTGGTAGGTGTTTGAAAGTGATGAGAAGATTATGAGCTTCCTACAAGATGAGGTTGAGTTCAACACCAAGAAATAGTCATATCTTCAATCCCAATATGGGGACCGGATCATCTAATTAAAAGGGAACAAGCTACCCAAGGGGTTAATTACCTTGGAAAACATCTTCAATTCTGATGACCATCTCAAAGGAGAAAGGCAAAGCATGGAAACAAAGGTGGAGGTATCTACTTAACTAACCATTTCTAAAGGTAGGGTTATGAAAGCCAACAAGGTATGTTCCCCACCAAAAATTAAGGACTTTATTGAACTCAGTAGGAGATACAATGATATATTTGTATGGAGCTATAAGGACCTTAGAGGGTTTGACTTAGGCTTAACACGACACACCATTGATCCTGACCCTAATACATAGCCAATTTGCTAGATCCAAAGACCCATTAACCCAAAAATTGAGCCTTTGATGAGAAAAGAGATCTCAAATCTCATTGAGGCTAGTATAATAATTTCAATCAAACACTCTTCATGGGTTGTCAACCTAGTCCTAGTGTGAAAGAAGAATGGGTGGATCTATCAGTGTGTGGACATTAGAGACTTGAACAAATCCTCCCTTAAAGATCATTATACCCTCCCACCAATGGATTAGATTATACAAATAGTTTTAGGCTCTGAGAGATTCTCATTGCTATATGGTTACTCAAGTTACAACTAGATTCTTATACAAAAGTGTGATTACTATAAAAAAAACATTCAACACTAAGTGGGGAACCTTCACATACCAACAGATGCCCTTTGGTTTAATAAAAGTAAGAGAAACCTTTCAAATATCCATGTATATTACATTCAAAGTGTTCATCAATAAAATAATCTTAGTTTAACTTGATGACATAACTATGTTCTCTAAGTGCACAAAAGATCACTCAGGCCATCTAGAGCAAGACTTTGAAAGGTATTGAGAGTATGAAATATATTTAAACCCTAGAAAGTGCATATTTATAGTTCATGAAGGTTCCTTACTGGGGCACATTACTTCAAAATAGGGTTTCACAATTGATCTAGATTTAATTAAATCTATTACGTCCCTCCTTCTCCCAAGCCACAAGAAGAGCCTATAAAACTTCCTATGAAGGATAATTTTTGTCAGGAGATTCATGCCTAACTTTTTTACCCTAACTAAAACCCTCACTAGGATGCTCAAGAAGAATTATACATTTAGTTGGTCTTAAGGAGGCAAGAGCAATTTTTAATCCCCCAAGTTCACTATCACACAAGGTCCCACCTTGATCAACCCAAATTATAGTAAGGATTTTATCCTTTATGTATTCAGTGGGGCTGAAGGTAGCTCAAGTATTCTTACATAGTAGAATAATGATAAATTAGAGTAACTAATTATCTTTTCCATCTAGGCACTAAAGTATTATGATTTATGTTATAACTTTGTATTAAAACATGTCCTCACAATCATAAGAGTGCTTAAGAAGTTATAGCACATGTTATTCAACAAATAGATAAAAATCATGGTTGTATATGAAAGTGCCAAAGAGTTATTGATTAATAAGGATATCAATGAGAAAATAGCTATATATATTATGAAGGAGATGGAATATGACATAGACATCTAAGTCATTAAGCTGGTGTGAATAAAAATTCTACGTGAATAGTTGGTAGAAGCTATGAGAAATGATAAAAACACATTCCTTGTATTGTGAAAATAAGAATCAATAGATCGAAAAGATATTCTATCAAGATGGACCAAAAATATGAGAACCTTCCTACAAGTTGGCTTATATCCCCTTAACTTTATTAAGGTTTAGAATATATTATTTAGGTTGTAGGCCATTCCTTATGTGTTCATTAATGGTGTACTTTTTTGAAAGGACTTCAATGGAGTCCTCTTAAGATTCATAGAGTTTGACTAGGTGATTAGAATTCTCTAAAAATTCCATGATGGCTCATCAAGAGGAAATTATTTTCCCAATATTACTACCATAAAGAGTATGTGAGTTGGATATTATTTGCTAACCTTGTTTAAGGATGTACACACATACGTATGAATTTACAATAAGTGTTCCTTCTTCATAGGCAAATAGAAGCTAACAACCTTACCGTTATGCCTAATACAAGCTTATCATCCCTTTGTATAGTGGTGCCTACATTCATAGGCATGATCAACCCACCATCAAATGATGGGAATATATAGATAATCATAGCCATAGGCTATTTTAGGAGATAGACAAAAGTGGTAGCACTCAATGAGGCTAATGAGAAATCCATCCTAAACTAATACGAAGGCATTGTGGCAAGGTTTTGTGTTCTAGCCACCATTATCTCTGATAATGTGTTGGCCTTCCTTAGAACTAGGACCATCAAATGGGATGTCAAACATAGTATCAACCTAAGTGCCATATCAAACTTTACCCTCGAGGTAAAAAACTGGCCAATTCCATGAATAAGAATTTGATTCACATTATAAAGAGGAGCATGGAGGACAATCAATGAGCTTAGCATACCAAGCTTAGGATTTCTCTTTGGGTTCATTGAGTCATTCCCAAAAGAGTGTTGGGAAATTCACCCTTCATGTTATTTTATAGAAGGGAAGACAGATTGCCCACATCCCTCAAGTTGACTTCTTTGGAACTCACCTATCAATTGGAGATGCATGAAGGTAATCCCCTCACAATAAGGTTAGAAGAGCTAATGGATCTTGAAGACACTAGAGTGCAAGCTACTCATACCATGGAATTTCAATAGGCCTAGATGAAGATAAAATTTGATAGAAAAGCCACTGACTGAGATTTCCAATAAGGGGATTTAGGAATCAAATGGGATGTAGATAATGTGAAAGTTAGAAGACATACTAAATTTAATGCAAAATGCAGTGGCCCATATACTGTAATCAACTTGAAGGAGGCCAATGTCTTCTAACTTGCTAGGTTGAATAGATAAGAGTTGTTTATCTTAGTCAATGGGATTCATCTTAATCACTACCTCTATTGATACAAGTATAATTTTTAAATAAGTAGATTAGATGTTTTTCATTTCCCTAAGTGCCTTGAGAAAATTATTGTAAGATAAGCCCTTCTTTCCTCTAAATGTTGTTTAGTGTATTTGTTTGCTATGTTTATTATTATGGATGGTATCTTAGTTTATTCTAAATCCATAGGTACATAGCTAGTGTGTTTAGGGATAAAATGACCAAAAACTTCAATGACTCTATGCTTAATTTATTGCTTTAAAGGCTACTAGATTCTTGCTTCGCAGGAAAGTAGCCCGTAGAGTTTACCAAAAGTGTTGAATTTATAAGTCACCCCTATGTTATGTATAACTCACAAATATCTTCATCACATGAGCACAAATGGCATACAAGTTCAAAGGCATGAATCTCCTAGTCTTTAGATAATGTAGAAGGAAGTACACAAGGAGCAATTCCAAATCATGAAGAGTGTGCCTATGATCTTAAATATTATTGTGTACTCCTATTCAAAAGACTCATTATGCCTCCATAATGAATTCTAGCATCGAATCAAAAATTTTCACTCCTATGCTCTCATGAATTTTTAGATACGATTTATGCTACACACATGCTACTTTGTAGACTGATATCGGCCCTAGGTATGAAGCAAATACTTGAGAGAACTATCAATTGGAATTTTGAGAAAAAGGATTATAATTAATGCAACCCCCACAAAGGAATTCTACATCTGTATCCTTCACCAACTTATATCTCACTACACAGTTGTCAGTGTGAAGATATCCCCTAAATGCATAAGGCACTAGTTCCCATCAAATGCACAACAATGACGTGGAAGTTTAAATAAGGCCCATGCAATAATTAAAAAGTGGTTGTGAAATATAAATAGATATATAAAAAGTAGTTGAGTGGTGTTTAAGGCCTTGCCAAGATGAGTAAATATAAAAGTGGATACAGATGTTTGGTTATGATCATATGCCACCTTTTTTACTATTCCAAAGATATTCCATTCTTATACAAACATGTGGATCCATAAGAATCCTACCACCAACTCCCAAATCTAAATCAATAGGCAAAATTTAAGAAGCATGGACATGGTAATGTAACAAAACTAAAAGACTTTGTATTCCACCCCCAAGGGGCACATCAATTGTAAAAGTCTTGCCCTTATAAAAGCCTTATTCTTCATTATAGAAAAGGTCAACATTTTTTAGGTAACCTTACACTATCAAAATTTACCCTCCAATAATGCTTTTATTGGTTGAACCTTGTATTTTAATGATAATTAAGTTCACCTCCCTTTGCTCTTCTTGCATCTTTTGTGCCATTTGTGTTTGTTGATTTTTGTCTATGGGTAATGCTCACCCCTCCCATTATCATCCATTCACAACACCTCTATGTGGAACTTTGAAATCACCTGTAGCTCATATTCTATGTGTATTTAGGTATATGTATGCCTTGTCTATAGATAAACTTGATCACTCTCAATGCTACATTGTATTCCTACACCTCTATGTGAAATATTTATGCATTTGGAGTGTCCATGGTGGAGTTTGTGTGATATTATCTTATTCTCTAATATTTTTAGTGTGTGCAAGGTAGTAAGAGTACTCAATCTATTATAGTTCATCATATTTTAATTTATAGTAAATTATTACCCTCTCCCTCCTTTTTCTCCAAAATATTAGGTTTATATTAAAAGTAGATTTACCTTTCTTCTTTTTAGGTCTATGCACTAGTCCTAAACTAGGTGAACTTAGGATAGAAGTAATTTGGACTATTATGGATGTTCATCTGAAGGAGTTAAAATTTACCATACCTTGGGGATGTTACCATCATTACGAGGAGATAACTGATGCCTCATGCATGTGGGTGATTGATAACACTTTCATTCCTAGCACTAAACACTTTTATGCCCTGTACAAGGCATTCACACTCTATATTCTATTGCGAAACCTCATGTTCCATTGACCATCCATGAGTGCATGTTTTGAATGACAAAAAATATGTTATAAGGTCATAGAGGTAGGGTGTTACCCTTATATACCCTAAAATTTTGAGAGGTAACTTTCATGAGGGTCTCAATGGGTGGATATTTAGAGGACTAATGGGCCTTTATGGGTAGTTCCACCATGGGATGCATGTTTTACTTTTGGTGGACCTATTTGGGACATGTATTTCCTAAAAATAGGCAAATATTGCACATGGAAGAAAGTAACATCATCTAATAAGAAAATAAGGGATGTGGGTGGAGCTCACCATGTCTATCTAATATTTAAAGACCACCAAGGAGAGATCCAAACCACTATGATATAGAATACATGGATGATAGGCTAGAAACAAGCATCCATTATGTTTAGCCCAAAAACATCAAACTCATGTATATATTCTATATTTTTCAATCATTACTTTATGGTGGTTTTTAATAAATTAGACTATTGGGAAGTCAAAATGGATTCAAATGATAATAATTAAGTTAGATCACTTGTAAATTGTTTCATTCTTATTCTTGATGTGTTCACCACAACATTGGATTTATAGGTTTTGTCCTTGGGTTAATATGATAGATTTTGAGGGATGGTTAAATACAAGCTCACTGATCCCAAATGGATCACTATGGAAATATTTGTAAGTGTAGATGTAATCATGGAGTGGAGTTTGTCATTTTAAGGACTCTATAGATACTAAAATATGGTATTAAATACTTTTTAATGTTAGTTTTGACCTACCTTTAACCTACATAACTTTTCCATACATATATGAATCTTATTCACCATTCATTCACATCCACATGATTTCTATGGGTTCATCCCTTCATAATTTCTATGGTCACCAAAATGAATTCACTAGTCTATTCCAAACTAATCAATTATAATACTCTAACATTTATAGATCATCATATCATTATTAATGCATTCTACAAAGAACCATTAGACTTAGAAAGAACCATAATTATGGTATAGTCCAAACCTGATGGTTTCATCTCATACCCAGAAATGGTCACATTTAAAATTAAATCATTCATGTGGATCATCCCATATGTTTCATAAACTTGTGGTGTGAGAAAGTACCCAAATATTCATATATAAATACATAATAGGTATAAGCATGTTTCGTTATCTAGTAAACATTTATTAATCATACACAAACACTTGCACATTCAAAGACACTACCATATTATAACTGATTCAGTCATCATTCATAAGGATTAGGTCTTAAACAAGTTTGAGTCATATGAAATATAAGCCAAACTTTTCCTATTCCAAGTGTCAAAGACTAGATCAGAAGTTACAGACATTGAACAATAAATATTACACATATTCACCTAATGTGAAGAATTATACGTGGTATGAATTCCTCATTTGGATTAGTGGATATTTAGGTACCAATCAACCATTCAAATGGGATTGGTTAGGTTAAGCTCAACCCACATTCTTTCCCATTTTTTAGAACCAAACCTAATGTCAAAAGTGGGCGTAGGGTTTCAAGATAAGAATACCTATTTAAGGGTATCTTGCACATAGTCCCAATGGAATTTACTAGAATAAATTAAAAACTTTCAAAAAAAATAAGCATCCAGGTGTGGTAGCTATCTTCAGATGATATTGACCAGACATTGAAATTATTATCCATGCATGCCAAAAATTTTAATACTTGATCTGAATGGATCATAGTCCATTGTCCTAATTTTCCTACTTACTTCATTCAGTTATAGACTAATACAGTAATGAAAACCAATAAGTTTATTATACCTCTCAATATTTTACACATTTATCAAGTGTAATTGTCAAATCAAATTCTACCCTTTACATTCAAATATATGTTTAATACTATATTTCATAAAATTTGAATAATACACATAGTCATATCTTATAAAGGTACATTAATCCAAAATAAGGTAAAACATATTGGGGAACCCATTTATTTATTGAGAATGTAAAACCCTAGGTTGCCCTTAGGGTTTCTTCCTTCTCTGTAGTTTTATTTACCTTAATTTTTTATTTTTGAACTTGACTACTAATTTTCCTTAAAAACATATTACAAATTAAACTTTGATATAATAGATTAACATAGTTTATGTTTTTTTGCTCAATATAGTAACATGTTGATTTCATATGTAAATCTATAACAACTATGTAATTCTAGGATTAAATTATCAGACACTCTTAATGTTGGAATTAATAGTAAATAATATTGAGATTCCATATTATTTTAATATCCAATCTGAGTTAATTCTTGTTACCACTAGGCACCAAGGGCATGCATGGCCTCATTAATTAATCCCTCTTCCATTATTCTATAAAATATTGTGAGGGATTCCATAATACATGTTATGCACCCTATTGATCAACTCATTATTAATATTGAATCTTAAAATTATCATGAACAAGAAATAAGAACTATGGTTGTTAATCAAAGTCATGCCTATGTATAGTTTCTTGATATATTTGATGACATTAATGAAAGGCAATTATCTCAATTTGTTGATATTTACCCACAAATGCATGATGAAGTGCTATATGTAATAATAAATTAATATAAAAATATTTCTGAAGCTAGTACATCTATGGTAAAACATTATCCATTCCATGATATCCATCAATATTTTAGAGCATTCCACCATAGGTGTTTAAATTACTACTATTGATATTATTCCCATGTGTACACATTTGATTTAAAAAATGCTGCCCACCCAAGATGTAGGGAAAACATAAGGTTTGACTCATATTTATATGATTATTCCTTCACAACTAACTTGTGATAATCCTACAAGGACTATGCATGTTACATTATTAACTTTTCCTATTAAATGATCCCTTAAGCATATTATTTCAGATCTAAAAGATGAGGTGGTATAATTAGAGCAAAGGTGTTTTTAGAGCTAGTTATTCATTGGATCCACATGTTTTTATTCATAATATATATGCCCCTAAGATTGGATCTAACCCATTACCTTTGGGTTTTGTAACTCCTAAGATTCAACTATATGATGGTAAATGTGATCCAGATATACACATTAGACCCTTCCACAGAACATATGTGAACTATGCATATAATGACATATTGTTGACCAATTCGTTTACTCATAGTCTTAAGGACTATGATTTTCAATGGTTTTATGATATCCCATTCCGATTAGTTAAAAATATAAAATCCTTAATAAGATCAATTTTTCCCATTTTTTTTATTAACATTCATGAGAAACTATTTTATACACAAATTTTGAAACTTAAGTAAGGATCCAATGAGCCAACTAGTAATTATGCACTTTGGTATAAAATTATTCTATATAAGATAACCAATACTATGGCCAATTATTAATTACAAGATATATTAAAGAGAATTTTTATTTCCCCACTCCATTATTTTATTGTATTCAAGAAATGTAAGTCATTCAATGAGCTACACCATACAACTAGAGATCAAGAAGTTAAGCTCATAGATTAAAAAAACCTTAATTTTAGACATAATTTCATAATTAATTAAAGATCAAAGTTTAAAATAAATAAAAACTAAAAATTCCAATGAAATGATACAAAAAATGAGGAAAAAACAATGGTTCATGCAGTATTACAACCTGTTTTATCTTATTTTTAAAAACACAATAATTTGTATTTTTAATTATAGGTGTAAATATAGAAAACATCATAATGCTAAAGATCAATAATAAATAATAATTATAATTTCAACAAGATCATAAATATGGAGAATTCCTATTTTTATAAAACACTAAGAAGAGGTATACATATGTTGCACATAGGTTTGTATTGACTATTTTAACTATATAAAAGAGAAAATTAGTATGAGAGGTGACTATGCAGGTTCAGGATTAGACACGAAATCAAAAATTGCTTATATATAGGTCATTGTAAGTGGACTATAGTATAGGTTTTTATTTTTTGTTTACCATGGACTTTTCCAAGCCAAATGTGTAAACTGATTGTCTTGAAAATACAAAAAGAAAAAAATGGAAATGACAAATCAAAGGTAGTAGAGAGTATTCTTGGACACAACCAGTGTAAGTGGAAAACAACATAGTATGCTTGAGTTTTTTTACTATGGAATTTTCCCTATTGACTATGATATAAAACTAATCACTACACCTATTGCAATTATATTTGTTAAATAATCTAAGATATCACAATTTTGATTATATTATGCATACATCATTTTATTATTTATCTTGCCTTTGAAATCCTAAGGGAATTTTGATGAGTTGAAAACCTTCAAAAAAATGGGAGTATAATGGGATGATTTCACCTAAACACACCCTTGATGATTTATTGTTGTGTAAGTATCTAATACTCCAAGGAGAGAAATCAACCCCATGTAGTTCTCCCACCTAGAGTGAATGTGAAAATTCTCTTCTTTGACTATATGTATGTAGATATAAAATGGATTTTATACTTGACAATGATATCTCTTAACTTGTTTATAATTGTCTTCACTTAGCTCATGGATAATCCTTATGAGTGATCTTAAATTTGAGATAAATAAGGAAAATTTTATCAATATGTAGAAGTGTCTGAGCTTGAACCAAGTGAATTAAAAATGGTGAAAATTAATGCCTCTTGATATGTATTGATAGGAAAATATTTTTATAGTTTACTTTTACCGACCATGTCATGTAGGAGACCTAAAATATTGAATTCAAAATTTGAAATCGGTTGTTGTTTAGTGTGGGACATAATTGGCCTAAGTGGACAGAGACATGCACTACACTCATGTCTACTTAGAATAAAATTTTCCACAAATATCATGGAGAACTATTCTCTATTGGATATAATATAAAAATGATTTTAGATAGCTTGATCATTTAACATTAGAATTTATATGTAGTGGTAATTGAAAACAATAGACTGAGCATGCATATAGATAAAATCCTTAAAGGAATGGAAAATAAGAGTCATATAATTGGGTGTAATTCATGTGGTTTATAATGTGTCAATAATTAGAATTATCAAGCACTTGATTAAAAGATAAATAATTGAACTTGATTGTGTATAACACAAATTTTCTTTGATCAGATATTTCAATTATGTAGGGCACTCAAGTGTAGCATACCTACAATAACTCATGAACTAGTCATTTTTTTTCATTTTGAAATTTGAAATAGATTGAACTTTGAAAAATATTTTGTTTGAAAAAAGATCAAGAAAGGAGTACACCTTTATGTAGGTGAATTCAAATTAGCCTATAAACTATAGCTAATGATTGAGAAATATGCCCCCTTGTTGAAGCACTTGAATAATCTGAACCAATGGAGAATTGATATTGATCAAGTCAAATTTTAAATACTATTCAATGGTTTGATGTATAATAATGAGTACCACTTTTTGGTACAAATGGGACACAAAAAATTGATAATGTGTAAATTTCTTAATTTTCATAGTTGATAGTGACTAAACTATACAAATTTTGAAAATTGTGTTAAATAATGAAATGAAATATTTTAAGTGAAGATTACATTTTTTTATTTTATTTTTTAAAAATAAATAAAATATATTTATTAATGACTAAATTGACAAAGTGTATGTTTCGTGTATATAAATTTGTATTGAGTAGTCGACCTCCCCTCATCGTAACTTTTTCAAAACATAATATTTTTTCAATATTTCTTGGAAAGATGTCCTAAAGACATGAACGTAGCATAAAAAACTATAATTTTTTGATAAGTATTTAATATTTTATTTATTTTTAATGATTATATCAATAAATATCAACACTTATGATTTCCTTTCTCAATTTTGTGTATTAATTTTTTTACCATTAGAATGAGGACTATAAAATCAAGTGTGGTGATTTGTTTTAACACTTTTGGAAATATTATCATATTTTCTAATGCCTAGAAAAGATACTACTTTATTTTATAAATAACTATATTTGATTAAATAAATAAAAATAAGTATTAAATATTATTTAAATTTAAAATATATATTATTAAAAATATCATAAATAGATATTTTTAAATGTGGAACCACATGTTTTATATTATTTTTTTCACCCTAAATCTACCCATCTAAAGTATATTTTTTGAAGCCAATAGGATATTTCAACTTGTATGGCTTAGTATTTTGTGCCACATGGGGTTAGAAAAAATGGATCTAGAACAAACTCTCTTCATTTTAACCCCATGTGGCAACAAATACTGATAAAAAATGGTGATTAAGGGTTAATACTAGGCAAGGCTTAGATCAAAGTGTCTTCATTCTAATCCCACACATAGGGGTTATAATGAAGGTAATCCATTCCAAGACTCCTAGAATGAACATGATTATTTATAATCCCCTTTTTAATTATTCAAGTCTCCTTGAGTTGGCCACCTTGTGGTATTCATTTATATAATTTAACCCAACGCTATTGAGTTAGAAAGATGCATTATTCCAACTCTCATGAAATGGGCAATAGTTTTAAATGAATTAATCCAAAAAGGTGTAACCATTATAAGTTTTCTTAAGTGATGTCAAGGCCATTGAGTGTCACTAGACATTAGTGTGCATCACTTGCATAGAAGATAGAACCATATAATGGGTTAACTAGAGTTAATTCCATGGCCATTGAGTGTCACTAGACATTAGTGTACATCACTTGCACAGAAGATGGAACCATATAATGGGTTAACTAGAGTTAATGCCATGGCCATTGAGTATCACTAAATGTGAACATACATTACCCAAAATAGATTTAGATCACACCATTATATATGGATATATATTTTATTTTTACATGATTTAAATAAAATTAAGAATATGCATGCTCCCATCATGACCAAATTTTTCATAGATTTGAATTGAAATAGATATTTTCCTTTGAGATTATAATTTTGAACTTTTGAAATTTGATTTTTTTAAATTTTAATAAGTAAGAGCATGAATGAGTATCATGCCCCTAAGTTTGTGCCAAGAATATATAATTTTATGCATCTATATCATTAATTTAAATTATATTTTTGACTTGTAACTTTCATCTTGTAATTTTTCTGCATATATGCCCATGCATATGAATTTAAGTGTGTATGATTTTGTACTTTGAGTCTTTGAAAGGTGAGTGCATATGCATGTCATATGGCCCTAGGATCTATATCAATGTGCCAATATATATTATATGTTTGATTTATGAATCACTTTGAATTTATGAAAACATGTATGCTATTTTATAATCAAATTTCACATTACTTTGAATATTTTTAAAAACCTATACTCTGTATTTGTGAACCTGTATTTTATCCCAAATCTTATTTTTTTTCTACTCATAGAGGATTTGATATATAATACAAGCCCAATATAATGCCCCTAATTTGAGTTAAGAGATGTATCCTACAAGTCACTCATCTCAAAATAAAAGTTAATTTTATCATTATGATAAAGATGCATTCATGTAGTAACTATGTCAACATGTTGGAGATTATGATATCATATAAATAAAATTGTCATTGAAGCATGTATGTAACATATAAAATGTGGGCATATAATTTTCATGTCTATATATATGTATCAATGAAGCACATAATAAAGTACCCATTGTTTCATGATAAGTATCATGGAATCACTAATCAAACTCAAGAAACATAATGTCATACAATAAGGCCAAGGGCCACATGTAAGGGACATATTAAAATTTCACACAAGCAAAGATCTCACACATAAGACATCAGTCCCTAAGCAATAGACATGTTCAAATGTCTCACATACCAAGCACAAATCTCATAGAGTTATTCAATCAATTTACATATAATTGCCAAGGACCACACACACTAATAAATAAATATATAGTCTATCATGTAAGAAATTAAAAAACATACAAGAGCATATAACAAGTGAAAATGCTCTATCCCATCCATACATATATATGTTTTAATATAACAAAGTATCCATGTAGCACAATTTTAGATATGATTAATTAGCTATAAATTATATGATATGTAGCTCAACATTACATTTAAGGTCATAAAAATATATAACTTGTTATAGTGTAACCTATAGATTAATTTTTCCCCAACCTTGGAATTGTCATTGGGTAGAAGGTATTTTAACATATAAGAATGCATACACAATGTATGTTATGCATCATAATCATATACCTAATGAAATACATGTACATATATAAACTAATATGCTATCTACCAAATATGTGATAAATAGCATATACAAATAAATAAAATATTATCTCATGTCATGCTTAGGTCCTTTTTTGGAAAAAAAATTCAATAGTTTTGTATTTTTTGCACTATTTGAATTTTTTAACTTTTTTATAAAGTTTAAATAGTTTTTATATTTATGTAAAGGGAATAACCTATGAGCCCAAAAATGGGAGGACCAGAGTGTGTGCCCAAATCATAGATTTTAAGAGTGACTTTCCATAGATGAGGAGTGCTACATGTGGATGTATTTGAATTATAAAAAGCATCAAGTGTCTTACATAACTATCATGACCACCAATTATAAAATATTTTAAAGCTTGAAAAGGTGCAAGACATAATGAATATTTTTAAATAATAATGGAAAATAAAATTGCTTGTGTTTATTTTGGAACATGATGAATTGTTCAAGGATTTCCCTTGGGACATATTGTAGCAGATTTAGATTTATTTTAACCTTAAATAACTCTTTGATATGAATATTTATACTTAGGAAGATATAATTTTTTCCCTTTAACTATTTGCATATAAATATACTATATAGGTGACATAATTATTTTTCAATATGATATTTAATGGGTGCATTGATTATCTTTTTATTGTGATTGGGAGTGGATTTTGTTGATATTTTTGTCCCAAAAATGTCAAAGTATCAAGTAACCTAATCGATACCCATTGTTTTTTTGTAAAAATGCCTTAAATTGACCCAAAACACTCATTTTCCTAAGCCTACAAAAATTGGAGATTGGACTGCAATTTGTAGATTACAAAATTTCAAATTGTTTTCCAGACGCTGGATCTTACAATACATTAGCTAGTATAAATCAGAGATCTGGGTGTAGTTCTCAATGTTGAAAAATTAAAAATTGCATCTAGACCTCTACTTCCCACTAAACACTAGTTGGTGGAAACTAGAACCCCAATCACAATTTGTAATTTGCAAAATTGAAAATTACAAGCAGAGTTCCACTTACCACAAACTAAATACCTTGTAAAAACTAGAGATTGGACTGCAATTTGTAGTTTACAAAATTTCAAATTGCTTCTCAATATTTGGATCCTATACAACACTCTAACTAAAAACTATAACTCTAGTTGCAATTTAAAACTTACAAAGTTGCAAATTACAATCCGAGTTCCACTTCTTATTGACCACCTTCCCTATAAAATCTAGAACTCTAAGTACAAATTAAAAAGTTGTAAAGTTGTTTGTAGACTCTAGGTCTTTGTCAACCACCACCATTATGGCATTAATTATAAGGGCCTTACATAAACTAACATAGGGTTTAGGTAAATCATTTATTAAGTTTTCTAATTAAGTTTGGAGATCTTGCCTTGAAACTCAAACTTGATAGTGATGTCACCATCCCTTTGACCATGCAAACCACAAGCAAGAGCCATGAACCATGATAGGCTATCAGTTAACCCCATGAATGGTAATTTATTTGACCCTCTATGATTTTTAAGCCATCTTTCCTGCAAATCAATCTTGATTTTAGTCATTTATATTTTTTTACATTCCTTTGTAGTTTTGACTACTTTTTTTAGGGTTTTCATTGTTTTTCTTAGGCATCAATAGGGTATTGGTAGTTTTCATGGTGGTATTAGGGTTATCTACAACTCAAATAATCTTTCTAAAATTTTCCTCAAAAAACTAAGGTTTTCACCAAAATTCACAAACAATGCATATTCATAAGATATTCCAAAAATAATGAATATTCCTTTGAAATATTCCTTCATAGTCCATGCACATTTTCCACCAGCAACTTACACCTCCAAAACCTATTTGATTTCAACTTATAGTAGCAAACCCATAGCTCTATGTATTTTTTATAGTGCTTTGAGTAATCCCAATCTTTGCTAGACTTGTCATTAGGAAATACAAGTGTGTTTTGCACTTTCCATCTCTACTGTAGATTTCAACCTACATTTACAACTCTAGTTTCCTATGGAATTTTCCACTGTATAAAGCAACTCCAAGTTCCACCAAATTTTCCACCTACATTTTAAAACTATAATCCCATCAACTCTATGGTTGGTTCCCCCTGGCATTCTCTCTATAATCCATGTTTGGGAAAGATGAAGTTCAAATCTAAAGGACTTAGTGTCACTCTTAGTTTGTAATCCAATACAATTGATATTATAGAAACAAACCTAGGTCACATTGACCTAGGTGATTTATTAACCAAAATCAAATTTGAATTTAATAACAACTTGATCCAAATCATCTATGACTCTAGACTACCCCAAGCAGTAACTTTCTCCCTAACTGTGCAAAGCCTTGAGTTGGTACGTACACTAGCAAAAGATTTTGATGATGATAAGAGAGAGAGAGGTGTTGAATAATAAAGGGTAAATGATTCTAAATCTAGACCCAAACTTCATTGAATCTATGTTCTTGATACAATAATTTGATATTTACTTATATATAACTCTAGAATCCTCAAGGAAATTCTATCAAGATAGCAACACAAGAGGTCAAAGAGTAATGAACACACATTGGCTAAGGATCCCTAGGGCTACATCCACTATATTGCATAAAACATTGTAAAGGATTGATTTTAAGGATGAGGTAGGTGATATAATTATAATACTACATAGGATCATTGGTAGCTCTAATGCAAAGATCTTCTGAGACTTGATGTATCAATATATATGGGTTATCCATGAAAATAAACAATACATCCACTGGGAACAACTCATCAATGACTCCATGCACAAGCATTTGATAGAGGTCCAAACCATAGGGAAACTTTATATGACTTCTTATCTAGTTTATATATTGGAAAAAGAGAGACATTTCCTAGGACTCAATACAATAGCTGACCTGGCAAATAAATCATTCAACTATTACCCTAAACTCACTCTTAAGTCAAGCAGGGAGCACTTTAGGAGAGTAAATTATGGATTCATCTATTGTATCATAGATATATTTGACAAGGAAATAGAGAGGAAGAGATTCTCTAATGTTTCCACTTTAGAGATTACCAATTGGGGTTCTTATTTCATCCATATCCATACATACTCATGCATCAAAGTATGTGTATTTAGTGGTTATCCTTATACCCTTCTGAGGTATGTGAGTGATAAATGGGCTTTGATAGAGCTAGTGAGGTAACCATTTGAAACTCAAAAGCTATTATCTAGAAAACAAAAATTAGGAATTCAATTCCCCATTAGCATAGGTAGGTACACATGCCCTTCCTTAGTAAAAACCAAGTGTGTAGATGTAAAAATGACATAAAAGACCTTGAGGGATTTGGAGGTAAGATTATTATATGATTTTCATGGTAATATCACTATTACACTAGGAATTTCAACATATTATCATGTCCCCTATTATGAAGACTATTGGGAGGACTTGGATGATGAAGAGGAAGTGAGATTGAAGGACTATCCAAGATTGACCTTGGATCAGGTGAAATATTTCAACATGGTACTAGTCCCTAAGGACTTGGTGGATGATGAGTCCCTAGTGGAAAAAATCTACTATGATACTAAGATTTATACTCAACCCCTTCCAACTGTAAGGGGGTTTATTCCTGAGTATTTCTCTCTAATGGATAGAACCTCCAATGTTATAAATAGAACACTCAATTGACTCAAGAGTAAATGGGTCCAAGTGACCAAAGAGATAGTAAGCATTAGTGGTAAATTACTAGATCTCAAGGAAAAAGGAGTACCACCATTAATAGAAAGTTCTAGTGATGGATCACTCTCAGAGAAACCAAATAGGCTAGTGATCTCCCACATGAGAAAGAAGAAATAAAAGGCCAAAAAGGGACAATCAATCAGCCAAGGAGTAGTGGTAGATGAGTCAATAATCACTTCATCTGAGGATATAGCTATAGTTGAAGAAACCATAGATTTAACCCCTATCTTAGTTATAGTTACAACTCCCATCTCTTTGATATATCCCCCACATATTTTTATTGTTTATATAGCTCTAACACCTCCTCCTCATGTCTCCACTCCTTCTTCACCTCAACTAACTCCATCCTCTATTCCCACCAGTTTACCTATGATAATAAATCCATTACCAATAGTTCAATCAAGTTAATTGGACACTTAGGTCTCCCCTTAATTAGACACTCAAGATCTATTCCACATTCTTCTTCCAAAATCTCACTCCCCCTTCCATAATTCCTTTTATCTCATCTGCAATTCCTTCTACTCCATTAATCACCAACACTACCCAGTAGTATATAGATATCAATTCAGTCATTCTAACTATAATCTTGCTACCCATCCTAACCCCTAGGATAACTAATGTTCCATCTTCATCCCCCTTCATCTTTCCTAATTTGATAACCTTAAGTGTCCCTACCAATTTTATTGACTCATTTAAGGCTTTGGTTTCCACACTTACACATGTTCCTCAATTCTAACTCCCTATGTCTATTCCTTCATTGATCTCACTTCCATATCCCACACCCGCAATAGACACATATATTTCCATTTCCACTACCTATTTTACTTCCATAGTAATCCCAACCCCTACAAAAGAGATAGAGAAGGAACAAGATACTGATACAAATATGGACCCTCAATCCATTTATGGGAAAGAGGTGGCAAAGACATCTTCTAAATAATCAGTGGAAATTTCATAATAGGATACAACACTTATCACCATGCCCACCAGTGCAACATCTTCAACTACACATTCTCAAGTGATAGAGTTAATACAATAGGATGCTACCCCTAGTTGGTTATCATAAATAATGGGGAAGAAATTCAAGTAGATGGTGTCCCAAAATACATTGGATTTTAGTATCTCAGATGCACACAAGAAATTCAAGACAACTAAATGGACCATTTCAAGAATATTATATGAGTCACCAAGGGAAAAGTATGTAGATATTATAGTCCCCCCACCCAGATAAATAGAAAGAATATCTAGTGGTGGGGGATTACCAGGTCTCAAAAGTTCACCTTAGATGCCCTATGAAAGAGGGGTTAAAACATGATGTTAAATCCATCACTAACTCCCTCTTTGAGAAAATGGATAGTGATAAGGTCACTAAGGATGAGTTGTAGATCAAGGTTGAATAACTAATGTCTACACTCAAGAAATTCATTGAGGCCACTATTCAACCAACATAACCTACCACTCAGATCATATATTAGGTAACACTTGATATTGTGATATAATTTGGTAGCATGGGAAGGGCCAACTAAGGAATGGGTAACAGAACTCATTTCAAAGGTAAATAGAGTTATTGATACAGTAATGGATCACAATACAACTCTGAAGGAGAGAAGGGCCACCCTAAGAAAATAATTAAATATGTATCAAGAAGAGGTATAAATATTGAATATTTTTTATCCAAAATTGATAGTTGTAGAATCAATTGATATTGGCATCCTCCTTATGGAAAAATTACTAAAAATGATGTAAATCAAAAGGAATTAGACAAAGGAGCACAATTCTAAATAAATATACTTATAGATGCGACCAATAAATGTAAGGTTGTATATGATAAGGCTACTGACATGTTATATGAGATTAAAGAGTTGTTGAATAAATTTTCATGTCGATCAATAAATTATCAAGATTAGGACCTTTCAGTGTAGGAAGTTTAGGATAAATTCAAAGAATCGGTTGAAAGAGAATCAACAAGAGATACAACCTTCAGCTTGAGCTCTATCCACCATTTCATCAAGTACTATAACACATTGGATCATATGGGTAAAGAGAGTCAAACATACAAAGCCTTTAGAAGGGAACTCTTTGATACAATAATAGAATGCAGGATAAGCAAACTTTACTCTTTTGGTCCTATTGAAGATAGATTCTTGTATATTATCAAGGGTTTTGGTGCATACATTGAGAAAACATAAGCTAAGAAGGATAAATAAATAGCAGAAGTGTTGGATATAGATTTATTCTTTCTATCATAAAATTCTTATATATTATATTTTCATTGTTGTAAATATATTATAAATTTACAACTTTTAAATTAAAATAATCATTTTGATATATCTTTTTGAGAAAGAGCCATGTGTAATTTTCACTTTCCATTTTGATAGATTGAAAGTTGTAAAAAGCAAACTTGCAAATTACACTTTTCATTTTGACACATTTTAGGTTGCTTAAGTTGTAAAAGAACACATTGTAAAATACAATTCTAGTTTTGACAAGATTATGTGGCTTAAAGTTGTAAAAGTCCCAATTGAAAATCAAAAGTTAGGGTTTTGCAAAAAATTAACGTAAGTTATCTAACAATTATCTTTTATTCTAAAATTGAGTTTCACTTTGGCACCCCCCATTGCATAAAGAGCCATCACAGCTAAACTAAATAAGACCAAGGCATTGCATGAATATTTCCAAGTTCCCTCCATGCCTCCAATATCTGAAGATCATGCCTAGATCTTGCATGTTCTTTTACAAACTTCTTTAGCTCACCAAAGATGCCATTACAACTGTAGATCATGCCTACTTTCATGGAGTTTACAGATTTTGCATGTTATTCTACTATGCATGGATTTCCTTATTAACTACATCTTTTTTATGATAATTTTTGTATAAATATGGATAATATGGCATAGCCCATTTATCATTTTTATTGCTAGAGACATTATTCTATATTTTAAATAGCTTTTCTACATGTTGTAACTTGGAGAATGAGAATGAATTGAAAATTTGCCTTTCTTGTCTGATAAATATATATGAATCCAAGGTTATTTAAATATTTTTGGATGTTTTAATTTGTATTTCAATCACAAAATTCCATTTTTGGTATTCTTTACCCTTTTGGAATATTATTTGATTAAAAATAAAGAATCTTGTCCCTTGTATGAAAAATACAAAATATTGCCTTTGATTTCACATTTTCATGAGTCTTGTGCTCTTAAAAATTTCAATATATTTTCCATTCTATTGTGTTTATTAAAATCCACTAAAAAATATATGGTGCAATCACCATTTTTGGTTTTGCAAATTTCATTCTCAAAACTTTTTTCCCCAATCAAACCTTAGTTCAGGAATAAAATCATTAAGAAGTGGAATTTATATATAGGTTGGTAATTTTTTAATTGCACAAATTTAGTGAAAGGAATATAGACTCCTCCATAGGTTAATATCAATTTTCCAAGGTCTTACAACTTGGAGGTGATCTCATTGTATAATTAGATTTTTGCACACCGAGCTACAATATCAAGAATGGGTGAAAAAACTATGTGATAATAATTTTTGGCTTGCCTGGTGAGACCAAAAAATTCCAAAGAGATAGGTGTTATTCTTATAAATCATTGTACAATCCCCATACACATTCCAAAATCACCTAGCGACTCCACTAGATAATGGATCTAAGAAATCAAGGTTTACATATGCCAAAGAAAGAAACAAGATCATCTGCTAAAGGTAAGAGAGTTGATTTTTTGGAATTGTCATTTCTATCTAAAAAGAGATCAAGATCAATTATACATTACCCTAGAGTATATACTATAAATTTATTTTCATCTCCTTCAAGTACTCCCATTAGTTTTATACCTCCCATTATGGCTATAAATTTAAATTTTATAGCTTCAAATGGAGGTGGCCCACTTTAGTTGGCCCAATGTCATGTTATACCTACCTTAGATTTAAAAACCCTTTTGTATTTTACTGGTGAATCTTCCATGACTCCTATGGAACATATATAATACATTGCTAATCTTTATTCAATCCACAATATGGTAGAAAATAATGTTAAAATCAGATTTCCATTCTCCTCTTTCAAGGGTAAACCTTGTAATGGTATAGAGGTCTTCTTCCCAATTCTATTTGTGTTTGGTATGACTTAAGCACTACACTATACACTTAATTTGAAGACAAGAGTGACCACCTCTCCCTATTTGAATAGTTAACTGTTATTTAATGGGTTCTTCATGAGCATATGAATGATTTCAATTTCCATTTTCAAAAGACATAGAATAGAATTCGAGTATTGGTCAAGACAACTCCAAATAATGTTTTCCTATATTACTTAAGAGCCTTGAATAGTGATATAGTTTTTATGATTCAATCAATGGGTGGTACCACACTTCCCAATGCCTATGAAATTACAATAAGGGAAAACAATTGTTTAATTTAAGTAGGAAAAATTACCCCAAGGCCACCAATGCCTCTATTTAAAAAAATACCTCCTACACCACCTATAATTGCTCCAATTCCAACCATGATTAAAGCACCAAATTCAACTCCCACTCCTACAAATGATTTATATGAGGTCAAGTCACTAATTAAGAGTTTTTGCAATGAGTTAGTAGTAAGGAAGAGGTAGAAATCCTAGAACTACAAGCCTTATTAATAAGCTAACCAAGTATACCAATCCAATAGGTAGCCATACACAAGTAATTCATAGTTGCAAGTTCAAAATATGCAAGAAAAACCTCCAAACATCCATGATCTACCTACACCAAGTGCTTCTAAAGCTACTGTACCTATTCATAACAACCTAACTCAGGAGTATGTGTGGTGTTATCCTTGTGCTCAGTCACATAACTAGAATACATGTCCTAATGGTGTCATCAATAAAGACTTGATGGAGAAAGTCATATCACACACACAAGGACAAAAAGAAGAAGCCACTTCCTAGCAAGTAGATACATAAGAACCTACTCAAGGTAAGGATACTCTTTTAAACTAGCAAAAGGAGGAATTTTATGGTGTAAATTAGGAGGAGGCATTATTCAATGGTAGAGTTCCAGTCACAGACAATACACATACAAAAAAAAATAGCAATAGAGAGTGATCAACCCCCTAGGGTGGAACAAGCTGCAACTTCTAAAGTTGTACAAGAACCTGTGAAGATAAACATAGTATAAAGTCCACCCTTTGTACCCATGATCCACTTCAAAGAAAAAGTTCCAACTCTGAATCTTGTAAAATAAGGCATAGCTCCCATGAAGGAACCAATAAAGGTTGGTAACATTCCTTTTAGTATTTTTGAACATATGAAGAAGACCAATTTGAATGTCACTATGTGGGAAGCACTATTTATTCTAGTGTAAAGAGATTTGTTATAGGAATCTTTGAAAAATTTCTAGATAATGGACAAGATTCCAACTAAGGGATTTAATGTTGTAATTAATTTATGTTAACCACAAACTGACACTAAAGTAAGAAAAAATGGTAAGCCTCCCCCTTTTATCTTTCAGTCATAGTACGGTAACATCTCATTCATAATTGTATGGTAGATTTAGGGGCTATCAATTCTGTAATGCCCAAAAAAATAGAGTATGCTCTTGGTATAAATTATACACCTATCAATAAAGGCATGGTTTAATTGGATGGGACTATTGCTCAAATAGTAGGAATTATAAATGGTTTAAACCTCACTATTCGTGCATGTCCAAACTTTTCAATTTCCCAATATATCTTAGTTATGGATCTTCCCCCTTATTTTGTCATTTGTCTTTCATGAGATTTTATTACAAAATAGGAGGATATCTATCTGTGAATTGGTCTCACATGTTTCTTAGGACAAGATATGAAATAAGAGTAATAATAAGAGTTGAGTGAACCATTAAAGACCATATTGATCCATACAATCCTATCCCTATGGACATGAACTGTACACTATAGGACCAGGAGGTGGAGGATGATCATGAAGTTAAAACACCTATAGAAGATATTATAAACACTCATTTGGATAAATGGGGATCAACACTCAAATTTTATCCTTATGACTATGTACATGAAATAGGGTTGGGTACATATTTATTTCATGAAAATGATGTAATCATTCTAAACCTAGTAAAACTAGTTGAAGATCTTCAAGGAATGTGGAAATTATTCTTCGATGGTTCAAGAAGCAGGAATGGTGCAAGTGCAAATATTATCTTGATCTCTCCATAAAAGGAGATTTATTTATATTCTTTTAGACTTAGTTCAACTACACAAACAATGAAGTTGAATATGAAGCTTTGATTTGAGGTCTACAACTGGCCAAGGAGAGAGGGATAAAATCCCTACAAAGTTTTGGTGATAGTGAATTGATTTTTCACCAAGTAAGATCTAGAAGCATAACTAAGAATAATTTGTTTATATATTATAAACACAGGTTTTGAGACCTATTATAAGACTTTACTGCTTTAAACATTTAATTAGTATGAAGAGCATAGAATAAAGATACTGATTATATGGCCTCATTATTTTCCCAATATAACCTACGTAAATAAATAAATAAATAAGAAAAATAGCTAGCATATAAGGTTGATAGTAAGTCCATCTATTCCTGATAATGCGACCAATTGGCAAGTCTCCAATAATGATCAACAAATCATCAACTTTCTGAGAGAAGAAGCTAGATTCTTTGATCGAAACCAATCAAGACTCCAAGATCAATATGGAGATCAAATCATCCAATTGAAGACAAACAAACTACCCATGGGTCTTATTACTCTAAGAAACATATTCAGCTTAGATGATCAATTGAAGGGTGAAAATAAGAATATCATGATTAATGAAAAAGACTACAAGCCTGTAGTCATCTCAGAAGGGAAATCACTAAAGATAGGAAAGGTATGTAATGATTCTATAAAAAAAATTATTGATTTATGTCAATATTTTGATGATAACTTTGCTTGGAGTTATCATGATCTAAGAGGGTTTGAACTTAGCATAGCCCAACATATAATAGAGATGGACCCAAATACCAAGCTTTTTAAATAGAAGTAGAGACTGATTAATCTAAAAATAGAATCCCTAATGAAGAGTGAGCTATCCAAATTGATAGAGGATAACATCATCTTCTCTATCAAACACTCATCTTGGGTTACTAATTTGGTCCTTGTAAGAAAGAAGAATGGTGAAATCAAGCTTTGTATAAATTTGATGGATCTAAACAAAGTGTATCTAAAGGATCATTATCCCTTTCCACCCATGGAGCAAATTATACAAATAGTATCAGGATCTAAAAGGTTTTCCCTTCTAGATAGTTATTCTAGATATAACCAAATCTTAGTGTAGGAATTAGACCAGTTTAAGACTACCTTCACCACAAAATGGGACATGTACACATACAAAAAGATGTCATTCACCATAACTAATGCTGGTGAAACATTCTAGAGAGCCATAGATATGGATTTCAGAGGTTTGATAAATGAGATGATCTTGGTATACATAGATGATATCACTATTTACTCAAAATATGTTGATGCACAACTAGATCACCTTAGGAAAATTTTGAAAGGTGTAGAGAATTTGGAGTTTCCCTCAATCCAAATAAGTGCACTTTTGCAATTCATGATTGTAAACTACTAGGACACATTGTTTCAAAAGGAGATATTGTAATAGACCCAGAGAGAATAAGTGTTATATCGGCATTAGCACTACAAAGCCATAAGAAAGGATTATAGATTTTTATCAAAAGAATCAACTTCATAAGAATATTTGCTCCAAAATTTGCCTCTATGGCCAAACGCCTTACTGCAATGCTCAAGAAGGGTATCATTTTTTGTTGGACACGAGAAGGAAAAGACATATTTGAAGCCATCAAGTAGGCTATTTCTCAATAGCCTACCCTAATCAACCCCAATTATGAGAAATATTTCATTCTCTATGTTTTTGGAGGGGAAGGCAACATCTCAGATATTCTAACTCAGTATAATAAAGAACAATTGGAATAACCAATATCTTTCTTCAGTCAATCCTTGAAGGATTATGAATAAAATTATAGTTTTATGGAGAAACAAGTATATGATATAATTAAAGATCTAAAAAAATTTAGGCATATGCTATCCAATAATAAAATTCATCTTATGGTTAGTCACCAAAGTGTCAAAGAGTTCTTACTAAGCTGAGAAATAAATGAGAAAAGAGTAGGATGGATCACAAAAGTCATAGAATATGACATGGACATCAAAATTACAAAGATTTTAAGAGGAAAGGGTTTATGTGATCAACTATATTATGATATCAAGACTGATAAAATAGTAAATGAAGAAGTATATGCTTAAAGTGTATCTCAACCAACCAATCCACCTCTTTTAAATAGTTGGATCTATGATATGACTATCTTCTTATAGGCTGGAAAATACCCATTTAACTTTCAACATTCCAAAAAAAGGTATTTCATAATCTAATACATTCCTTATGTTCTTGTTTATGGACTATTATTTATAAAATATATGAATGGAGTCATGTTAAGATGCATCAAACACAATCAAGTCCTTAAGGTGCTCAAAGAGTTTCATGATGGCCCACTAGGTGGACATTTATCTATAAGAACCATGGCCATCAAAATAATGAGAGGAGGCTATTATTGACCTAAAATATTTAAATATATCCATCAATGGTTAAGGAACTGTGAGAAGTGTGATTACTTTATAAGAAAATAAAGATTAACAACTTTCCCTCTCAAACTAATTCAAACTGACCAACTATTTACTCAATGGGGATTGGATTTTCATGGTATGACCAATATACCATTGATTATAATACATGAATGGGTTTTTATAAAAATGGATTATTTCACAAGATATACTGAAGGAATTTTAATAAAAGATGCCACAGAGGCATCTATCATGAAATTTATGGATGGCTTCATCTCAAGGTCTAGTGTTCTTCACACCATTATCTCAGACAATGCCAAAGCTTTTGTCGGAACTAAAGTGAGTGAATGGGATATAAAGAATAATGTATACCTAATTACTTCTTCCAATTATTACCCATAAGGTAATGGCTTGGCTGAGTCTACCAACAATAATCTCATAAGAATTATCAAAAGGATAATGGAAGACAATCAAAGGACATGGCACATAAAGTTGAAATCAACACTATGGATTGATAGGATCACTCATAAGAGAGCCATTGGAAAATATCCATTCATATTGGTACATGGAAGGGAAACCAGAGTCCTATAGTCAATTGAGTTACCATCTCTAGAACTCAATCATCAATTGGAGTTGACTGACAAAGATGAAATGATAGTAAGATTGGTGGAACTCATGGAATTAGAAAAAATTAGGAACCAATCAATGAAAGTTCTAGAAGAAAATTAGAATCAAACAAAGATAAATTTTGACAAAAAATCATTCGATAAGAGCTTCAATGGAGGAGACATGGTTCTCAAATGGGATGCAGACAAGGCTAAACCAGGCAACCACACCAAGTTTGATGCAATATGGAGAGTTCCACACATTATAACTTAGTGCAAAGGAGATAATACATTATAGCTATCCAACCTCAATGGATTATAAATGACTATCCCACTCAAATGGATATACCTCAAAGCTTAATTTTGAGGTTGGAATTTGTTCCAAAAAAATAAAATTTTATGTATATTAGGGTTCGTTATGTTTTCCAAATACGTGATTTTTCATAATTCAGCTCATTAGGAGTTTTTGTTTCCTTAGTTTAATCTATTTTTCCCTATTTTTTTCTTATTTAGGCAAATCCCAATTTTTTTCTTCACCAATTAAAAAATTTTAAGCTTAGAATGACTCCATGTCCAATGAACTAGAAGGATATTGGAAATAAGCTAATTAGCAAAAAATCACCCCACAGAGGTCACCAAAAATGTTGATATTTTTGTCCCAAAAATGTTAAAATATCATGTACCCTAAGGGAGACCCATTAATTTTTTGAAAAATTGCCTTGAATTAACCCAAAACATTCATTTTTCTAATCCTAAAAAAATAAAAGATTGGACTACAATTTATAGTTTGCAAAATTGTAAATTGCTTCCCAGACTCTAGATCCCACAATACATTAGCTGGTGGAAATGGGATATTTGGGTACAATTCAAAAAAATTCAAAATTGTAAATTGCATCTATACCTCCACTTCCCACTAAACACTAGCCATCAAAAATTAGAACCATGTTCACAATTTGTAATTTGTAAAGTTGAAATTTTTAAATGGAGTTTCGCTTCTTGCAAACCACATACCCCACAAAAAGTAGAGATTGGATTGTAATTTATAGTTTTAAAAATTTCAAATTGCTTCCCAATCTCTGGATCTACATAACACTCCAACTGGAAACCAGAACTCTAGTTGCAATTTCCAACTTACAAAGTTATAAATTACAATATGATTTTTGCTTCCCATCGACCACCTTCCCTATAGAATCTAGAACTCCAAGTACAAATTACAAATTACAAAATTATAATTTGATCCCTGAGTTCTACCTTCTTATTTTCAAAGGTTAAATCAAGCCATGCCCATGGAATTTGGAGGTCAAAGTGTAATTAGAAAAATTAAAAAATTATGAAGTTGTTTATAGACTCTGGATCTCTACCAACCACCACCATTATGGCATTAACTGTAGGGTCATTATATAAAACAAATTAGGGTTTATGTAAATCATTATTTAATTTTTCTAATTAAGTTTGGAGCTCTCACCTAAAACCTAAAACATGATAGTGATGCCACCATGCAAGGCACAACCATCAGCCAAGAACCATACCACGCTACTTTTGACCCCTCTGCACGGTACTTTATTCAACCCTCTATGTTTTTAAGCCATATTTTCTACAAATCAATCTTATTTTTTGTCATTTACATTTTTTTACATTCTTTTATAGTTTTGACTAATTTTATTTTGGATTTTCATTACTTTCCTTAGGTTTCATTAGGGTGTTGGTAGTTTTTGTGATGACATTAGGGTTGTCTGCAACTCATATCATCTTTCCAAGATTTTCCTCAAAAACTTAGGGTTTTCACCAAAATCCACAAACCAATATCATATTCCTAAGATATTCCAAAAACATCAAATATTCCTTTTAAAATTTTCTTCATAGTCCCCATGGACTTTCCACCTATGATTTACACCTCCAAAACCCATGGGATTTCAACCTGTAGTAGTAACCCCATAGTTTCATAGAGTTTTATAGTGTTTTAAACAAACCCAATCTCCATCAAATTTTTCACTAGGAAATGCAAGTGTGTTTTGTACTTGTCATCTCCACCAGAGATTTCAACCTATATTTCTAACTCTTTTTTCCTGTAGACTTTTCCACTGCATAAAGCAAATCCAAGTGATGAGACCATAAAATGGCTCATTATATTCATGAAATAACATCCTTTTTCCTTGCATAAGAAGTGGATCTAAGTGTAGTTTATGAAATTATGATTTATTTATAATGAAATAGAGAACTATATATTGGTTATTTCATTATAAATCATTGTCTTCTTGTTTGTTGATTCTTGTTACTAAATCTTTGGAAAAAGATGTTAATGTGTGTATATGCAACCCATAATAGGCTATATTAGACTTGATCATGAATATCCAACCAAATATCAGCTTTGAAGTAAGCTATAGGTAGTCTAAGCATAGATATGGACTCACTAAATTCATATCTACAAACTCGATTAGTACCTCTACATCCATGCAGTTCATTGATTAAAGACTAGTTCAAAGCATCAAACATCAAAACAACCATTATAGTCATAAAAATTTCAAAGAATGTAACTTGGAGAAAATCTATGGACTCTATAGGTCTGAAATCTATGGACTCTATAGTTCTAAAATCTACAGACTCTATAGGTTTCAAAATATATGGACTCTACAAGTCTAAAATCTACAGACTCTATAGGTATAAAATCTATGGACTCTACAGGTCTAAAATCTACATACTCTATAGGCTTTGAAATCTATGGACTCTATAGGTCTAAAATCTATAAAATTTATATGTCTAAACTTTATGGACTCTATAATTTTTGAAATATATGAACTCTATAGGTCTAAAATCTATGGACTTTGTAGGTCTAAAATCTATGAACTCTATAGGTTTGAAATCTGTAGACTTTGCAAGTCTGAAATCTATGGACTCTACAGGTTTCAACTTTATAGGCATATCTACGAATTATATAGGTCTATCTACATACTAGTTTAGGATTATATCTAAATTTAGATTTGTATAATTTTATTCCATAAACTCTTCATACTTCATGAATATTGAGCTTATGTTGTAAATAGATAATAATATCTCTCTCCATATTTTGTGGAAGATTGAGATAGGCTAGAATATCTAAGTTGTTATGTTTCTCTCCATATTTGGTGGAGAGCATCTAGGATTATTATTATTGAATAAGGAGTTAGTTGGAAGAATGAGATTGTAAATGCAACCTCCCAACCTCCCACACCATTTTAATCAATCTTGGTTATCAATAATACATTCTGAGCTTTGTGACATAAATACAGTGTTTTGATTAAAATCCTCTTTCGAGGAATGAGCTGGCCACTTATTCCAAGGAAGATGGATAAATGTATTTTTATTTATTTCTTTATTACGTAATTATATGTTTGAAATGTTATTATTTATTTTTCATGTAAACATTTATTTTTTGTAAAGTTTGTTGTGAACATATAGGTGTTTTCTGTGTTTATCATTAATTTTTAATTCAACAATTTACTTTCTTGCAAGTATGATTTAATTTATGCAAGTGTTATTTCCATTACTACAAGTGTGGTGTGATTTACTTTCCTACAAGTGTGGTGTGATTTACTTTCCTTCAAGTGTGGTGTGATTTACTTTTCTACAAGTGTGTTTTTCAATTCCTACAAGTGTGGAGTGTGGTTGAAAAGACTGGTTGCTAGATATCTCTTTATCCTATTGCATACAACCTTGGACACCAGCCCTAGATTGACATTATTAAATTATGAATTGATGACTCATCACCAATTTCTATCATAGTTTCCACCTATTTTTATACCTAAAAATCTTTCCAACTCTATAATTGGTTTCCCCCTAGTATTCTCTATAGAATCCATGCCTGAGAAATATATGAAGTTCAAATCTAAAGAACCCAATGTCACTCTCAGTTTGGAATCTAATACAACTAAGATTATATACATAGACCTAGGTCACATTGACCTAGGTGATTTTTGGACTAGAATCAATTTTAAATTCAAGAATGACTAGATCTAGAGCATCTATGACTCAAAACTACCCCAAGTAGCATCTTTACCCATGATTGGGCAAAGCCCTAAGTTGGTACTTACACTATTAAAACATTATGATTATAATAAGAGAGAGGTGTTGAAAAATAAATGGGAAAAGATTATAAATCTAGACCAAACTTCATTGACTCTATGTTCTTGATACCAAAATTTGATTTTTACTTAGATATAACATAAGAATCCTTAAGGAAATTCTATCAAGATAAAAACACATGGTGTCAAAGAGTAATGAACAAATAATGGCTAAGGATCCCTAGGGCTACATCCACTAGATTGCATAAAACATTGACAAGGATTGATTTTAAGGATGAGGTAAGTGATATAATCATATTAATTCATATTATCACTATTAGCCCTTATACGAAGAGACTCTAAGATTGGATGTATCAATATATGGGTTATCTACAAAAATAAACAATACATCCACTAGGCACAACTCATTAGTGAATTCATCCACAAGTAGTTGATAGAGGTCTAAACCATATGAAAATTATATATGAATTTTTATCTAGTTTATATATTGGCCAAAGGGAGAGATTTCCTAAGACTCAATACAATAGCTAACCAAGAAAATAAATTGCTCAACTATTACCTTGACCTCACTCTTGAGGCAAACATGCAATACTTCATGAGAGTGAATGATGCATTCATCTATTGCATCATAGTTATATTTGATAAGGAACTAGAGAAGAAGAGGTTCTCTTATGCTGCCACTTTAGAGATTAACAATTGGGATTCCTATTTCATTTAGTTCCCCACATTCTCATAAATTAGAGTATGTGTATTTAACAGTTGTTCTTACACACTACTTAGGTATGTGAGTGAGAAATGAGCTTTGATGGAGCTAGTGAGGCAACTAGTTAAAAATCATAAGCTATTATCTATCAAACACAAATTAGGAATTCATTTCCCCATCAGCATAGGCAAGTACACATGCCCCTCCTTGAAAAAAGCCAAGTGTGCATATGCATAAATGACATAAATGGCCTTAAGGGCTTTGGAGGCAAGACCATTCTACAAAGTTCATGGTAACATCACTAGTACATTGGGAATTTCAACATATTCCCATGTCCCCTACTATGAATACTATTGGGAGGAATTGAATGATGAAGAGGAAGTGAGATTGAAGGACTATTCAAGATTGACCTTGGATCAAGTTAAAGCTTTCAACATGGAACCGGTACCTAAGGACTTGGTGGATGACGAGTCCCCAGTAGAAAAAATATACTATGATACTAAGATCTATACTCAACCCCTTCCAGCATTAAGTAGGTATATTACTAATTCTTTCTCTCTAATGGATAGAACTCTAATGTGATAAATAGAACACTTAGTTGGGTCAGGAGTAAAGGGGTACAAGTGACCAAAGAGATAATAAGGATCAGTGGTAAACTACTAGAGCTCATGGAAAAAGGAATACCACCATCAACAGAAGGTTCTAGAGGTAGATCACTACTAGAGTAACCAAATAGGCCAGTGATCTCCCAGATAAGAAAGAAGAAATCAAAGGCCAAAAAGGGACAATCAAGCAACTAGGGAGAAGTAGTCGATTAACCAATAATCATTTCATCTAAGGATACAACTATAGTTTAAATAAACATAGATTCAACCCCTATCTCAATTATAGTTACAACTCTCATCTCTATGATACATCCCCCACCTATTTGTATCATTATTGAAGCTCTGACACCTCCTTCTCCTATCTCCACTCCTTCACCTTGTGTAACTCCACCCTCTATTCCCACCGGTTTATCTATGATAAAAAATTCATTGCCAACAATTCAATCAAGTCAATTGGACTCTCAAGCTTCCATTCCACCTTCCTCTTCCACAATATCACTCACCCCTTTCATAATTCCTTCTGTCTCATCTACAATTCCTTCTATTCCATTAATCAATAACACTACCCAAGAGCATAAATCCATGATTTTAGTCATTCTAAATATAATCTTGTTGGCCATCCCAACCTTTATATCATTCCTGAAGCTCCAACACCTCCTCCTCCTCTCTCCACTCCTTCACCTTATGTAACTCCACCCTCTATTCCCACCGGTTTATCTATGATAAAAAATTCATTTCCAATAGTTCAATCAAGTCAATGGACTCTCAAGTTTCCATTTCACCTTCCTCTTCCACAATCTCACTCACCCCTTTCATAATTCCTTCTGTCTCATCTACAATTCCTTATATTCCATTAATCACTAACACTACCCAAGAGCATAAAACCAAGATTTTAGTCATTCTGATTATAATCTTGTTGGTCATCCCAACCCTTGGGATAAATACTATTCCATCTTCACCCCCTTTATCTTTCCTACTTTACCAAAATTGATTAACTCATTTAAGGCTTTGGACTCCACACTTCCATAGGTTCCTCAATTCCAACTCCCTATGTCTAATCCTCCATTGATCTCACTTCCATATTTCACACCCCTAATAGACACATTGATTTTCATTGCCCCTACCTCTTCTACTTCCACATTAAACCCAACCCCTATTGAGGAGATAGATAAGGAGAAAGATATTGATACAAATATGAACCCTCAACCCATAAATGGGGAATAGGTGGTAAATACATCTACTAAACAATTATTAGCAATGTCAGTATAGGATACAACATTTTTCACCATGCCCCCTAATGCAGTATCTTCAACTATAGATTCTCAAGTGATAGTGTTAGTATAAAAGGATGATACCCCTAATTGGTTTGTAAAGATAGTGGGGAAAAAATACAAGCATATGGTATCCCCAAATACATTAGATCTTGGTCTCTCATATGCACACAAAAATCCAAGATAACTCCTTGTAACATTTTAAGAATATTGTATGATTTAGTAGGGGAAAAGTATGTAGATATTGTAGTCTATCTCCATACAAGTAGAAATATGATCTAGTGGTGGGGGATTACCTAGTATCAAAAGTTCAACTTAGACATCTTATGAGAGAGGGGTTGAAACATGACATTCAATTTAGCATTAACTCCCTCTTTCATAAAATGGATAGTGCCAAGGTCATTAAAGATGAGTTGAAGAACAAGGTTCAATAACTAATGATTCCTTGAGCCCACTATTCAACTAGCACAACTTGCTACTGAAATCACAGATCAGGGAATACTTGATGTAGTGATAGAAATTTCTAGCATGGGAAGTCTCATTAGGGAATGGGCAGAAGAACACATCTCAAAGGGAAATAGAGTTATTGATATAGTAATGGATCATTATACAACTTTGAAGGTGAGAAGGGCTACCTTGAGAGAAGAAATAAATAATTATTAAGAAGAGGTAAAAATATTGAATATTTTTTATCCAAAATTGACAGCTATGCACTCAATTGATATTGACATCCTTGAAAAAAATACTAAAAAATGATGGAGAACAAGAGGAATTAGACAAAGCATATCAATTATGAATAAATATACTTATAGATGCTTTCAATAAAGCTAAGGATAGATATGATAAGGCCACTTGACACGCTATATGAAATTGAAGAGTTATTGATTAAATTTTCATCTTGAGCAATAAATTATCAAGATTAGGTTCTTTCAATGAAGTTTAGGATAAATTTAAACAAGCGGTTAAAGGAGAATCATCAAGAAATACAACCTTCATCTTGAGCTCTATCCATCATTTCATCAAGTACCATAACACATTAGATCATATGGATAAAGAGACTCAAACATACATAGCCTTCATAAGGGAAATCTTCAATATAATAGTAGAATGCAAGATAAACAACCTCTACTCTTTTGGTTCTGATGAAGATAGAGTCTTGGAGATTTTCAAGGGTTTTGATGTATACATTGAGAAAACATAGGCCAAGAAGGATAAAGAAACAACAAAAGTGTTGGATACAGATTAATTCTTTTTATCAAAACATTATTGTATATTGTATTTTCATTTTTGTAAATATACTATAAAGTTACAACTTGTAAATTACAACAACCATTTTGATAGCTCTTTTTGAGAAAGAGAAAAAGAGACATGTAATTTTCACATTCCATTTTGATAGGTTGAAATTTTTAAAACAAAAACTTACAAATTACACTTTTCATTTTGACAAGTATTAGGTTGTGTAAGTTGAAAAGGCACACATTGTAAAATGCAATTCCAGTTTTGACAAGATTATGTGATTTAAAACTTTTAAAAGTTTCAATTGAAAATCATAAGTTAGGGTTTTAAAAAAAAGTAACTTAAGTTATCTAAAATTTATCTTTTCTTCTAAAATTGAGTTTCACTTTGGTACCCCCCATTGCATGAAGAGCTATTATAGCTGAACTGAAGAAGACCAAGGTGTTGCATGAAGATTTCCAAGTTCCCTCCATGCATCCAATAGCTGAAGATCATGCCCAGATCTTGCATGTTCATTTTTTAAAAAAAATCATCTTACCAAGGACACTATTATAACTATAGATCATGCCTCTTTTCATGAAATTTCTAGATTTTGCATGTTCTTCTACTATATATGGATTTCCTTGTTAATTTCATCTCTTTTATGATATTTTTTGTATAAATATAGGCAATATGGTGTAGCCCATTTAAATTTTTGAAGATATAGACATTATTATGTATTTTAAATACCTTTTCTACATGTTATAACCTAGAGAATGAGAATAAATTGAAGATTTGTCTTTCTTATCTAATAAATCTTTATGTATGCAAGGTTATTTAAATATTTTTAGATGTTTTAATTCTTATTTTAGTCTCAAAATTCCATTTGTGGTATTCTTTACCCTTTTAGAAGATTTTTTGATTAAAAATAAAGAATTTTGTCCCTTGTATGAAAAAACCAAATATTGTGTTTGATTTCACATTTGCATGAGTTTTGTGCTCTTACAAATTTCAATATATTTTTAATGTTTTTATGTTCATTTAGTCAAGCATTAAAATCCACTACAAAATATTTGTTTTAATCACCATTTTTATTTTTGAAAATTTCATTCTTAAAACTCTTTTCCCCAGTCACACCCTCGTTTAGGAGCAAGATCACTAAGAAGCAAAATTTCTATATAGGCTAGTAATTTATCAGTTACACAGAAATTATTAAAAGGAATCCAGCCTTTTCTGGAGGTTCACCTTAATTTTATAAGTTCCTACAGCTTGGAGGTGATCCTATTGTATCATTAGATTTTTGCATAGTGAGCTATGACATCAAGAATGGGTGAAAAATATAAGTGATAATAGGTTCCAAAATTAGCTTCTTAGGGTTCTCTTGAACCACAACCAACTATGGTGGTTGTGGGGGAGGAGGAGTAAACACTAAATATAGAGGGTACTCATATGGAATGGCTTGAATATTAACCTCCTAATTATAATTTTTGTACTTGAACCATCTATTCATTACATATGGTATTGTGTAAAACTTTTATATCCAAGGGAAACCTAATAACATGTCAAAGACTCTTGTGCTTGGAAAGACTAGATTTATGGAGTATCCATTATTTTAACACCAACTTAGAGAGGTAACACTATACACCCAAAATTTTTGTGTATGCCATTTGAATTCTTTGACCACTCTTTACATAACTTGTAAATATTTCTCTATGTATCGTAGACTGTGAAAAAGTGTCATTGTGCAAGCATTTTTCTTGGTCCATTATTAATCATGGCACTATGTATAGGTTTCTTGTTTATGTGTGCAATTATCCCTACCCAAAATCCACTTCAACCTAAGATCCCATCTATATTGAAGGAGGTCATAGAGATTGACACTTTTCATGTGCTTAATGTACTTACTAATACACTTATTCAACATATGATTAGGCTTTCAAAGACTAATGCTAGAGATACTCCACCCAGTATGCTACCCGACCTCACTGTTATAAATGTTATGGTGGTATATGCATTGGACCTTCAGATGATGATGGTGGTGATTTTGAGGGCTTAGATGATATACTCATGAGAGATGAGCTTTTGGCAGATACATTTGGTTGTACACGTCAATTTATACACACATGTAGGTATATTTTATATATATGTCATGCTAAATTTAAGTTATATTTGTATTTAAAAGACAACAATTAATTTACATAGAAATTGAATAATATATATGTAATTTTTATGTTGCAGTAGGAGATAGTGATTACATCATCACAACCTACAACTTCATTTATGGATCTTAACCATATGATGTTTACATATGCATAGCTAACCTGTGGGACATCCACTACTTCAGTTGTTTATGTTACCAAGCCACCATTTACATATATGGAGGTAAAATTTTGAGTTAATATTATACTCTATGTACATGTTTTTATTTATATAGATAAATGCTCTTGACTAAAAATAATACATGCTCAAATTAAAATTTTAATGACAGTGATGTGAATAAAAATTATATGTGTGAGATGTGTTGAAAGATATATAGATATAATTTGTAACCTAATAATGATTGGCCTTATAGATAATCTCTTTCAATGTCTAATGATGTCATTTTTTTTTTCCAAAATATATTCTTCCTCCTATTTATTCTAATCATATTATTGGTGTTCCTTCACCTTTTCAAACTTATTTTAATGTTTCACATTTTTCTTGATTATCATCTCTTCTCCACAATGTTTCTTAAGTATGCAATATTTTCATTGCTAATTATAGTACCACTACTTATCTTCTAAATCCTCAAGTTTGTTCCCTTGTTTCAATCATGCATGATATGCAATAGCTTAAGTCCTCCATAAAACTAAGTGGGGTTTTTTTTTCAATTTATGACCATAATAGACACTCCATCTCTACAAGCAGATACATACACAATTATTGTTGCTATAATTTCATTAGCATAGGCACTCATCGAGGTACATGTTAACTTGTAATTTTTTAATAGTAAAAATATATTTGTTTTAGTAATTTTACTACATAATTTGGAAAATATAACTTATGTGAATATATTGTGTATGTAGGGTTTTCATATGAATTTTGATAGTCCCATTTAGATGATTATTAGGGCACCTTCTCATGTTTCTTCCCCATTTCACATGCATGTTCACGAACCTCGCCCTATTACTGACCCTGTTGATTATTAGGCATAGATTGAGCATGACCACGAGATTGCAGGTAGTGCATGTTTAATTTTTTTTATATTCTACTTTAAAATTTATTTCTTAATTTAGTTGCATGTATAGTATGTAAATTTTATGATAATATTTGTATTAGAATAGGTTCAACTAGAGGTAAGTTATGAGAATATAAGGACCCATAGTCAAACTTTGGAATAATCCAAGGCATTTGAGGGAGCTCCATTTATGAGAAGGGAATCCCAAGGAGATTCTTCTTCAAGGAAGGCAAAGAGAGGGAGATTATTTGTTGAGTAGGATGTCTTAAATGATGTAATTGTTTGTATGCTTATATGGCAATGTATGCATTTTTGGAATTGTATGCATATAATAAATTCTCCTATCATTATATTATGTTATTATATGACTTAATAATTTTTACACTTATATGGTAATGTATGCATTATTGGAATTGTATACCTATATGGCATTCATCCAACATTTTATTATGTTCTTATTTTATATACATATATACATACATATGTTCACATTTTGTGGTGATAATATTTTCATGTATAATTTGGCTCACATTATTATTTCAAAACTAAATTTGATGGTTGTATGGAATATTTATATATGATCATCTTTAATATTTACTTCATGTAATTTATTAATATTAACTTACAATCTTTCAATATGTGTTATAATTAAAACTATATGGAAGAAAATAGCATAACTTTTAAGACAGAGTCATATATTATTTTTAAGTACCTCTCATGATTGGGTTACACCATTTACCACTATCCTAATGTGGATACCATTGCTACACTAGCTTAATGTAATTTGGGACAGAATATTCATGTTTTGTATTCATTGAATTTATAGACATATCACATTTCTATTATAAGTACTTGATTGAAACAAACAATGGGATACTTATCTCTTACATACCTTATTCAAATGTCCTTATAAATTTTATGTTAATGTTTTAAGAAGTGATTATGTTATATCTCCTCCTTTGGGATGTTCTCCCTTTGGAGATGTTTTGCATTATTGTTTGGAGACTCTTGTTTTTCCCTTTAAATAGTGCAAGATTATTATTCTCATGTCTCTTGAGGCTTTAGAGTATTTTAGTGTTATAGATTTTTTTTTTTCACTTCATAAAATATGTTTTATCCCTCTCCATTTCACTCATATTTCCATTTATTCTCATCATATATATGTTCCACTATCTAAGAGCATGGAAACACTAACAACATATGTTGTTAAAGTTGAAGTTGTAGTTAAAAAACTCCACCTATGATTATTTGTCGATTGAAGCTAGTATTTACAACATGTTTGGGGTGAAAAATAACATCTAATACCAGGTTATTGGCCTCTAATCATGCCAATTTGAAATACCCACCACCCATTCTAGCCTCATGAATGCCCTTCCCAAAATAAGAAAAATGTAGTTTTTTATCTTAAATTTAGGAATGCATAAAAAAAGAACTATAATTCATTTGAAAAAACCATAAAAAAATATAAAATTCATGTTTAATCACTCTAATTTCAAATTTTATCATGTCAACATAACCTTATAAATGAATATGTGGCACAAATTGCAGTGACAGGTCCTGAAATGCAAGTTTTTTGTACTAAAGAGACAAGTTTTTATTCTCAAACTATAATTTCTACCTCCAATACCTCCAGGTGTAAGTCCCTCAATTTTATAAAATATATATAGATAAATTACATGTGATCCCATGACCATGACATTTAAATCTACCCAAAATCATGTTTTCACTATTTTTTAGGTTTGTGGAAACACATACAATAGATGTTGTCAATGTTAAATATATAGTTGGAGAAATCCTTCTCCAATGATTTATGGCTCTAAAATATAATTTAAAACACATATATGGTGGTGTATAATTTCCAATACCATGTTCTTGGCCTTCTATCACCCTTGGTCGAGAGACCCACCACCTATTCTTGCTTCAAGAATGCCCTTCCCAAAATAAGAAAAATGCAATTTTTAGCCTAAATTTAGGCATGCATAAAATGGAAACCTTAAGTAATTTTAAATTAAAAAAAATATTCATCAATTTGTGTCAAATATATATAATTTAACCTTAGATAACATCTTTTTAACCTTGGACATAAATATGTGACACAAGTTATAGTGATAGTTTCTGAAATGCAACTTTTTTGTAATGAAGAGACAAGTTCTTGTCTTCCAACTAGCATTTCTACCTATGGGACCTCTAGGTGGAATTACCTCACTTATAAAACATTTTAATATGAAAAATACACGTGATACCATGACCAATATGTTCAAATCCACTTGAAATCATGTTTTCACTATTGTTTAGGAGTGTGGAAACACTGACAATAGATGTTGTCAAAGTTGAAGTTGTAGTTGAAAAACTCCACCTCTAGAATTTTATGGCTCAAAATTAGTATTTAAAACACATATGGGGTGGTATATAACATCAAAAAATAGTTTATTATCTTTTTATCATACATGATCAAGAGACCCACCACCCATTTTGGCCTCAAGAATGCCCTTACCAAAATAAGAAAAAAGTAGTTTTTTAGCCTAATTTCAGGCATGCATAAATTATAAAACATAATTTATTGGAAAAAACATTAATAACTTTAAAATTTATAATTAATATTTATAATTTCACCCTAGATCATGTTTATGTAACCATAGATATGAATCCCTAGCACAAATTACAATGGTGGGTCCTGAAATGCAATGTTTTTGCAGTGAAGCAACAAGTTCTTGTCCTCCAACTAGCATTTCCACCTCTAGGACCTCTAGGTCAAATTAAATCACTTAAATAACATATATATATATATATATATATATATATATATAATAAAATTACATGTGTTTTCATGATTAAAACATTCAAATCCTCCTAGAATCATGTTTTCACTACTATTCAGGAATATCAAAACACTGACAACAAATATTGTCAAAATTGAAGCTACAGTTGGAGAACTCCACCTCCAGTGCTTCATGGATCAAAAAAATAATTTAAAACATGTATAGGTTGAATAAAAAATCTAGGATCATGTTCTTATCCTCCAATAATTCCAAATATAGAGACCCATCACCCATTCTAGCTTCAAGAATGCCCTTCCCAAATCAAGAAAAATATAGTTTTTTAGCATAAATTCAGGTTGCATAAAAAAAAACCATGAGTCATTGGTATGAAATTAAATAAACCTCAAATTAATTTTGAATAATTATAATTTCACCCAATATCACATTGATGTAAACTTGGGGACTAAGCCATGGCATAAGATATAGTGACAGATCTTGAAATGTAACTTTTTTGCAATGAAGAGACAATTGTCCTCCAACTAGCATTTTTATCCCCAAAACATCCAAGTCAAATTAACTCACTTAAATAACACAATTATAATAAAATTACATGTTATACCATGACAAAAACTTCCAAATCAACTTAGAATCATGTTTTCACTATTGTTCAAGAGTATGGAAACAGTGATAATATATGTTGTCAAAGTTAACACTATAGTTGGATAAATCTACCTACAGTGCTTCATGGCTTGAACTTGGGATTTTAAACATGTTTGGTGTGGTATATAATGTCCAATTCTAGGTTTTTTTCCTCTCATCATGCCCATTCAAGAGACTTACCACCCATTTTGGCCTCAAGAATGCCCTTTCCGAAACAAGAAAACATAGTTTTTAGTTTAATTTCAGGTGTTAAAAAAAAACCATAATTATTTGGAATGAACCTCAATAACCCTCATGTGAATTTTTAATCCCTCTAATTTCATACTGAATCATGTTGATCCATGTCATAAGTTACAATGATGGGTCCTAAAATACAATATTTTTGCAATGAAGAGACAGGTTCTTATCCTCCAATTGGCATTTCCACCTCTAAGACATCTAGGTGAAATTACCTCACTTCAAACACATGAGGATAATAAAATTATACATTATCCCATGACCATGATTTTTATATCCATCTAAAATCAATGTTTTCACTATTATTCAAATGCATGAAAATATTAATAATAAATTTTGTGAAAGTTGAATCTACAGTTGGATAACTCCACCTGTGGTGCTTTATGGTTTGAAAATAGAAATTAAAACACATTTTTGGTGGTGGATAATTTATATGGATAGGTTCCTAGCCTTCCATCATGCCCATTCAAGAGACCCACCACCCATTCCAACCACAATAACACCTTTCCTAAAATAATAAAAATGTAGTTTTCAGCCTAACTTTAGGCATGCATGAAATAGAAATTGTAAGTCATTGGAATGAATCTAAAAAACCCTCAAGTACATGTAAAATCCCTATATTTTCACCCTAAAACACATAGATGAAACCTTGTAATGAATGTGTGGCACAAGTTGTAGTGATGGGTCCTAAAATGCAACATTTTTACAATGAAGAGACAAGTTCTTGCCCTCCAATTAAATTTTTAAATCCAAGACCTCCAAGTGAAATTACCACACTTTGATCACATTTGGATAGAAAAATGACACATTATACCATGACCATTATTGTTCCCAAAAGTTGTCACTCATTTTTGGAACAACATATGGACTATTTTGGTCCTGTAGGCCAAGATACTCTCTTCCCTTCTTAAAAAATTGTTCTGAGCATTCAAATTCTTCATTATTCAAGATTTTTCAATGAAGGGACTAGCAGGTTCAATGACTTCAACAGGCGAGCTCTCACAAAGAAATCAGTTCCCAACACTTAGGCAATTTCAAGGTTGGTTCAACATTAGGGTTCAACCAAAAGGTCCATCGGCAAGCTTTAAATAAAGGATTGAACCATTGAACCATTGAACCCCACTTTCAAAGGTTCAATGGGTTCAAAATTTCAACAACTTTGGCAAAAGTTCAAAGTTTAACCACTTCGGCAAGTTCAATAGCTTCAAAAGACTTAGAAAAAAGAAAGAAGATTAAACCGTTGAACCTTGAACCAAAAATGGGTTCAAAGGTTCAAAGGTTCAAAAAAATTGGTTCAAGTGGTCAATTGAATGAGTGGAACACAAGATTGAACCATTGAACCATTGAACTATTGGTCGGTTCAATCGAAAGGTTCAAAGGAGTCCTCCAAAGCCCAAAGTCCAAGTGCCCTTATGGAGGGAAATGAACAAAAGGGATGGTTCAAGAAATGGTTCAATTAGAAAGTTTACAGGAGTCTTCCAAAAGCTCAAAGGACAATTTCCCTTGTAGAGGGCAGTCAGGCACTAACTGGACCATTCTAGCAGGTTGCAGAGGGCACTTAGGTGACAAAAGGACCTTGGTAACTTTTACAAAAAGCAATTTTGGGGACCAAACAACCTTGTGGAGGGTAGGTGATGAGCAAAATGGACCATTACAAAATTTCAAAGGGTAGCTTTGAGCTTAAAGTGCCCTTGCGGAGGGCAGGAAAGCACTTAAAGGGAAGAAATACCAAGGCAAAGTATTCCTTCAGACTTTCTATCCGAAGGAAATTTTTGCAAGGAAAAGATAGAAGGAAAAGCATAGGGCATAATTTCTTCAGACAAAATGTCTGAAGGAATTCCTTTAGACATTTTGTCCGAAGGAATCCTTTTAGAGGAAAATACTATGGCAAAAGTCAAGATGAATTCTTTCAATAAAAATGTCTGAAGGAATTCCTTCGAATATTTTTCTCGAAGGATTCAAAGACAAAGGCCACCTGAAGGACCCCGAAGGGCAGGGACCCTTGCGAGGGGATCTTAGCGACCAAGAAATAGACCTTTCTCAAGGCTCAAAGGAACACTTTCCCTTCGGGAGGTTTTGAAGATATAAAGCCGAAGGAAGGATTCTATGGACTCTGTAGGTTGAATTCTATAGAATTTGTAGGCCTATTTCTATAGACTCTGTAGGTTGATTTCTATGAACCCTATAAGCTAGTTTTTACGGACTCTACAGGTTGATTTCTATGAACTCTACAAGCTAGTTTCTATGGACTCCGCAGGTTGATTTCTATGGACTCTACAAGCTGGTTTCTACGGACTCCATAGGATGAATTCTATGGAATCTACAGGCCTGTTTCTATAGACTCAAAGGACTTAGAGAAAACAAATGCTTCTAAGAAAGAGGATGAACCGTTGAACCTTGAACCAAAATGGTTCAAAGGTTTAATAGGTTTAATGATTCAATGAAAGCTCTGAGCAAAGGAAAGAAGTGGAAGATTACAGAGACCAGTTCAAAGAGATGTTTCAACTGAAGAGCAAGGAAAGCAAATGAACCAAAGAAGTGATAGAACCAAGGAGATGAGAAGGCCACCCGAACCATTGAAACAGTGAACCAATGACATCCCCATGGATGTCAAATTTAGGGTAATGAAATATCTATTGATTTTCAAATGTGGCACAGAACCTGAAAGTAAACTAAGCAATCGGTTGAAGAGGAAGCCAAAAGAGCTAGCAAAAAGGGGAAAAGATATCCTGAGAGCTCAAATTTCAATAGGAAAGAGAGAAAGACCAAAAATATCTACATAAGAGTTATTTCAAATAGGTGGAACAGTCCACCAAGTAGACATCTGAGCTCGCAAGAATTAAAGGGTGCGGTTTATTTTTCTCCCTTAGAGTAAAGGTGAAGTGGACAAATTCACAGATATCAAGAAAATGACCAGATATCCCATGCTGAGGAGAAGATATTTGAGATGAATTGACATGGCATAGTTAAGGCAGATGCCTTATTCCAGCATGGCCTTTTTGATTGAACTAAAAATGTATTCAAGGCATTGAATGTGTCATGGGCCATTCCATGAAACAAAGTGCCAAGCCTTTCTTGGCTACTATATATTGTAATCTCTTATTTTATGTAGGGGAGATCTTTTTGGTTATGGAAGCAAAACTCTGCCAAAATTGAAAGGTGATTATTGAGACATTGAGCTCAAATTTTTTATCATATTTCTTTGTTTGAATGAGAAAGCATGTTACTTTTAGACTTTGTGCTATTATAGCTTATGTCATTTTAGGATATTGTTCTTATGTCTGTCTCCTGAATGCGTTCTTGTCTAGGTAATGAAATAAGCAGAATTAGTAGAAGTAATCGGGAAGGTGTCCTGAAGCCGACTGTGGGAAGACTTTATGCTACCATAATTATCTTTAGTGTGTGTGTTTTAGTTTCTTTTTGTGTAAAGGACATTGGGATGGCTTTGTGCCCTCATTGTCCTTCGTATCTCACTCTTTGGAATTTGAGGTGGAGACTTTGTACGAAACTTCATCCTGCTGGTTACTACACCCTAGTTACTTATTACCTATCAAAAAGAACTCCTGTTGTTTGCTGCAAGACCACTTCTAAAAGAAGATAAGTGCCTTCAATGTTTTCACCTAGATTTTTCTTTTATTTGTGAACATCAACTCTGAAAAAAGAGAGATGGATGGTGTTGTCCTACCCCTGAGTGTTATTTCTTACATATATATATAGTATATAGATCCTCATATTTATAGGGAACCTCCCCTTGATGAGAGGAGAGATTTGTCCCCTTTTGATGTGGTAAACCTACACATCTGGCTGACTGATCTCCCTTGCTATGGTTGAAATGACCTATTTTTCTCATCAGTTAGCTGGTGACAAAATATTCACTCAACAACTTTTTGGCAACTCCGCTGGGGAAGGGCACACAGTTTGAAGCCTCAAGCTTCAAGCTAAAGCAGGGCCAATTCTTTTCCATTTTTATTCTACAATCTGGCAACTCCATGCTATACTAGAAGCTAGAGAGCCCAAGGTGTTGTTGACCCTATTTTTGATTTGGTGTAGCAGGGCAATTTTGATTTGTTTCCTCCATAACTTCAAGTTTAATGAATTAGGAGTCTTCCTCCTACCAATACCAGGTCACCACTACAAGGTAGAGCTTCTTTTTCTATTGTTGGTAGAGATTTTCCTATACATAATCCACCCAAATTTGTTATCTCCACTTCTCATAATCAAATCATGGTGGCTCAAAGCCCCTAGGGTAACTCTTTTGGCCCACTCAATTTAACTTCACCTCTACATGAGCTACTACGTAGTTCAAGAAAAAATTTCCCCAAATTCTTTGGTGATGGGAGAGTTCATTCTGATGAACACATTGTAGTTTTTAGCATAGCCTATGGTGTGATAGGCATGGAGTATGAGGATGTGGCAGTCAGGCTGTTTATAGAGACATTACAAGGTGCTACTACAGATTGGTTCTATCACTTGCAAGCTCAGTCAGTGACTGACTAAAACACTCTCAAAGCTAAATTCAAAGCTAGATTCAAGCCTATAGAAGATGCACATGCCTTGTTGGCCCAGCTCACACAAATGAAGAAAGAGCCTCATGAACCTATAAGAGATTTCATTTCCAAATTTGACAAGCTGAGGAACATGATTCCCAAGATTGCTTAGCCTATACCAGAGAATCTCACGTGCTTTTTCATCAATTCTCAACTGCCTAAAGTAAGTTTTCTACTGAGACATGCTAGTCACATAGACCTTGTTTTTACTCAATATTTGGCCACTGAGGTGGAAGATGACCTTATCATGGTAGGAAAGGTAAGGAGGGATCCTAATAGAGGTAAATATTCTTCATCTTCAGATTATTCATCAACAGGCACCACTAATTCACTGGTGCAAAAGATAGCAAATGAGTTACTAGCTCTCAGAAAGCAAATGGTGCAAGGAATGTCTTCTGCTCCTTCGTTTAAGGATATACCAAGGAGTACATTCCCCAATAAATCATATCAAGGCAACACTACCAAGAATAAAGGGCAACCAAATCACCTTCCTCTCCCACAGGGAAAACTTGCTATTGAAGCACATCCAACCAATTCAACGGTGGGATATCTTGAAGTAAAATCAGATTTCTCTTTCCAGCCTGAGTTGAACCCAGAAGATGATGCTAATATCTTCACTGAGGGAGAAGAATAATTAGCTAGTGAGTCCAACATTGGTTTTCTAAATTACTATGATGAACCCAAAAGTGAAGGTAAAGCTATTGAGGGATCATATTTTGTGTTCACCTAGTCCAAGAATCACTTAGCCCAGCAAGCTGATAAAGAAAAAATAGAGGAGCGAGCTCAGCCTAAAATTTCAATTTCCAAATGAGGAACTTCTCTACCTTTCTAGCCAAAGGACCCGATGATTGCTAAAAAAGTAAGTACCCCAAACATTTTTGCACCTTTAACTTCAATTTCATAGATCATTTCTCCCCCCTAAAAACCAGAAGGATGAACTCCCTTTCCCTGTTCCTAATTCATTTTAGATGTTTGACATAGTCGACCATGTCAAGAAAACTAAAATTCAAATGTTTGAATTTGAATTCCTGCAATCTAACCCTGAGCAGTTGGATAAGTTAGTGGAATGTGTGAAGAATAAAACCATCCCTATAGGACTAGCTATTCCAAAGGTGACTACCACATCCACCTAGAATAACCTTTTCATTGCTCCTCCTACTACTCCCAAAAGGACTAAACCATTTTATGTCTCCCTACTGATAAATGGACACCAGCTGAATAATTGCATCAAAGACTCAGGTGCATCAGATAATGTCATGCTTGCCAAAGTGGTAGAATCCCTTGGTCTCACACTGATCAAGACAATTGGGAGATGTTTCTCCATGGAAAACAAACAAGTGCCATTTTGGGACAAATCAAGGATGCCCAATTTGCATTTGCAGCATTCCCAAACAAGAGAATCAAGATGACAGTCCTGGTGGCTGACGTCCCAGCCTCATATGGCATCCTTCTTGGGTGAAATTTTTGCAAGGACATTGGTGGTGAATTAAGTATGGACTTGTCTAAGGTAAGAATCCCAGTCAAAGGCGTTATGTAGAGATTGCTCCCTAAGAAGGAAGCAAAATATGTGGTCACTCAAACATCAGTGCCTGAAGCTCAAATTCTATTTGAGTCTTCAAGCATGGGTAATTACTTCTTATCCATAGAGGAGGTTCATGTCGCATATAATAAAGATTTTGAAAATGACAATCTAAAAATTGGTTCAGATAAAATAGCAGAAGACATGAGACAGCACAGTGCAAGCCCAAAGGAATCCTCCCCTCCACACAAAGAGGAACCTAAGGTAAAAATAGTTCCTAGTAACATATGGATACTAGAATTCAATGGCAATTGTTCCTCTACCAATTTAGGTGCTAAGATTGTGTTGATATCTCCTCAAGGAGATATTTTTCCTTCTTCATACAAGTTATAGTTCAACAATACCAACAATACTACTGAATATGAATCACTACTGCTTGGATTGAAGGCTACTCAAGATAGGGGCATCAAACTCTTTCACACCAATGGAGATGCTAAACTGGTGGTTTTTCAAGTGAAAAACCTATACCAAACCAAAAATGAGAGATTGCACCATTATCTCAATCTCATTTGGCATCAAATTGAAAGCTTTGATGCTTTCAGCATCTTTGCAGTACCCAGGGAATTCAATGATAGAGCTGATGCATTAGCTATTTTAGCAACTCTTTTGGTTCCTCACCTAGATTTATAAGGAGATAGGTATACTATTGAATGGGTCTTTCGACCAAGTGTGCCTGACAATGCCAATCATTGGCAAGTGTTCAATGGTGACAACCAAATCATTGCCTTCCTAAAATAAAAAGACAACTTTGGACAGCTTCACTTTGAAGGCAGTGAGCCTCAAAAATTTGAACCAGCACCTGAATCAAGTTCAGACGTAGGTGAAGAATTCCTACAGCTGAAAGGGAATAAAATTCCCAAAGGATTGGTTTCTCTTGAGAAACTATTTGACAAGCATGATAGGTTCATCAAATAGTAACAGATGGATTCAAGTTCCTCTCAAGAGTTTGATCAAATAAATTTGGGTACCAAGGAAAATCCTAAGATGTTGAACATTAGGAAATGCTACACTCCAAAGAAGAAACTCAAATTTACTACCCTGATTCGCCAGTACATGGATGTCCTAGCGTACTCCTATGATGATCTGAAGTCACTTAGGCCTAAAGAAGTTTGCCGTAAAATTCCTCTCAAGAGTGATTCAGTGCCTTACAAGTAAAAATCCAAGCAGTACAATCTAAAGATATCCGGTACTATTCTATCTAAAATATAAAAAATGTTGAATGCTAGGATAATTTTCCCAATCCATCATTCCATATGGATTGCAAACATAGTACCTGTGAGGAAAAAAAATGGAAAAATTCTCCTCTACATGGATTTCAAAAATTTGAATCAGTCATCCTTAAAGGATAACTATCCTCTGCCCATCATGGACCAATTTCTTCATACGGTGATCGGTTGAGAGATGTTATCAATGTTAGACAACTTTTTTGAATACAATCAAGTTGAAGTTGGTGAAGCAGATGAATATAAGACTGCCTTCACCATGCCTTGGGGCACCTTTGCATATCAAATAATGCTATTTAGCATGATAAATGTTGGCACCACTTTTTAGAGAGCAATGGACCTTGCTTTCAAAGATGAAATGGGTAAGTTCATTGTGGTGTACCTTGATGATTTAATAGTCTTTTCCAAGCATCATCCTAATCATGTGCACCATTTTCAACAAGTGTTGGAACGATGCCGCTAGAATGGCATTTCTCTAAATCCCAAGTCTATTTTTGGAGTAACAAAAGGGAAGCTTCTTGGACACATTATCTCCCAAGAAGGCATAAAGATTGACTCAAAAAGAGTCAAATCCATCCATGAACTTACCCTACCCACAAGTAAGACTACAGTTCACTCTTTCTTTGGAAAAGTGAATTTTTTACAAAGGTTCATCCCCAAGTTTGCTGAGAAGACTCGCCATATTGTAAACATGATGAAGGGAAAGGTCACTTTTAGCTGGACTAAAGAAGGCAAGTTGGAATTTTGAGACATCAAGACAACTATTGCCCACACCCCAATTCTGGTTTGTCTAGATTATACCAAGAATTTCACAGTATATAGTTATGCTTCTGAGCACACACTTTCAATAATTTTGGTTCAACATAACAAAGAAGGTGTGGAATCTCCCATATCCTTCATGATCTGTCCTCTAAAAGCTCATGAGCTAAAGTATTCAAACATGGAGAAGCATGCTTATGCAGTGGTAAAGGTAGTAAAGCACTTCCATTTTTACATCATAAATTCACACGTTACTACCCTGGTTTCTGATACCATAGTTAAATCCATATTAACTCAGCAGGAGTTTGGAATAAAAAGGGGGAATTGGATTGCTAAAATCTAGGAGTTTGATCTCGTTATCAAACCAACGAAGCTTGTACGAGGAAGAGGCCTCTGCCAATTTATTGTTAACAATAGATCCAAAGAAGCAGGGCATGAAGAAACAAAAGTGGAAGACACACTAACAGTCTTCTTTGTCTCTACCACAACTGAGTGGCATTTAAATATTGCTCATTTCCTTACCTATGGTGAGTGTCCTGCTCACCTTCCTCATAAAGAAAGGAGGACTATTAAATTAAGAGCTGCCAATTTTGTCCTCTGGGACAACGGCCTGTATAAGAGGAGCCTTGATGGAGTGTTCCTTCGATGTGTGGATAAAGAACAACAGAACCAACTTTTGAAGTCCTTCCATAATCTGGCCTATGGAGGACATTTTTCTGCTCTTGTAACTACCCATAAGATTCTGTGAGCCAAGTATTACTAGCCTACTCTATTTCAGGATGCATACAAATGGGTATGAAGATGTGAACTATGCCAACAGTTCATTGGAAGACCCAAGTTAGCTACTCTGCCCCTCAAGCCAGTGGTAATAGAAGAGCCATTTCAGCAATGGGGAATCAATTTCATTGGTGTTGTAAACCCATCTTCAAGCACTAGACATGATTATGTCCTCACAACCACAGATTACTTCACCAAATGGGTAGAAGCAATTCCAACCAAGCATGCTACTTCAGAGGTGGTATGCGATTTCTTCAAGGAAAACATCATTTCTAGGTTTGGGGTCCCAACCAAGATTGTGACAGACAATGCAACCTATTTCTCTTCTCATGAGATCACTCAATTCTATTTTTACTATGGGATTACCCTCTCCCACTCTTCTAATTATTTTTCACAAGGGAATGGCCAAGTAGAATCGAGCAATAAGAACTTGGTGACCATCATCAGGAAGCTGGTAGTGACAACCAACTAACCTGGCATAAAGCATTAGTTGATGCTTTATGGGCAGATAGAATTACACCCAAAAGGGTGATAGGTATGTCACCTTTCCAACTTCTATATGGTCTCAATGCAAAGATACCAATCACCCTAGAGTTGCCAGCACTAAAATTGGCAAAGGCAGTCAAAGATCAGACATATGAAAGCTCCATCGATAAGAGGATCATGTGCTTAACTGAGCTGGATGAGCAGTGAACTATGGTGGTGGACCAAATTTATACGCACCAAAGTGTAGTGAAGAAGCTCTTCGACCAGAAATCAAAAACCCATGATTTCTAGATTGGAGATCAAGTCCTGTTATGGGACAAAAGAAGAGAACCAAAGGGAATGCATGGGAAATTTGATTCCCTATAGAGAGACCCATTTACTATCCATCAGCTCAATGGTGAAAATAGTTTCCTATTGAAGTATCAAGATGGCATGCCATTTTCTCTGCCTCACAATGGGCAGCATCTGAAGCACTTTAATTCTTGAAGTATCAGATAAGATCATCTGTACATATGTATATTTGTATAGTCTTTAGTTATATTTTGTGCTTTTTGTTTTCATTTTTGGCACCTTTCTTTTTTGGTTATAATGACTCTGTAGCTCAATGGCATACTTAAATGCACTAGAGATTATGGTTTCTACTCTCCTTAGCTGTTTCAAAATTTTAAATAAAGGAAGTTCCCCAACTGGAACCAACTGTTGTTCCCAAAAGCTGTCACTCATTTTTGGGACAACATATAAACTATTTTGGTCCTATAGGCCAAAATACTCTCTTCCCTTCTTAAAAAACTATTCTAAGCATTCAAATTATTCATTATTCAAGCTTTTTCAGCAAAGGGACTAGCAGGTTCAATGACTTCAACAGGTGAGCTCTCACAAAAAAATAAGTTCCCAACAATTAGGCAATTTCAAGGTTGGTTCAACGTCGACATTCAACCAAAAGGTCCATCGACAAGCTTCAAATAAAGGATTCAACCATTGAAACATTGAACCCTACTTTCAAAGGTTCAATGGGTTCAAAATTTCAACGACTCCTGCAAAAGTTCAAAGTTCAACCGCTTTGACAAGTTTAATGGCTTCAAAATACTTAGAGAAAAGAAAGAAGATTGAACCGTTGAACCATTGAACCTTGAATCAAAAATGGGTTCAAAGGTTCAAAGGTTCAACAAGATTGGTTCAAGTGGTCAACTGAATGAGTGGAACACAAGATTGAACCATTGAACCGTTAAACTATTGGTTAGTTCAATCAGTCAATTCAATCGAAAGGTTTAAAGGAGTCCCCCAAAGCCCAAAGGCCAAGTGCCCTTACAAAGGGTAGTGAACAAAAGGGATGGTTTAAGAAATGGTTCAATCATAAAGTTTAAATGAGTCTTCCAAAATCCCGAAGGATATTTACCCTTGCAAAGGGCAGTCAGGCACTAACTGGACCATCCCAGTAGGCTGCAGAGGGCACTTAGGTGACAAAAGGACCTTGGTAACTTTTCCAAAAAGCAAGTTTGGAGACCAAACAACCTTGTGGAGGGTAGGTGATGAGCAAAATGGACCATTGTAAAAGTTCAAAGGGTAGCTTTGAGCTTAAAGTGCCCTTGTGGAGGGCAGGAAAGCACTTAAAGGGAAGAAAGACCAAGGCAAAGTATTCCTTCAGACTTTTTGTTCGAAGGAAATTTTTTCAAAGCAAAGATAAAAGGAAAAGCATAGGGCATAATTTATTTAGAAAAAATGTCCAAAGGAATTCCTTCAGACATTTTTTCTGAAGAAATCCTTTCGAAGGAAAATCCGATGACAAAAGTCAAGACAAATTCTTTCAAAAAAAATGTTCAAAGAAATTCTTTCCGACATTTTGTTTGAAGGATTCAAAGACAAAGGCCGTCTGAAGGACCTCGAAGGGAAGGTACCCTTGTGTGGGACTCTTAGCGACCAATAAATGGACCTTTTTCAAGGCCCGAATTGAAACCTTCCCTTTGGGAGGTTCCAAAAATATAAAGCCAAAGGAAGGATTCTATGGACTCTGTAGGTTGAATTCTATGGACTTTGCAGGCCTATTTCTACAGACTCTACAGGTTGATTTCTATGGACTCCATAAGTTAGTTTCTATGGACTCTATAGGTTGATTTCTACAGACTCTGCAAGCTAGTTTTTATGGACTCCATAGGTTAATCTCTACGGACTCTGCAAGCTGGTTGCTACGGACTCCACAGGATGAATTCTACAGACTCTATAGGCCTATTTCTATAGACTCGAATGACTTAGAGAAAATAAAGGCTTCTAAGAAAGAGGATGAACCATTGAACCTTGAACCAAAATGGTTCAAAGGTTTAACAGGTTCAAAAATTTAATGAAAACTCTGAGCAAAGGAAAGAAGTGGAAGATTCCAGAGACCAGCTCAAAGAGATGGTTCAACTGAAGAGCAAGGAAAGAAAATGAACCAAAGAAGTGATGGAACCAAGGAGCCGAGAAGGCCACCCAAACCATTGAAATAGTGAACCAATGATGTCCCCACAGATGTCAAATTTAGGGTAATAAAATATCCATTGATTTTCAAATGTGGCACAGAACCTGAAAGTAAACTAAGCAACCGGTTGAAGAGGAAGCCAAAAGAGATAGTAGAAAGGGGAAACGATACCCTGAGAGCTCAAATTTCAACAAGAAAGAGGGAAAGACCAAAAATATCTGCATAGGATTTATTTCTAGTAGGTGGAACAGTCCACCAAGTAGACGTCTGAGCTCACAAGCATTAAAGGGCACAATCTATTTTTTTTCCTTGGAATAAAGGTGAAGTGGACAGCTACATAGATATCAAGAAAAGGACAAAACAACCCATGCTGAGGAGAATATATTTGAGATGAATTGACATGTGATAGTTAAGGTAGACGCCCTATTCTAGCATGGCCTCTTTGACTAAATTGAAAATGCATTCAAGGCATTGAATACAGCATGGGTCATTCCATGAAACAAAATGCCAAGCCTTTCTTGGCTACTATATATTGTAATCTCCTATTTTATGTAGGGGAGATCTTTTTGGTTATGGAAGCAAAACTTTGCCAAAATTAAAAGGCAATTACTGAGACTTTGAGCTCAGATTGTTGATCATATTTCTTTATTTGAATGAGAAAGTAGGCTACTTTCAAACTTTATGTTGTTATAGCTTATGTCATTTTAGGAGATTGTTCTTATGTCTATCTCTTGAATGGGTTCTTGTCTAGTTAATGAAATAAGTAGAATTAGTAGAAGTAATCGGGAAGGTGTCCTGAAGCTGATTGTGGGAAGACTTTGTGATGCCATAATTGTCTTTAGTGTGTGTGTTTTAGTTTCTTTCTATGTAAAGGACCTTGGGATGACTTTGTGCCCTCATTGTCCTTCGTATCTCACTCTTTGGTAGTTGAGGTGGAGACTTTGTGCTACACTTCATCCTGCTGATTACTATGCCCTAGTTACTTGTTACCTATCAGAAAGAACTCTTATTGTTTACTGTAAGACCACTTCTGAAAGAAGAGATGTACCTTCAGTGTTTTCACCTAGATTTTTCTTTTGTTTTTGAACATCATCTCTAAAAAAAGAGAGATGGATGGTGTTTTCCTACCCCTGAGTGTTATTTTCTACATATATATATATAGTATATAGCTCCTCATATTTATAGGGAACCTCCCCTTGATGAGAGGAGAGATTTGTCCCCTTTTGATGTGGTAAACCTACACATCTGGTGGATCGATCTCCCTTGCTGTAGTTGAAACGACCTATTTTGCTCATCAGTTAGCTAGTGACAAAATATTCACCCAACAACCATGACATTCAAGTCCACATGAGAACATGTTTTCACTATTATTCAAGAGCATGGAAACACTAATAATAAATATTGTTAAAGTTGAAGTTATAGTTGGAGAACTCCACCTCCAGTGCTTTGTAACATATAACTTGAATTTAAAACATGTATAAGGTGGTAGATAACATATATTTCTAGGTTATTAACTTCCAAACATCTATGGTAGAGAGACCCACCATCCAATTCGGCCTCAAAAATGCCCTTCCTAAAAATAAGAAAAATGTAATTTTTAAGCCCAAATTTAGACGTGCTTAAAATGAAAAATATAAGTCATTGGAATAAACCCTAATAAACTTAATGTGTGCATTTAATACCTATAATTTCACCCTATATCACATCAATGAAACCCTAGAATGAATCTATGGCATAAGTTGTAGTGACAGGTCCTGAAATGCATCTTTTTGTAGTGAAGAGACAAGTTCTTGTCCTCCAAATAACATTTCTACCTCTGGTATCTAGGTAAAATTCCCTCACTTTTAGAACTTGTATATATTAAAATAACACTTGATCCCATGACCATGATGTCTAAATCCACCCAGTGTGTTTTCACTACTATTTAGTAGTGTGGAAACACTGATAACAAATGTTGTCAAAGTTAAAGTTTCAAATGGAGAACTTCACCTCCAATGCTTCATGGCTTAAAAATAGCATCTATAACATGTCTAAGGTGGTGTATAATTTCTATTAATAGGTTATTATCCACACATCATGCTCCTTTTAGAGGCCCACCAACCACCCTAGCCTCAATAATGCCCTCCCCAAAATAAGAAAAATGTAGTTTTTAATCCCAATTTTAGGCATGCATAAAATGGAAACCATAAGTCATTGGCATGAACTATAAAAACCCTCACATGTTTGTTTAATCCCTATAATTTAACTCTAAAACACATTAGTGGAGACTTCAAAAAGAATCTATAGCATAAATTGCAATGACGGGTCCTAAAATGTATCTTTTTGTAGTGAAAAGACAAGCTCTTTTCCTCCATCTAGAATTTCTAACTATACGACCTCTAGGTGCAAGTCCTTCACGTTGATCACACCTAGATAAGCAAATTAAATGTGATTCCATGACCATGACATACAAATCCTCTTAAAAGTGTGTTTTCGCTACTATTCAGGAGTGTGGAAACACTAACAATAAATGTTGTCAAAGTTGAAGTTGTAGCTGGATAACTATAGCTCTAGTGTTTCATGGCTTGAAACTGACATTGCAAACACATCTACAATCATGAATAACATCTAGGACCGAGTTATTGGACTCCCATCATACCAAATCGAGAGACCCACCACCTATTTTGCCCTCAAAAACACCCTTTTTGTAATAAATGAATACTTATATTAAGTTTCTCTTAGATTTAAGAATATGAAAATCTTTACTAACAATGCCAACCACGTGAAGGTGGATGTTTATTTGGCACCACTAACCTAAAAATAAATTGTTAGTAAGTAATTAAAAATGAAATTTATATGTAATACCTATAAAATATGGTAAAATTAAATACATATACATTTGACAAGTCAACATACCTTAGAATTTTAATCCAACAAACCAATAGGATTTGCTCTAATCTTAATAGTAGCAATAATAGCTTCATGGTCTAAGTCATGAATTTTCCATAGATTCTTATTTTATGGTCTCCTAAGATATTTGACTAATTTAATATTCATTACAAGAACCAAATTTGAATAGTGTAGTATCTTTGTATGTGTTTAAAAGTTTTCAAGCTACCATAAATTTTAATTTTTTAGGATATCATCGAAGTCAAGTTATAGTAACAAACACAAACCCAGTGGGATAGTCAATGTTTTCTCCATCTATGACTAGGGAAGTCATTTTTTTTTTTCCATTACACACAAACATAAGTATTAATATGTTCCCTCTTCATTGTCCTCATCAAAAATAACTACAAAAACATGGATTATATCAAGATAGATAATGAGAATAAGTAGCTTAATTTGTTCCCTTTTAATGACATTGTTAAGATGGATAATGAGAATAAATAGTACATAATGATTAATATTTTATCTAGTTGCACTAGATCAGATTCATGGTTAAAGTCAGGTGATGATATCATATATGTAATTGATAATGCTAATGAAACTTGATATGTGTCAATTAGAGATAGAGATTTTTTTTATATTTATCCATCCACTCTTTTGACTCACACCTATTTCAAACATATTCCATGCATGTATAAATAAACATTCTAAGTGTCTCATATGAATAGTCTAAGAACTTACATTTGAGCTATGAAATGAGTGTAACTCACTTGATCCTATTACAGTAATATAATCATCATAGTTTACCAAGTGTTCTTCCTCCATCAACCATAAATATATATAAATAGTAGAATTTTATTGAGCACAATAACCCATTTTCTCATTACACCATTCAATAATAGTTATTGCATCAGTCAAAACAATACCGTCTTGAACTTCAACTCCTCTCTTGAAATGACTCTTTTTACACATGTTCTGTCACTGTCATGCTCTCATTTTCCATGGACAACCTCATTAAAACTCTAAATGTATTCTACACACCAATGGTAATGCACATCCTTCTCAACCAGTAAAACATCTGTGTATTCTTGAATTATGATGTGTAATTATCTAACTAAATGTGATGCTGATTGAAATTAATGTTACTCTTAGTCAACTATCATTAAAACTTCTCAAAACAACCTTGCATGTACTATTTATAATGTGATCACTAATCACTGACATAGAAATGACACTTCCTCAATATTTATTGATCTTGATCTATAATATCAGGTGCATGCATGAATTATATATGCATAAATATGACAACCTATATTGAGTTATAATATTATGGTTGAACTTCCATTTTTGTTTTGAATGTGTAATTATCAATGAAGTAGACTACTAAAACAATAGAACTAAGTGGTAATGTGTCCCTTATTAACTTAAAATTTTCATCCAAACATCTAGCCCTATGTTTGTGTCTTACATACTCATAAATATTTTCCTTCCTAAATTTGACCATAAATTCTAAAATAGGTATTTATTTTGTAACAATCTCACACCTTTTAGATTCTTTCCCATATTTTACTTGATAAATCATAGATATGTATTTACTCAAACCAAATAATTCATGTCTAATTGCACTTTTACTCTCCTCATAGATACAATTTTTTAATTTTGAAAATCGACCACAAATGTTACAATTTCATCCAAACATGCTTTGTTATAAAACAACTATCTATCTAGTCTTTCACAAAAAATAGTTGGAATAAATTCATTGGATTATTTTGGTAGAATTTCTATGCCACCTTCCTATAAAATATTTTTAGTATACAAAGCACAATGTATATGGTGAAAAACAACATAGTGCATTGAAAATTCAACATGTTTCCTAAAATAAGTCGCATGTGTGTGATTTATTTTTACATAAAATGATTTGACCATCTCAAAATATCTTTGACTAATAGAAATTTATGCATATTTTTTCAAAAACGTAGAGTACAATTGTTTTTAGGTCATATCCAAGAAATTTTTTAGATGTGGCTCATGGTTATGAGAACTAACTCTTATTTTCACTACATATATTGTATTTGGTGAAACTCTTGTATTGTCTTTCCAAAACCGTGTAAATAAATCTTTGAGAGTATCAACTATAACCTTGTCCTTTTGTGGAAGTCTACTAGAGAATGCCTAGAGCTCAATGGTATTAGCATAAAAGGACTCTCTATCAGACCTTGGAAGAATATAAGGCATTTAAGGGATCTCCATCTATGAGCAAGGCATCCCAAGGAGAGTCTTCTTCAAGGAAGGTGAAGAGAGGGATATTATTTGTTAAGTAATATGTCTTAGATGATGTACTCGTTTGTACACATTTTTGGCATTGTATGCATATAATAAATTCTCTTGATATTATATTGTGTTATTAGATGAAGTAATTTTTTGTACACCTATATGGTAGTGTATGTGTTATTGAAATTGTATACCTATATCGCATTCATCCAACATTTTATTATGTTCTTGTTTTATATACATACATGCATATATACATACATATGTTCACAATTTATGGTGATAATCTTTCCACATATAATTTGACTCACATTGTTATTTCAAAATTAAATCTGATGGTTATATGGAATATTTAGCTATGATCATCTTTAATATTTCCTTCATATAATTTATTAATACTAACTTACACTCTTTCAATATGTGTTGTAATTAATACTATATGGAAGAAAAGATTATAATTTTTGAGACAGAGTCATATATTAATTTGAAGTACCTCTCATGATTTGGCTACAAAATTTATCACTATTATAATGTGGATACCCTTGCTACACTAGTTTAATTTAATTTGGGACCAAATATTCATGTTTTGTATTCATTGAATTTATAGACATATCACATTTCTATTATAAGTACTTGATTGAAACAAATAATGGGATACTTATCTCTTGCATACATTATTCAAATCACATTATACATTTTACTTGTTCATATTTGATAAAGTGGTTATGTTCTACCTCCTCCTTTGGGATGTTCTCTCTTTGGATATGCTTTGAATTCTTGTTTGGAAACTCTTCTTTGGCCCTTTAAAGTAGTGCAAGATTCTTATTCTCATGTCTCCTAAGGCCTTAGAATATTTTAGTGGTTATAGATATTTATTTTGGATTCATAAAATATGTTGTCTCCATACTCATTTCACTCATATTGGCCATTTATTCTTATCTCATCATATATATGTTCCACTATCCAAGAGCGTGGAAACACTAACAACATATGTTGTCAAAGTTGAAGTTATAGTTGGAGAACTCTACCTCTAATGCTTTGTGGATAAAAACTAGTATTTACAACATGTTTGGGGTGAAAAATAACATCTAGTATCAGATTTTTGGCTTCAGATCATGAACATTTAAGAGACCCACCACCCATTTTGGCCTCATGAATGCCCTTCTCAAAATAAGAAAAATGTTATTTTTTATCTTAAATTCAGGCATGCATAAAATAAAAACTATAAGTCATTTGAAAAAACTATAAAAAAATATGGAATTCATTTTTAATCCCTCTAATTTAAATTTTGATCATGTCAACATAAACTTAAATATGAATATGTGGTACAAGTTGCAGTGATGGGTCTTGAAATGCAACTTTTTTGTACTAAAGAGACAAGTGTTTATCCTTCAACAATAATTTATACCTCCAAGACCTCCAAGTGTAAGTCCCTCACTTTTATCACATTTATATAGGTAAATTACATGTGGTCCCATGAACATGACATTTAAATCCACCTAGAATCTAGTTTTCACTATTGTTCAGCTTTATGGAAACATTGACAATAGATGTTGTCAAAGTTGAAGATGCAATTGGAGAAATCCACCTATATTGATTCATGGCTCTAAAATTGAATTTAAAAAAATATAGGGTAGTGGATAATTTTTAGTAATAGGTTCTTGGCCTTATATTGCCCCTAGTCAAGAGACCCACCACCTATACCAGCCTCAAGAATGCCCTTCCCAAAATAAAAAAATGCAGTTTCTAGCCTAACTTTAGGCATGCATAAAATATAAATCTTAATTAATTTGAATGAAACAAAAGAACCATAATTTTTATGTCAAATCCATATAATTTAACCTTATATAAAATATTTTTAACCTTGGATATAAATATGTGACACAAGTTACAATGATAGTTCCTGAAATGCAACTTTTTTACAATGAGGAGACAAGTTCTTGTCCTTCAACTACAATTTCTACCTATGGGAAATCTAGGTGGAATAAAATCACTTAAAAACATTTGAATAGTAAAAATACATGTGATACCATGACCAAGATGTTCAAATCCACTTGAAATCACGTTTTCACTACTATTTAAGAGTGTGGAAACACTGACAACAGATGTTGTCAAAGTTGAATTTGTAGTTGGATAAATCTGCCTCTAGTGATTTATGGATCAAAAATATTATTTATAACACATATTGGGTGGCATATAATGTCCAAAAATAGATTCTTATCCTTCTATCACACCCAGTTGAGAGACCCACCACCCATTCTGACCTCAAGAATGCCCTTCCCAAAATTAAAAAAAAAGTAGTTTTTTAACATAACTTCATGCATGCATAAAATATAAACCATAAGTTATTGGAAAAAAACATATGAATCCTCACATTCACATATAATCTTTCTAATTTCACCCTAGATCATGTTGATGGAACCATATATATGAATCCCTAGCACAAGTTGTAGTGAAGCAACAAGTTCTTATCCTCCAACTAGCATTTCCATCTCTAAGACCTCCAGGTGCAATTAAATAACTTAAATAACATCTATATAGGAAATTTACATGTGTTTTCATGACCAAAACGTTCAAATCCACCCAAAATCATGTTTTCACTACTATTAAGGAATATCAAAACACTGACAAAAACATTATCAAAGTTGAAGCTATAGTTGGATAAATATACCTCCAATGCTTCATGAATCAAAAATAGAATTTAAAACATGTATATGGTGAAGATGACATATAGGAATAGGTTCTTGGCATCTGATCATTCCCAATCTAGAGACCCACCACCCATTCTGGCTTCAAGAATGCCCTTCCCAAATAATAAAAATATAGTTTTTAGCCTATATCTAGGTTGCATAAAATAGAAACCATAAGTCATTGGTATGAATTGAAAGAAACATAAAATGCATGTTGAATATTTATAATTTCACCCAATATCACATCTATGGAAACTTGGAGACTAATCCATGGCATAAGATGTAGCGATAGGGCTTGAAATGTAACTTTTTTTCAATGAAAAAACAAGTTCTTGTCCTCTAACTAGAATTTATATCCCTAGGACCTCCAAGTGAAATTACCTCACTTCAATCATGTATGTATAATAAATTTACATGCTATCCCATTATCATAACCTTCAAATCGACCCAAAATCATGTTTTCACTATTGTTTAGGAGCATGGAAACACTGACAACATATGTTGTCAAAGTTGAAGCTGTAGTTAGATAAATCTACCTTTAGTTATTCAAGGCTCAAAATTGAGATTTAAAACGTGTTTGGGGTGGTAGATAATGTCTAATGCTAGGTTATTGGCCTTCCATCATGCCCAGTCAAGAGACCCACCACCCATTTTGGCCTCAAGAATGCCCTTTCCAAAATAAAAAAATATAGTATTTTAGTCTAATTTTAGGCGTTAAAACAAAAACCATAATTATTTAGAATGAACATAAAGAAACCTAATGTGTGTGTTTAATCCCTCTAATTTCATAAAAATAATGTTGATTTAACCTTTCATATTAATCCATCACATAATTTATAGTGATAGGTCCTGAAATATAATGTTTTTGCAGTAAAGAGACAAGTTCTTATCCTCCAACTGGCATTTCCACCTTTAGGACCTCTAGGTGAAATTCCCTAACTTCAAACACATCAGGATAGGAAAATTACACATGAAACCCTAATCATGATGTTCAAATCCATCTGAAATCAATGTTTTCATTATTATTCAAATGCACAGAAACATTGATAATAAATGTTGTCAAAGTTGAAGCTACAGTTGGATAACTCCACCTCTGGTACTTTGTGGCTCAAAAATATAAATTAAAACACATTTTGGTAGGTGGATAATTTTTAGGGCTAGGTTATTTATCTCCCATCATGCCCGATCGAGAGATCCATCACCTATTCTAGCCTCAAGAACACCCTTGCTAAAATAATAAAAATGTAGTTTTTAGCCTAACTTTAGGTGTGCATGAAATAAAAACCATAAGTCACTAGCATGAATCTAAAAAACCCTCATGTAAATATAAAATATATATATTTTCACCCTGGAACACATCAATGAAACCTTGTAAATGAATATGTGGCACAAGTTGTAGTGATGGGTCCTAAAATACAACATTTTTACAGTGAAGAGACAAGTTCTTTCCCTCCAACTTGAATTTCCAAGTCCAAGACCTTCAAGTGAAATTCCTTCACTTTGATCACATTTTGGTAGGTAAATGACACATTCTACCATGACCATAAGTTTCAAGTCCACCTAAGAACATGTTTTTACTATGTTAGGAACCTGTGCTACCCCTTTTTTTTACTTTGTTAGTATATTAATTGATATGAATGCATATGCTTTATAAGTTGTCCCATGAGTAATTTATTTTATCCCAAATTCATGGGAAGTATTATTTTCTTAGATTAGACTTAGTTTATAAGTAAGTGTTGAGGCCAATGAAGGCATCCATAAATTTATTGTATTGAGCTTGTTCAAAGGAGGTTGCCCCCTCGAAGTGGTATGTGATCAATATAATTCTTTTGGTGTTTCTATTATTTATATAAATATGTTATTTAATGCATTTTAATTAATTTTTTGTAAGAATATCCTCTCATCAAGTATCAGAGCACTTTTTAGGGCCAATTTTTTCTCAGAAGTGTTTCTCTATTTCTCTATATAATTCATTTAAGTATTTTTTTGTATCAGAATAATCTATTTTGGATAAAGGTAAATACCTATCCACATAACTGTGGGAGGTTCTTAGGCATAAGCCCTAAAAATCATTGTAAGGAGTACCACATGAACCCCAAGGTAGCTAGCCCATTAAGAGGACCTACTAGCAAAAAGGGCAATAACCCCATCCTAATTGACTAGTTCCCACCCGTGAGGAAAACCATGAGCTATCATTTAGGGGTAAATCTATGGACAAAATTTTTCTAGAGAGCAGTACTTTCTCAAAAAACATTTGTGGCCAGAGAGATATCCTTGAAACCTTAGGCAACCATGGAAACTTGGGGCCCATTTCTATCACTTTCAAAATATTACCAATGGAGTATCAGAAAACTTACCATATAATATCTTTATATATTACCATTAGAGTATAAATAGACTTGCCATACCAGTTTCAGTATATTACCAGCATAGTATTAAAAAACTACCATATTAGATCTTCATATATTACCAACAGAGCATCAAAAGACTTGTCATACCAGTTTTAGCACATTACTAGTAGAGTATTAGAAAACTACCATATCATATCTGCACATATTACTAGTAAAGTATCAGAAGACTTGTCACATTAGTTTAAGAATATTTCCATCAGAGTATCAAAAAATTTAAAAAAATAATATTTTTTTTTTCATTGTTTTCCAGAGCTCTCCATCTGTAGCCCTGTTGATCCTTAAACTCTATCCAGACACCTAAAATTCCATTCTCCACATTTTCTTCCGTGAGGTTCCATATCTTGATTCCTCTCCTAATTCCCTCAAATCTCAAATTTCTCTTTTTTTTTGTTTTTCCATAACTTCTATTTTTATTTGTTTTCCTCAAAAGTTTTTCACAATGTTCATCTCCCTTTTCTACTCCTTTATCCTTCTTTGATAAATTTTCTAGTTTTTTCATTTTCACTTCTGAAATTGCCCTTGTCTTCATCAATCATACTCCCACTATGGAAAACAATTAGTAAACCACCTTTACCCATTCTGATTTTTCCCAAATTAAAAAAATTCCTTACTAAACATATCTTATCTCTATTTTTCCTACCCATGAAGGATGAAATTACTGCCCTCAAGCCCTAAATCAAATATCTTGATGACAAAAATCTTGGCCTCAATCTTCAACATACCACCTTGAATAATAGACGGCATCCAGAGTCCTCTTCAGACACCAAGTTTTCTTCTTTCAATAATTTTTATGGGCCAAATCTTGATTTTCCTCGATTCAATGGTGCAGATCTAATTGGATGAATTTATGAGGTAGAACAATATTTTAGTCTGCATAATACTTTTGATGCCAATAAATTCCCTCTTGCATCCTTTCACTTGGAATATGAATCATTTCAATGGTATTGTTGGTATATTAAGGCTCATAACAATCTAATATGGACCAATTTTTTTACCCTCATTTTGTAATGGTTTGACCCTAGTGCTTTTGATGACTTTATTGGATCACTCACTAAACTTTGCCAAACAAGAACCGTGACAGAATACCAAACAAAATTTGAAAAATTAGCCAATCACATAGAGGGGTTATCTAATGAATTCTTCAAGACTTGATTTATTAGTGGACTAAAGGGTGCAATTTAATCTGAGCTTAAAATGTTCTAGCCTAACATAATGATAAAAGCCCTAGGGTTGCCTAAGTTGGCAAAGGACAAGATCATAACTCAACAGTGATTCAAATCTAATTTTTCTCCATTCTAAAATACAACTCCATAATGATCTCAAACAATGTGAACCCCCAGAACCACTCCAATCAAGCATTTAACTAAAGCAGAGATGCAAGCACATAGAGAATAAGGAATATGTTATAATTTTGATGACAAACTCACTAGGGGACATTGATGTGTCAATCAAAATCTCTACCTATTGGATGTGGAATCTATACTTGAAACTAAAGTTTGGGAACATGTTCAAGATATAGAAGATGATCTGGAAGAAGCTCAGTCGATTGTGAAACCTGCTTCTCAAGAAGATTAACCAAAGATCTCTTTCCATCCCTTAGTAAGAGTTACCACCCCACAAACCATGTAGGTCAGGGGTTACTTCAATAAGATCCCTCTCACAATAATCATTGATTCTAGTAGCACTCATAACTTCATTAACCCTTGGATCACCAAATAAGATAATTGTTTTATCTATCCTTGATCCAACTTTGAAGTCATGATCGCCAATGGAGGCACATTACCTTGAAAAGGGAAGCATCACAATGTGTGCATCTTTATTGGAGATTATAAATTGCATTCTGACATGTTTTCTATTCCCTTAGGTGGATTTGATGTTATTTTGGGAGCCCAATGTTTACACACAGTTAGACCCATCTTATGGGATTTTACTAAACTTTGGATGCAATTTTTATACAATGGACAAAAATGCACATTAAAAGACTTACACCCAGGGTCTCTTAGCATCATAAGTTCAGATCTTATGGAAAATATTCTTAAAAATAAATCACACATTTTCATTGCCCAGCTCCATTCCATTCAAATGCAACCATCAATGGTTTCCATTACTCCTAATCTATAAACTGTTTTGCATAGGTATGCATGTGTCTTATCCAAACTAGTGGGATTTCCACCTTCACGGATAGAGGACCACCATATTTAAATACTTCCTAGAGGCATTCCTCCCAACATCAAACCCTACCACTACCCATTTTAGTAAAATACAAAGATCAAGATGCTCATTTCAGACTTACTAAAGAAAGTCATTATTCACCCCAGTACCAACCCATATTCTTCCCCAGTTCTCCTTGTCTAGAAAAAAAAAGGGTCATGGTGCCTCTGCATTGAATTTCAAGAACTTAATCACATCATAATCAAGGATACATTTTTTATCCCTATTATTGTAGAGCTTCTTGATGACCTTCATGGTGCTTATTTTTGTCCAAGTTGGATCTTTGCTCTAAATATCACCATATTCAACTTCATGAGGATGATATCCATAAGACAACTTTTTAAACACATGATGGCCACTATGAGTTTCTAGTCATGCCTTTTAGCCTCACTAATACTACTTCAACATTCTAGGCATTGATAAATTAAATATTTTGGTCCTACCTATGGAAATTCATTCTTGTCTTCTTCAATGATATCCTTATCCACAGTAAAACATGGTTTGAGCATCTCCAACATATGGAGCTCATACTACAACTTCTATCTAATAATCATCTCTATGCAAAATAGTCCAAATGTGCTTTTGGCTAGAATGAAGTGGATTATCTTGGGAATATTATTTTAGTCCAAGGGGTTCAGGTGGATCTCAAAAAAATAGCTATCATGACAAATTGAATTTATCCTCAAACACTTAAGAGCATCCATAGGTTTTTGGGGCTAACTAGATACTATTACAAGTTTTTCAAGGATTGTGAGAAGATTGTAGTTCCACTAAAATATATGTTGAAAAATAATGCTTTTACATAGACATAAGCTATTGAGTGTGCATTTGAAGAATTAAAACAAGCTATGTGTACTACACATATTCTAGCTATGCCAAATTTTGCCAAGACCGTCACTATTGAGAGTGATGCTTATGGCAATAGAATTGGTGATGTTATCCTCCAAAAAAGATACCCCATTGCATTCACCAGTAAAACCCTTTCTATAAATAATTTAGTACTCTCTACATATTCAAAAGAAATAATGGTCATTTTGCATGTAGTATAAAACTAGTGGCCATACCTACTGGGGACTCATTTTTTACATCAAAACTAATCACCATAGTCTAAAATATTTCCTATAATAATGGTTCTCCACCCCATAACAATATAAATGGGTCAATAAACTAATGTTTTATGACTATGAGATTACTTACAAGAAGGATAAGGATAATATTGTGGTTGATGCTCTGTCTCACACATTTATGGACCAATCTTTCCTTTCATCTATTTTCATGCTTATTCTGAATTGGTTAGATGTGTAGACACCTAAAAAGTGTCTAACCCTTGGTCTTCCTCTCTCCCCTTGGTCCCTTGCCACTTCGACTATCCCTAACCTACCTAGGTCTTATTAATTAAAAATAATCATCTATTTTTAATTAAATAAGTCCACCTTTTCCCTCTCCTTGCCACCTCGCCACCCTAGGATACCCTCCTTGGATCCCCTTTATTCCCCACATGGCCATTTAATGCCTTAGACTCCCATTCCAACCTCTCCTCTCGCCCATTTAACCCCGTCAACCGTTTCATCCTCGCATTCATTTTGACCCGGCCGTTGGGAAACGGATGAAAGGCTATTTTGAGCCTTTCTCCAGCCTTTCAGCCGCCGACGTCGGTCATCCTTCGGCCGACATCGGCGATATTGCCGGTGTCGGCACCCTTCATAACGGTTTTCTTCACCGTTATCTCAGCCTCTGTTGTCCCTGGTTCCGCTTGGCTTTTCTTCACTTCTCTACGTCTCTAGCTCTCGCATCCCGACTCTTGAATCTTTGGCATCAAAACCCTTGTATCAGCAATCTCTCTACCAATCAATCAGACTCTTCCCCTCAGGTACACAGCAAGCTTCTGCAAGTGAACAACGGGGATTCTTCATCAGCAACAGGTCTTCAACAAACAGCAAGATCAACACCTTCTTCAGCAGGGCACAGGTAAGTACTCTATTTATTTTCTTTATGCTTTCTAGTTATCATGTTTTAAACTAGATTTAGCTCTTCTCCCCCCCAGACTGTTAACCAAACCAGACAGACCCAGATTCCTATCTCCCTGATTGGTCTCCTTTATCTTTCTATCCCTTTTTGTCCATTTGACTCCCCTGCACAGACCCCCTGACTGCCTCAAATCAGACTCAGACCCGTCCACAGACCAGACCTCAGACCAAGCCCGGACCATCCACAGACCAGAACTTGACCAGACCCGTCTAGAGGCCATTGCCCCGATCGACGCCGGTCATTTCCCCCACCGACGTCGGTAGACTAACCGACGTCGGCAGACCCGACAACCGACTCTGGTAGGACCACCGACGCCGGCGACTGCAACCAGGCCGACAACTTCTTCCAGGTAAGCTTTTGCTTCCTTTTCTCTTTCAGTTTGCTATCATTTCAGTTTATTTTAGCATTCTGTCATTTATCAGTCATTTATTTTTTTATCAAACAGTGGGTTGACCTCCCTTAAGGAAGTTCTCATACTTCTGGGAACAGGCTTTTGCTTGGCAACCCACCGCCTCTCCATCTGACATTTTCTTGTCCAAGTTTCCTTTTTTTCTTGCAGGTGTCATTCCTCCACAGCCAAAGAGGAGTGCTCACAAGCGTCTGGATTTACGGTGCACGATCTTTAGTCCAGGTACTTCCCAAGCCTTGTCCATTCTTTTTTAGTTTCTTCTCTCTTTATGATCTGAAAAGAGAATTTTGAATAGAAACATCTCTGGCACGCCCGGTGGGACACTAGGTTCCTCCTGGGTTCCTTTTTCTTCTTCATTCATTTAGGAGCATTAGGTTCTTACCTTTTCTCCTCCTTCTTTTCTTCTCAATGACACTATAAGCAGGACTAAAATGAATCTTTCTTCCTTGCATTCTAGACTAGTTTAAACATCATACTCTCAACCCTTTCTCAAACTTGTCTTCATAACAAACATCACATTTCGACTTGGGAATTAAAACGTATTGCACTTTCATTTCTGCTTGTGCTTGCATTAATCCATATCTAGTAACTTAATCTGCATATTGAATAAATCGTAGACACTTGATGTTACACTACCTGACCACATGCACTAAAACAAACATAAAACTTACTTGAGACAAGGCCCGACTGGGATTTCATCCCCCAGCGGATACCTTACCCGTCCCGGTGACCCTACTTGGATTTCATCACCAAGGGGGAAGCCCACTCCGTTCTCTGGCGGAGGATAAACTCTAGGCGAGGTATATCTTGGCTAAGCGAGACCAGCTAACCACTGGAATCGTGAAGTGAGGGGAGCTTCCTCCTTAGCACCAGGCCACGTACCAGACCCTAACACAGAGCTTTGAGCACCTAAAACAACACCTGAAACCATCTTTAGGCCGCCTTCTTCTAGGACCCATTTTTCAGCCAATCTCCCCAAACATTCATCTAAGGCATAAGCCACAGTTTCTAAGGTTAATTCCTAGGATTTATCGCTTAGGCTTGTCTATCTCTCTCTGTTTTCCTCTTCTCATCTGTTTGTTTGAGTGAGTGAGGATGCTTTCTTCTTTGTTTTTCCAAGAATCTTTTGGTTCTCTGGAAGACACAGTCACCGGCATTGGTTCTTCCACCGACGTCGGCTTTCCCCTGTTACCGGCATCGGTTCTGTCACCGACGTCGGCTTTCCTATCTTACCGGCATCGGTTATCTGACCGACGATGGCTATCTTCCTTACCGACATCGGTTTTTCAACCGACGTCGGTCTCTGTCACTATCCTTTTTTTTCAAAACCAGCAGCCTAAAATCTGTCCATTCTCTGTCAAAACTCCATTCTAGTTTTCTCAGACTGCAAGAACACAATTTCTGGAACTAGGACTCTCTTCTTAACCACTTTAGCCAACAACCGCTTCCGTCTACCCCGTCCCTAACCAAGTCCTATCATGGAGTTCCACTCGGAGACTGAAAGAACTCCTGCAGGACTGACCCCGACCCTGACCCCGACTCAAATTCCCATCATCCCTGAAGGGGACCAGGATTTTGAGAGATTCTTGGACCTCAATGCCGTCGCCCTTCAAAACTATCTCGCGAGAAACCTGACGCGAGACCTTTCGGGTGACGTGGCGATGACATCCACGCCATTCGCCACCCAGCCCTTTTTGACTCAACCTTTCGCCTCAACTATTAACCCAACCATGGCCAATACGCAAAGTTTGGCCTCCCCGTCTATTTTTAGACCGACCTCCATCGGGGTGCCATTACCCCCTCAACCACCAACAATTCAACCAAGTTCTACATCATATCAAAACTTGATTGTTTCGACCCCTCACACTCTTGCGCCCACAAATGTAGGAGTGCCGACCTGTCTTTCTACTAGTGCCACCATTCAACCACCTTTGGTGGTGCCCAGTCAACCTATACCTTCGACCTTCGTAACGCAACCACCTCTAGCCTCCACTTCTGCCCCTGCGACTAGTCATCCATACATTATACAACTGACTATGTCGCACACCTCCTCTAGCCTCTTCCAAGCGCCTTACAACCTAGGGGGCGCTCAACCCGCCAATCCGTCAGCAGATCTTATCAAGGTGCTGATGGATAAAATGTCCAGTCTCGAAGCCTCCATTTCCGGTTCAAGCAATACTTTGTCATATGAACAAATTTTCAACGAGCCCATCCATCATTCCGTCCCTATTCGACCATACCCTAACCATTGGGAGCTTCCTAAATTCACTCGCTTTCAGAGTAAGGAAGACCCACAACAACATCTACGGGCATTTAGACATACCTGTTATCTTATTGCCCATGATGATGCGTTACTTTTACGCACATTCCCTATGTCCCTTTCTGGCCCTGCCCTTGACTGGTATAGTTCTCTTGCCAGACACTCTATCTTTTCATTCATTCAACTCGCCCAACTATTTCTTGACCATTTCTCAATCAACATCACCAAACAAGTCTCAATCACAGACCTTTACTCCATCAGGCAATTTGACGACGAATCTGTTGTCGACTTTGTCGCTCGTTGGAGAGGCCTGATCAACCAGCTCTCCTTCTCTTTGCCTCAACCTGAGCTCATCGAGCTCTTCTCTTGAGCATGTGCCAGACACATCTCTTCTACCTTACGGATTCAGGCATTCCGCACTTTTGATGAAGCTTTCACCATGGCTCGAAAGCTTGAACTCCGCGCCCTTGAAGAAGATAAGGTCAAATTGCGTCATACCAACGCTAAAACCAATGGCCATTCTTCTTCCAGACCTTCTTCTTCTGCCAATTCCGAATCTAAAGGAGTGGCCAATACTGTGGTCGTTAGATCACCATCATCGACGTCAACTAATCAATCTCAACCTTCGACATCTCCAAGCATCACCAAACAATTCCAACAACGGTACATCCAGCGTTCTTACACTCCACTTGGAGAACCATACGCTTCCGTTTTGGAAAAACTTCTCAAGCAGGGGGTCCTCAATCTCCCTCCAATTCGACCGCCTCAATTCGACCCTTCAAAAGCCCTCCCTACATGGTATAGGGAGGCTGACTTCTATCCCTTTCATCGCATCCAAGGCCATGACATCGACAACTGCCGAACTTTCAAAAACATCGTCCAAGACATGATCGACAAGGGGGATCTTATTTTAGATAACCCGAACGCCCCTCCTAATCAACACATCGACATTTTCAAACAACCATTTCTGAACCATCCGCCTACTCAAAAAAATGTCCAGACTTCAACCAATGACCCTCAAGACCATGACATTCACACGATTAACACTATCTTGCCTCTTGTCCTTGACCAACCTCTTCCATTAAAGGATGAGGAACCTTCTTCTCCTACTAGTCCTCCATCTACCTCTCTTGTATTGGAGGGCGCTTTGACCACATCAACGCCATTAAGCCCACCCCCATCTGAAGACCCTACCTTGCCTACTCCTCAACTACAAGTAGAAGGCACGATTATCCATGCCCTCTGCCCACTTGAGGAGCCGCCCTCTCTTATTTCTTCTCCACCAAGAGAAGAACCAGTCTCTCCACCCATTTCAATCGAGGAAGACCCAGTCACGGTTTCCTCTTACCCTTTGCGTGATATTTCTACATCTCACTCACCTTCATCCACATCCAAACCCAAACCTACATCTAACCTCGCCTCGCACAACGGTGGCCCTCGACCCAAACACACGAAAACCACTAGACCACATCGAAGGATTCATCCCCCACCTTTGTCATTACCTTCAATCTTGGGCCCGCATCCGTCCACTTTAATAGGAGTGCTTCCCACTCCCATCCTTCACAGAGGCACATCGCCTCTATTACTCCCTCAACCCATCAGACATACATCTCCTCTAAACCCTCGACCTATGCCTCTTTCACCTCCCAAACCAACGTCACCAACCCTCACTACAATAAAGCATCCAGACCCGTTAGCAGGTTCATATGTCTTGCTCTTACGGCAATTGTTGCAGTCCTCTCGTATCGACCTCCCGCCTCTTAGACAATATCAATCTCTCGGACCTAAACCACCTTGGTTCGACCACACTTGCATTTGTGCGTATCATCGCACGCCTGGACACGACACGGAGCATTGTCATGCCCTCAAGGTCGCCATTCACCAATGTTTGGAGAATGACACCTCTCTTCTCGACCACATCATCAACAAACCTTCAACACCACCTCACTCATCAACTCTCAGATCAAGGCCATCTTGGTTCGACAACTCTAAGTTTTGTCACTATCATCACACTCTGGGACATGACACTGAGCGTTGTTGCGCTCTTAAAACTGTCATTCGTCAACACCGGAAAAAGGACTCCCTTCTCACCAAGGATCCTCTTGACCACCTCTTCAACAAAACATCAACCCCGACCCATGCCTCTCCAACTTCATCGCCTAAATCGGGATCCTCACGCCAGACTATGGTCCCTTTTCCGCCTTTGACCCCCTTATTCGACATTAATACCATCCATCTGACCACTAAACCTCAACCGACCTTAACCAATCTTTCAAACATTCTCCCTACCCGCTGGGGGAACTCATCCTTCATCCAAACCTCGACCACCTTTTCAACCCAGTCTCTACCACATATCAATCACTCATCTTGACCACGTGTCCATCGACCCAACCCCCGACCAATCATTCGACCAGTCTCAACCAAACTTCAACCCAATATCAATCAACTAGACCTCTCGACCAAACATTCAACCTTTTTCAACCAACCAGCGACAATGTCAACCAACTTCACATCAATCAATCAACACCTGACCAATCTGGCAAGAGGCAAATTGGGGCAAGTTTGCTCCTAATTGACTTGGACCTTATCATAACATACAAGCATGGCCCAGGGTCTTATTAGACCTTAAACCCCTTCTTATGTCTTGCATCTTCGACCATTCTTCTGTTAGTCGAGTACTCGTCTACTTGACACGTAACTTGAGCTCATCCCTTGAGCAATCCTCGTCCTCTTAATCCTCATCCCTTTCAACCCTATTCCCCTTTAACAAGTCCTCTACGACCCTTTTATGATGCATGGATGCTTTGTCCTAATAAAAGGGGCGTCCTTGAACTTCTACAGTCTTGACCGTGACTCAAATTCCTAACAAATCAAGATGTCAAAACATATCCATGGTCACAAAATCAAGTCAAAATCAAAAAGACAGACTGATCCCTCAAAGGACAGCTGTGCTATCATTGCTATATTACTAGACTGATCCCTTGAAGGACAGCTAGGCCAACTTATCAAACATCATCAAGCAAAAATATAGACCACTCCCTCGAAGGATGGCTATGACTAATCTCACTACAAACAGCAACCTTTTCTTAGAAGCTTCCTGCATTGATCAGCTTCGCAACCTGACCATACATCAAAAGACATCTCTATGTAGGCTTCCCGCATCGATCAGCCTGCACCAAAAAAAAAAAAAAAAAAAATGAGTCACGGACTTGGCTTGTAGTTGTCTCAGGGTCTCCTATAAAAAGGGGCACGGTTATTCCTGCTCTTAAATTGGGTTACCCTATCCTCCTCCTATCACCTGCTCAAGGGACTTCGAGCTCACTTTAATGTCAAAGTGATTCGATTACCGTTCTAACTCAACACTGGTCAATGACGTAATGCATGAATGGGGCTTTTGTTCTAATAACCCCTATCTATGCTTCCTTTTTGGTCCTTGTCAATGAAAGAGCGATTTGCCTTTCATCTTTTCTCTATGCTTTGGCCACATCAATCGTCGACTCATCTCAAACCCAGCCATTTTCATCATTTTCAGCTGACATCACCCTAGTCCTTTTCACATAGTTTCTATGGACACCAATACACATGGAAACTACCGACCAGACCCAATTTATGTTAAGCATAAACCAATACTTGCTAAAGCATAAATAGACCTTCCATTCATTTTTAGCATACATCCATCGCGACTATGGAAACTTGCTAGGGATGAAAGACTCTTGACCAATTCTACAGAATACACCATCTGTAGCATCATTTTATCCTCATCTTAGCCTCATCATTTCGACGCTTGACCACATCCAATCATCGACCAATCTTCTCAAATCGTCCAAACTACATTGGTCCGAGGCCCTATGACCAGGGCTATGTAGGCAGCACTCAGATACCACATCTTCTGAGGTTAGCTCGACCACCCCCTTTTGTTCGTCTCTATGATGGACAAACCTTCCCTTCTTTGACTCTTATCATGACCAATCATCAACTTTGACCAAGACCAATCAATCCCTCTGACCCTTCCTCCCTTTTAGGGAGAACTACATCGGCCTGAGGCCCCTACGATAGGGGCTATGTAGGCAGCACTCAGTTGACATGGGGTCTTCTGGGGTTAGCTCGGCCGCCTCCTTTCGTCCATCCATCCTCTTGACCAATGACCATTGGAGATCATGCGTATCTTCTTCGACCCACTTCCAAGACAGCGTGTTGCCTTGGTTGTTTTTGCGTGTGTGCTACCTCACGGCTGGTTAGCAGAATTGTCCGCAGACTATTTTTGACCCTTCACAAGTATAGGATCGCGAGCCATTTGATCCCTACTACTTGTGGCTTTTTCGTGTTTCTAGGAGCACTTCCTAAGCCTGGGATACCTAGAGCACGACGACCATTTGGAGCTTCAGCTTAGATTGAGTGACCCGATCAGCAGACGACTAAATGTTGGGGCCCAGTTACTTCAATTTTGGCACTCCTTGACCCTCGACATGCGACAATTTGACCTGACCATCTTGTGCAGTGGTATGCACGCAATCACGACTTTTGCAGCATTTTCACTCACTTCTCTCTTTCTCATCCACCTTTTGTCAAATCAGCACCCGACATCAGGTTTCCTTCCCTCGACTCCTGCTTTGAGGGGGAATACCTCATCCTACTTCGGGGCAATCCACATCATCTTTCACCTGGGGCAACCACTCCCTGTTTTTGTCTTGCAGTTTGTCTAGAACAACCAACAAGACAAAAAGGGGCAAATGTAGACACCTAAAAAGTGTCTAACCCTTGGTCTTCCTCTCTCCCCTTGGTCCCTTGCCACTTCGACTATCCCTAACCTACCTAGGTCTTATTAATTAAAAATAATCATCTATTTTTAATTAAATAAGTCCACCTTTTCCCTCTCCTTGCCACCTCGCCACCCTAGGATACCCTCCTTGGATCCCCTTTATTCCCCACATGGCCATTTAATGCCTTAGACTCCCATTCCAACCTCTCCTCTCGCCCATTTAACCCCGTCGACTGTTTCATCCTCGCATTCATTTTGACCCGGCCGTTGGGAAACGGATGAAAGGCTATTTTTAGCCTTTCTCCAGCCTTTCAGCCGCCGACATCGGTCATCCTTCGGCTGACGTCGGTGATATTGCCGGCATCGACACCCTTCATAACAGTTTTCTTCACCGTTATCTCAGCCTCTGTTGTCCCTGGTTTCGCTTGGCTTTTCTTCACTTCTCTGCGTCTCTAGCTCTCGCATCCCGACTCTTGAATCTTTGGCATCAAAACCCTTGTATCAGCAATCTCTCTACCAATCAATTGGACTCTTCCCCTCAGGTACACAGCAAGCTTCTGTAAGTGAACAATGGGGATTCTTCATCAGCAACAGGTCTTCAACAAACAGCAAGATCAACACCTTCTTCAGCAGGGCACAGGTAAGTACTCTGTTTATTTTCTTTATGCTTTCTAGTTATCATGTTTTAAACTAGATTCAGCTCTTCTCCCCCCCCAGACTGTTAACCAAACCAGACAGACCCGGATTCCTATCTCCCTGATTGGTCTCCTTTATCTTTCTATCCCTTTTTGTCCATTTGACTCCCCTGCACAGACCCCCTGACTGCCTCAAATCAGACTCAGACCCGTCCACAGACACGTCCACAGACCAGACCTCAGACCAAGCCCGGACCATCCACAGACCAGAACTTGACCAGACCCGTCTAGAGGCCATTGCCCCGACCGACGCCGGTCATTTCCCCCACCGACATCGGCAGACTAACCGACGTCGGTAGACCCGACAACCGACGCCGGTAGGACCACCGACGCCGGCGACTGCAACCAGGCTAACAACTTCTTCCAGGTAAGCTTTTGCTTCCTTTTCTCTTTCAGTTTGCTATCATTTCAGTTTATTTTAGCATTCTGTCATTTATCAGTCATTTATTTTTTTATCAAACAGTGGGTTGACCTCCCTTAAGGAAGTTCTCATACTTCTGGGAACAGGCTTTTGCTTGGCAACCCACCGCCTCTCCATCTGACATTTTCTTGTCCAAGTTTCCTTTTTTTCTTGCAGGTGTCATTCCTCCACAGCCAAAGAGGAGTGCTCACAAGCGTCTGGATTTACGGTGCACGATCTTTAGTCCAGGTACTTCCCAAGCCTTGTCCATTCTTTTTTAGTTTCTTCTCTCTTTATGATCTGAAAAGCAAATTTTGAATAGAAACAAGATGTTGTACAATATGGGTATGTCAATGACTCCTCATTATCTCAAATCATTCAAAAATTGGACACTAACCCCCTCTACCATACCACATTATTATTGAGATGGTGTTTTTCTATGATACAAGGGCCATTTGGTGCTTCTCTAGAGCATGAATCTTCAACAGGATGTATTCTATGAACTCCATACTTCTTTATTTTTAAGGCAGTCAAGGTTTCTCAAAAATTGTGAGTGGGCATGATGTAACTTATTTTGAAAGGGAATTAAAAATGTAATTCAATAGATGGTGGTTGAATGTCATACCTACCAATGCAATAAGGATGAAATAACATTCATTCTTGGATTCCTCAAACCCTTGCCCATCCCTACCAAGATTTGGATATATATTTATATGGATTTCATTAAGGGGTTACTTAAATATGGAGGGAAAATAGTGATCTTAGTTGTGGTTGATCACCTCTTCAAATATAGTCATTTTTGTTCCCTCAGCCATCCCTACACTGCCTTCATAGTTGCACAAATTTTATTGGACCAAATTTTTCATCTTCTTGGCATTCCTTCTTCCATTGTCTCAAATCATGATGTAACCTTCACCAAAAAAAATTTGATATAACTATTTTGACACACCAGTACCCAACTGAAGATGAGTTTTGAGTATCATCCATAAATGGATGGCTAGACTTAAATTGTCAACAAATGCTTGGAAACTTTCTTTCATTGCTTCACCTTAGAATAATAATATCATTGGGAAAAGTGGTTCCCTCTCTTAAAATGGTGGTATAATACCTCCTACCACACTTCAACTATAATAAATCCATATGAAGTAGTATATGGTCAAATACTACCAATTTTTCTTCCATACACCCCCCAGTAGTTTATCAGTTCAATAAATCGACATGATTCTCTAAACTCACGATCAGGGCTTCAGTACCTTATAGGATAATCTTCATATGGCACAAAATAGAATGAAATAATAGGATAATTAACACCATTCTAATCATACTTTTCAAGTAGGTGATATTGTTTTTATTAGCCTACATCCATACAAGTAATCCTCCCTCAAACTCAAAATGGTGTCATAAGCAAGCTCCTAAGTTCTATAGACCATATAAGGTTCTCCAGAAGATTGGGTCGATTATTTATATGTTTGATCTCCCACTTTCTTCCTAATTTCACCCAATATTTCATGTCTCTTGTTTGAAAAAATTTCTTGGCACAAACATAAGAGTGCAAAATATTTTACTAGAACTTGATAATGAAGGATCCATCCTTCTTGAGCCAGAGGCAATCCTAGATAGGCACATATGTCAACTTCAATCCTGATCCATCATAGAGGTATTAATTTAGTGGCATAGAATGCAATCAAAGGATGCAACATGGGAACCATTATTTTATATTCAACACCAATTCCCACATCTAAAGCTTTGAGGATAAAGCTTTTTCTAAGAGAGAGGGGATGTTAGGAATTTGTGCTACCCCTTCTCTTTACTTTGTTAGTATGTTAGTTTTTATGCATGCATATACTTTATAATTCATACCATGAGCATTTTTTTTTATCTCACATTCATGGGAAGTATTAGTTTCTTAGATTAGATTTAGTATATAAGTAAGTGTTGAGGCCAATGAAGGCATCCATGAATTTATTGTATTAAGCTTGATCAAAGGAGGTTGCCTCCTCGAAGTGGCCTATAATCAATATAATCATTTTAGTGTTTCTATTATTTATATAAATCTTTTATTTCATGTATTTTAATTAATTTTTTGCATGAGGATCCTCTCACACTATTGTTCGGGAGCGTGGAAACACTAACAATAAATGTTGTTAAAATTGAAGTTGTAGCTGGAAGACTCCACCTTCAGTGCTTCATGGATCAGACCTAGAATTTATAAAATATATAGGGTGGTAGAAAACATCTATTTCTATGTTATTCACTTCCAAACATACTTGACAAAGATACCCATAATCCAATCTAGCCTCAAGAATGCCCTTCCCAAAAATAAGAAAAATGTAAGTTTTAAGCCTAACTTTAGGTGTGCTTAAAACAAAAACTGTAAGTCATTAACATAAACTATAAGAATCTTAATGTGTCTATTGAATACATCTAATTTTACCTTATTTTGATGAAACCTTAGATATGAATCCATGACATAATATTTAGTGATGGGTCTTAAAATGCAACTTTTTTGTATTGAAGAGATAAGTTCTTGTCCTCCAAATAGCATTTCCACCTTTGGTACCTCTAGGTGCAAGTCCCTTGATTTTGAAAAATATAGATAAGAAAATAAAACTTGATCCCATGACCATGATGTTTAGATCCACCCAGTGTGTTTTTAATACAATTTAGGATCATGGAAACACTGACAACAAATGTTGTCAAAGTTAAAGCTGTAATTGGAAAACTTTACCTCTAGTGTTTCATGGCTCAAAAATATCATTTCCAACATGTCCAAGGTGATGTATAATGTCTAGGACCAGGTTATTTTCCTTTCATCATCCTCGATCAAGAGGTCCACCAACCATCCTAGCCTCAAGAATGTGCTTCCCAAAATAATAAAAATGTATTTTTTTAGCCTAACTTTAAGAATGCATAAAATAGAAACCGTAAGTCATTGGCATGAACCAAAAGACCCTAATATGTGTTTTGAATCACTCTAATCTAACCCCAAAACATAGGAATGGAAACTTTAATAAGAATCTATAACATAAGTTGTAGTGATGGGTCCTGAAATGTAACTTTTTTGTAGTGAAGAGACTAGTTATTTTCCTCTAACTAGAATTTCTACCTATAGGACCTCTAGGTGCAAGTTCCTCACTTTGATCACACCTATATAATCAAGTGACACATGATCCCATGACCACGACATCCGAATACACTTGAAATTATGTTTTCACTACTATTTAGGAGTGTGGAAACACTGACAATAAATGTTGTTAAAGTTGAAGTTGTAATTGGAGAACTAAAGCTCTAGTGCTTTATGGTTTGAAACTGACATTGACAAAACATCTAGGGTCATGAATAACATATAGGACCAAGTTATTATACTCCTACCATGCCCAATCAAGAGACCCACTACCTATTTTGGCCTCAAGAACACCCTTTTTGTAATAAATGAGTACTTATATTAAGCTTCTCTTAACTTCAAGAATATGAAAATATTTACTAACAATGCCAAGCATGTGAAGGTGGAAGTTTATTTGGCACTAATGACCTACAAAAAAATTGTTAATAAGTAATTAAAAATAAAATTTATATGTACTACCTACAAAATCAACAAAATTTAAAATTAAAGACATACATTTGACAAGTCAACATACCTTAGAATTTCAATCCAATGAACCACTAGGATCTAGTCTAATTTTGATAGTAACAATAATATCTTCATGGTCCAACTCATGAACTTGCCATAGATTCTTATTTAATAGTCTCCCATGATATTTGACTAATTGAATATTTGTTACAAGAACCAAATTTGAATAGTGTAATATCTTCCTATGTGTTTCAAAGTCTTCAAGATGCCATAAATTTTAGTTTTTTTAGGATATCATCGAAGACAAGTTCCAATGACAACTAGAAACCCAGTGGGATAGTCAATGTTTTCTCCATTTATGAATGCGGAAGTCAATTATTTATTTTCCTTTACACATTGATATAAGTAGTAATATGTTCCCTCTTCATTGTCCTCAACAAAAATAACTATAAAAACATGGCATGTATCAAGATAGATAATGAGAATAAATAACTTAATTTATTCCCTTTTAATGATGTTGTCAATATAAAAAATGAGAATAAATAGTACATAATGATTAATATTTTATCTAGTTGGACTAGATCAGATACATGGTCAAAGTCATGTGATGATATCATATCTATAAGTTGTAATACTGGTGGAACATGATATGTGTCAATTAGAGTTAGAGGTTTGTTGCTTTATTTATCTACCCATTCTTTTGACTCACGCTCATTTCAAATAGATTCCATGCATGTATAAATAAACATACCAAGTGTCTCATATAAATAGTCCAATAATATATATTTGATCCATGAAATGAGTGTAACTCACCTGATCCTGTTACAATCATACAATCCTCATACTGTACCAAGTGTTCTTTCTCCATCAACCACAAATATCCATGAATAGTATAATTTTCTTAAGCACCATATCCTATTTTCTCATTACACCATTCAATAATAGTTGTTACATCAGTCAAAACAACACCATATTGAACTACAACTCCTCTCTTACAATGACTCTTTTTACACATGTTCCATCACTATCATGTTCTCATTTTCCATGGCCAACCTCATTAAAACTCCAAATGTGTTCTACACACCAATGTTAATGTGCATCTTTCTTAACCAATAAAATATCTATGCATTCTTTAATTATGATGTGGAATTGTCTGACCAAATGTGATGCTAATTGAAATTATTGTTACTCTTAATTAACTATCATTAGAACTTCTCAAAACAACCTTGCACATACTACGTATAATGTGATCGGTAATCACTGACATAGAAATGACACTCCCTTAATATTTTTTGATCTTTCTCCATACTATCAAATGCATGTATGAATTATATATGCACAAATATGACAAACTATATTGAGTTGTAATATTGTGGTTGAAATTCCATTTGCGCTTTAAATGTGTAATTTTCAACAAATTAGACTACTAAAACAATATAACTAAGTGGGGATGTGTCCTTTATTATCTTTAAATTTTCATCCAACCATCTATCTCTGTGAGTGTGCCTTGCATACTCATAATCAATTTATTTTCTAAATTTAACCATAAATTTTGAAATAGGTATTTGTTTTGTAACAAGCTCACACCTTTTAGATTGTTTTCCATATTTTACTTGATAACTCACATAGTTGTATTTGCTGAAACCAACTAATTCATGTCCAATTGCACTTTTAATCTCCTCATGGATACAATTTTTTTAATTTTGATAATCCACCACAAATGTTTTAATTTTATCCAAACATGCTTTGTTATAAAAGAATTGTCTATCTAGTCTTTCACAAAAAATGTTTGGAGTAAATTATTTAGTTGATTTTAGCATAATTTATATGCCACATTCCTATAAAATATTGTTAGTATGCAAAGTACAATGTATATGGTGAAAAACATCATAGTGCATTAAAAATTCAACATGTTTCCTAAAATAAGTGGTGTGTGTGTGTGTGTGTGTGTGTGTGTGTGTGTGTGTGTGTGTGTGTGTGTGTGAGAGAGAGAGAGAGAGAGAGAGAGAGAGAGATTTAGTTTTACATAAAATGATTTGACCATCTCAAAATATCTTTGACTATTATAAATTTGTGGATATTTTTACAAAAACTTAGAGTATATTTTTTTTTTAGGTCATATCCAAGAAATGTTTTAGATGCATTTCACGGTTATGATAACTAACTCTTCTTTTCACTACATCTATTGTATTTGGTGAAACTCTTGTATTGTCTTTCCAAAATTGTGTAAATAAATCTTTGAGAGTATCAAATATAGCCTTGTCCTTTTGTGTAAGTCTAATAAAGAATGCTTAGAGCTCAATGCTATTAGCATCATTAAGTCTTTGGAGTTTTCCAATTATGTTTATTACTTTTTTTATATTTATGTTCAGTGTTTGACTAGTTTTTGAAATCAATCATTTTTTCTCATTTGACCCAAAATTTGTAATTATTCAACAAAAATCATTACAATCTTTGTTACAATATAATATGCTTCATATATATTTTCAAAAAATTCATTATTTTCATCATCTATGCTAGATTTTATTAGTGCTAGGGTGTGCATTGTAGCTCTCGTCTTAACCAATTTCATCAACAAAATAAACACTTAGACATTTTTTACTATCAAAATCTAATTTATCAAAGAAATTATCCCAAAACATTTTATCTTGTCTTCTTAAATGGTGGTTAGACATTTTTTATGCATTGGTTTCAAAATGTTTTCATCAACTTCAATTAAGTACTTTTTTTTCTATGCATAATCCTTAGAAGTGTTGTTAATGGTGTGATTTTTTGAGAGGATGTTTGAAAATCATTATATTCACTACTAGTTTCTTCACTGTTATTTCATTTTTTAATTGTGGGGTGATATTTTATAAATTATTTATTTCATCATTATGTATTTCCATGAAACTGACTTCATTAATAGGGGTAAATCATCATGCACATATTCATCATCAACAAAATTAAAAACTTTATACTTTAAATGTGGACTTGCAACATAATTTGGAATTCTAGGTAATTATTCATCATTATCTATGACATTTCACTCATTATGGATAGCATTTTTACCTTGTCTCTATTGAAATGATTACATTCATACCTTTTATTTTTCTGTCAACTCTTCTAATTGCTCTAGTGGTTTTTGCTCTAACTTCTTCTTTTTCTTTGACTGAGCTCTATCACCCATGACTAGGAAAAGAATAATTTGATTCATTTTGATGGTGGGGGACCCTAAGAATAATTCAATTCCTCTTGTCTTCCCCATGGAAAACATAGAATCATGAAGATAATGTTTGTGGGGTCATAATTCTTTAAAAATAAATGTTGGACAATGACTTGTCTATGGATATATTAACACATACGTGTTATAACATGTATATGTTATAAGGTGTACATCTTATATATGTTATGTCTATGTGATCATAGACATGATATGGTTAACCTTCTACTTTATTTTTGTGATATTGGGGTCAATTAACCCTCAAATAACCTTCATATAGTTAATATTAGGTTCACAGTTAGGTTAAATGGGTTCAGATTGGCCCCAATTACCTCCCTATTTGTATTTGTGATAAAATGGGGTATGAGTATTATATTTGGATTTAGGGTTTAGGGTTGTAACAATCAAGTAATAAGGTCTAAGTATTGTTTCTAGGATATATCTACCATACCCTTTCCGAATGAGAACTAATATGTTATTTCTTAATCAATCTCTTATATCATAACAAAAATAACACTTTCTTATAAAAACAAATAGTTAATAGAGAACGTGTTACCTAGATATCATCCTCGTAACCACTTGTGAAGTGATACAATCAGATTAATTCATCCCTTTGCAATACTAGTGTAGGTTTCCATTCGTGCATGCTTATTATCCCTTACCTGCATACAAAACATTTATAGTGATAATGTTTCATTTTGCCCAAATTAAAGATGATGAAACATTTTTATGAAATCCATCACTCATTACCAATCTAGAACATTTTGAAAAATCAAATGCACTTCTAATATATCCCTTTAAATTTAGACACAATAATGATTCATCATGTCACTCTTTCTTAATTTCAAACTCATTGTAGACACTCAGATTAGAAAAATTACTAACCCAAAAATACAAAAACAAGTTTATTTATCAGAATAATTTCTCATCGAACTTACATGAAATTACCTACAAATTTTGTGCAATCTTAAATATGATTAAATTAAGAATGAACAATCATTCTTTCTCCTTTTTCTCCCTTATATATTTATAATATGATTTCCTACTTGTCCAACGTCGTTCACACAAGAAAACACATTTTAAATTATTTTCATTTTCATCCTTATCGATTATGATCCATTGAAATTGATAGACCAAAAAGAGAATAAAAATATAGCCCATGTTTCTTTATTTTTCTTTTCATTTGGCTGAAGGGGCTCAAATTGGATTTAGATTCCTCTTTAAATTATTGAATCAACTATTTGGTTCATTATATTCAATGATATTAAGGTCAATTTCACTCTAAATCACATCATATACAATTGAAAATAGGTTGTTTTGGCTCAAATTTTTAAAAATCATTTAAATGATTACGCCATTTGACTAATTGGATCAATCTAAAAGACAATTTATCCTTAAATCATGTTGTATGGTCGTAATTAGGTTCAATGGCATCGTATTCACCCTAATTGCCTCCACAATTGAACTAATAAATTGTTTCATTCATTATATGTTGACATTTCAGTTTAGTGAGCATGAACCCACATCCTCTGCATTTTAAACTTGCATATGTCATTGAACCAAATGATTCTTTGCTTCATGATCTAATGAAATTAGAACCAATCAAATACTAAATCACATTTTATAGTCATACACTTAGGTTGAAGGGGCTTAAATTAGTTTCAATTTCCTTTAGATTCAAACATTGGATTATTTGGCATATTTAGTTATGACATTTGGGTTGATAGGCCCAAATTAAATCCATTATAGTCAAAATTAAGTTCACTAGGTTGAATAAGTTTAAATGTGAACTACGTAATTTTAAATAAGTGAATATCATGATAAATAGATAAGCATAAACATGTAAAAGTAGTTGAATTTTGTTTTTTCATGGTATGGGAGAATAATGCATACACATTATAATTTTTACACTTTATGTTTATTTTGAATTCAAAAACCAAGACTTTTGGCTCGAAAATGGGTTGGATTCCCAAGCCAAAATCTTGGACCTATCAATATATAGCCGAGTTTGAGATTTTTGATAGAAAACTACAAAATTAAATTTCCATCACTAAATACACTAGAAATTTCAATGATAAAATTTGAAAAAATATTAACACAATGATAAGCATGCTCTCCTCTTTCCAAGCATTAGATTTTTATAATTTTTTGACTTTTTTTAGGTTTCAATCTATGTTTATTTCTAACTATAGATTTTTTATATCCCACTACATGCTTGAAATATACATGAATATATATGTTTGCATACCTTTTTTTCATTGATCAAAATGTAAAAAAGAAGGTTACAAACTAGGCCTAATTTTAAACACATTAAAAAAAAACTAGTTTTCATTTTTTTTGAGGTAGTTAGGGGGAGTTGCGTGGCTTTTTATCCATTTTTTGTCATTTTTCATGATCTATTTACTTGTAATACTAATTAAAATAATACTTATTAAAAATTTATAGAAAAAGATAGTTTACAAACTAGATGATCTTATCTAAAGTTTCACCAAATTGTTTTTAATAATATTAAATGATGATCAAAAAATGAAGGGCCGCACGGCTGACTATCTACTATGTTTTCCTTAAAAAAATGAGTTCCTATTAAAATTTTATATGTTTGACCTAATTATAGTTAACCATTTTTAAAAAACATTAGTGTTTTGTAAACTAGACTCAAAATTCTATAATTCATGTTCTTACACCATCCTCTAATTTTGAGTGTAGCCATTTTAAATTATCTATAGAAGTTTATATTTCTCATTTTTTAAGAAAAACCATGCCCACGTGTAGGTCCCTTTATGTCCCCTAACTTTGTGCACTTACGCTCATCATCATCAATTTCACTATCATAAATGTAATCACTAGACATTTTTCTAATTTGATTTCAAGTGTAACAATAATTCCATCTATTGGATGCCCATGTGTCTTATGAGGAAGATAAATGTCGTACATAATATTTTCTTCTAGATTGTTTACATTTCCTGGTGTACAATGATTTGGAAAAAGGATTAATGAATTTTTTTAGTTTTTCACTATTTTTTGTGGTCAATCTTCCTTTGAGGGTGTGCTTATCTCAATAATGTTTTCATCAATAAGATCTTTTATATTATGCATTAACCTATAAAACATATTCATAGAATTCTTAATGCATCTATGGTAGTCAAAATATACATTGATGTCAAATCCCTTAGGTTTAGGCTTGGTAAAACAAATCTCCAATGGTGGAAGTAGATATGTAAGATTGAAACCAATCAATTTCTTTTAAAATATACGAGGAGGTTGTGGTAACCTTATAAATTTCATCCTAGGTGGAGTTGCCATTTAGAGCTTGTTTATTATTTGTGTTATTTCATTAACTATTACTTTTAATTTATATTTTATTTCATTCAATTTGACCTTGTAATTTGAATTGCTTTGAAACTTTACATTTGAAGTATATGAAACATTTTTATTATATTTAAGTTTGTTAAATTTTGTGATCTTTACTTCTCTTTCTTTAACAGTGTGGCATAGCTCATATAAGGATTTGAATTTATCAAACATTTTTAATCCATGGATTGGGGCTATCAAGCTTTGTTTTAAAATATATCTCAATTCATTATTTGCCATAGATTTTTTTCATACTTATCAACATAGTCTTGTACTTAATAACATTTTCATTAATTAACTCATTTCACCCTTTATTTAGTTTTAAAAGTTATGCACAAGATAAAATTTTACTAATGTTGATAGAAACATGTGTTAATAACTAATCTGCCAAAGGGTTGAATGCTCTAACTATTTTTAAAGACATATCAAGGAACCATAATATGGAATAATATTTATGTATTTTTGAAAATATCTCAGTGATAATTTGTCATTGTAGGAATAGTCCAAACTTTTTGCATGGAATGAGTGAAGATGTTGCTCAAGATCACATTTAACCTCATAGAGTGGTATCTTGTGAATTGTGAAACATGGGGATAATAAGTAAGAGGCTATCTCAGGTGATAAAATATTGTGAATTAGAGTATATTGATCCATTTAGTGAGTATATTTATAAACACCTTTCTCTAATTGAAACACTTTAGCATACAAGGCTAGAACAGTTTGTTTAAGAGATGGTGCATTAGGGAAAGTTAAAATAGGATCTTGTGTAGTAATTAAAAGAGGTGTATATGATTCTCTGGTATAAACATGCATGCTATTTTTTTCTAAACAAAGTGATTCCCCCATACCTATAGATGTTGTTTTATATGTATCTATAGGGGTTTATATCAGAATAAAAGGAATGGTAGCAACTAGAGTATCTAAAGTAAAAGTGGAAGTTAATTTCTTTTCCTCATCTCATGCAAGGAATGCATCAATATTATATGGGTTGTATTTAATATATTCAAGGAATTTGTTTTCATTAACTTCATCCTATTTATTGGTATTAATAATATGAGTCTCAATAATCATGATGAGTCCATAGATAGTTTGTGGGGTATACCATATATAGTTTTGAATACATGCTTTTTCTTGTCCCAAGTCATGCTAGACTTTAAAAATATTTTACACAAATAAATTTTTGGGTTAAATGAGGCTTGAGTTTTTTCATTGTTCCTTTTAGAATTTTTATGACATTTGTATTTGATTAACCTACATATATAATGAATCCAAATAATATTTTTAAAATTAATCCAAAATGTGATAGTGAACATAAAAATATGAAATAAAAATGCATGTATTATAACCATGATTTGAAACATTGAAATTTTTGAAACAAGGATTTATTTGTGCACCTAGTTAAGGGTGTGTTTTCATTATAATCAATCATATATATTAATCTCAATCATAAATAGTAAACACATCTATGAAGGAGAAAACTACAAAGGTCTTCACCATTCCCATATCCACACTATCCCATCCCTAGTGTATGTTGAGATTAACTTTTAGGGGTTAACTGCTTACTAGGGCACTATAAAAACAAATGGTTGAAACGATTTCTATGGTTGAAAATAAAACCTAGGTGTTTATAATATGTCATGATGTGTTTAGAATTAAAATCCATACATAGTGTTGTCTAATGGCTTGAGTATTGGGGAAATCCCTATAATAACCCCTTCAAGGTACTCTATGAAAATGGTAATATTTATTATTTCTATTTTTTAACAAGAACTCCCTAAATATTTTCTTAACTATTTACCAAAATCAACACAAAATATACATTTTAAATAAGAAGAAGATATTATAATGATACAATGCATCATAATGGAAATTTTTAACATCTCCTAACAATTACTCATACATTCTAGTTCAAGTGCACTTTTTTGTTGTATGTATTCTAACATAATCTATGATCTACCCATGCAATAAGGATTATAAATGTTCATAAACCATTCTTCAAAAAATAAAAACTAGGTAATGGGTTTATTTCATTCAATTAACTCTTAATTACATCCTTAATTGAACTACATCTTTTGCATACATCTTATATTTATACTTTATAAGTATTAAATAATATGATAACATAAATTAATTACATGTTGTTCAAGTTAATATAACTAACATCATTTGGATAAAGTCTAAAGAAACCCATCCATAATTTTTCAAATATGTATTTTAAATTATTTAATATTTATCTAATAATTCAATTTATCCAAATGTATTCATGGCTTAACACAACATACAATAAATATTTAATTATGGATTTCATAATTTTATAATTACATTATTTACAACAATACAACAAATAAAAGGAGATACTATGTATATAGAATCTATTCTAATTTCAAATTATACAACAAGAGATAATGTCTCAGTTCAGTTTTAAATGTCCTTATAATTACATAGTTGCCAAGTTATATCATTTACATACATACTTTCAAATAAAGAGATACATTTTAGATGACATTCAACAAGTGGTTCTTTCACGTGAACTGAGATGAGTAGGAGAAAAATTGAAATCAAGAGTAGATTATGTAGATTCAAAAAGGTAGAGTAAAATATAGGTATTTGACTCTAACCATATATCCCTTCAAATCCCTTGCACACCTCTCATCCACTAAGAGTGTCCCTACCCTTCATGATAAAGAGAGATACAATTTCAAAGATAAGAAAGTGATCATTTTTTTTTATTATGTCAACACTAAAACTAATACATGTAGCATAATGCAAGTGCGACTGTGAACTGAGATGGGAACTAGTACATTCTTAAGTTATACTACCCATACACAGTGCTTATGGTCATAGTTTTGGATTTGAAAAGTCCCCCTTATTGTGGCCAACTCAATGAAATACTTCATTATTGTGAGTCTAACTAGGATTTCTTCCCATCCCTTAGTACTCATATCCCCAAGTTCATGAATCTAAGTGAAGGTCTCCTTGACCTACTCATCCAATAGTTTTTAGGCCTTAATGTATCATGTTAGTAAACACTATGATAATTGAAATGTGTTTATGATATAATGCCTTGCATGTGTGTTGTATACCACCCATGCAGTCAAGGTCCCATCCAAACCTTGATGAATTATCATATAATAGTTTGGCATACATTTTTCTAAGATTCATAGGTTATATTACTAAGGTGAAGTTTTAAACACTTAGTGACATAATATATATAATGAACATATATCTCATGAAGCCTTCAACCATATTTCAAAGGTGATCAGTACCAAAAATAAATAATGTTATTATCTATAATTTCAAGTTAGCTTATAGTAATTTTTGGTAGAATCTATTTACCCTTATTTACAAAGTATGATTCCTTATTGTTAATCACTTTTATATAAATAGATATTCAATAAAAGGGGTAATATCAATTTGATTGTTGAATTATTGTTTATGCACATATAATTACCATTATTTTCAATTCATTTTAGATCATCACTTTTAATTCACAATATGCATGAAGAAACTTTGAATTTATTAGTTTATTCTATGTTTAATGAAAGATGAACACATGAGTGAGAAATCATTACATAAGCCTTCAATTTATCTCTATATATATTAAAATTTCTTCACACATGATTTCTTTTACATAATATTTTTGAAAGACCAAATATGTATCAAAACTTTAAGATGTGTTTATGAAACCTAAGGAATTAAAATAGTCAGCATTTATAGAATATTTTAAACAAGGATTATTATTATTTTTAAATTCAAACATGCATTGTTTATTAAACACAACATGGACAATGCAAGACCTCTATTGATATTTGTTCGATAATGAAAAATCAGGACTATCTCATAACCTTGCATTCTTATATCATGTTTTAAAATATGATCATTATCATGATGCAAACCATTCCTCAACCTAAATTATTCATGTTTAGTATAATCATTAGTATTTTTTAGAGATAGAGCATAGTTTAGAAGGATCACATGTAGTCAAAATCACAACAAATATAGTCAAAAAAGGAGCAAAGCATAGACAAATAGATAAGGTGAAAGTCTAAAATATTATAGCATATTAAATTAATATAAAATGTATTTTATAGTCTTATAGTTCAACCAAATGCCATTACATAAGACTAAAAGCGGTTATTAAGAATATAATGCATTTGATAGAATCTATATGCAACCAAAAGAAGTAAGACACAATCAAACATAGGTAAGATGAAATCTATCTATTTATACATAGTTGAAAAGAATATAAATGTAATCTAGAATGAATAATATGCATTTGTGAAGTAAAACACAATACAAAGAAGATTAAATTTAGTGCAAGTAAGATTAAACTTAGTTTATGGAATTTATATTTTTAGACATAAGGAGTAAGGTGCATCCTATTAGATACCAATTCAACCACCAAGATAGGATGAATTTGTACACTAGTCATATGAATTAAAACATAGTTTGAAGGTATGGTGCAGCTCAAATTAAACTACAATCTAAAATAGTTGGGATGTAGCCAAAGTGGCTCAAAATAATAGATACAAGTATTCCATGGTCTCAATAGGATTATATATAGTTGAAAAAAATTCAAATGCATTGAATGATATTCTAACATAGATATTCATTAGCCAAGCACATTCTAGGAGGCAAAACATAGGTTAAAGGGGAGGAAATTTTCAATGCAGATAGTTGAAAAATTAAACCACCATAATAATAGATGCATTATGATCAAATTAAAATGTAGATGCCATAATGAGGTGTAGTCCCCATGGTATAATGAACTCCAACTAATATTAAGGAAAAAACCTCCTGATTTGTTGTTCCTATGGAAAGGGTGCCCTTTTGGATGTAGGTGTGTCCTTCTTTCCTCCTCTCACACTCCAAAAATGGTGTTTTAAGTTTTATAAATGAGTCCTCCAAAAAATTATGTTTTTTTCTAGAAACATCCACACCTTTACTAAAAAATGGGATGCTATATGTATAAAATTTCATTCACCAACATTTAATTTTTTACTAGAGACAAAGTATTCATTTTTGGGGTGGATTTGGTGAAGTGTAAATGCTTATTGGTAAAAGCATTTACTTTCTAACAAAATTTTGTTTGATTTATAACTCTTTAGTCTTCATAAGGTAGTAATATCAACTAGTCTCATTTATTAACTCATCAATATCTTTTAGACAGTTAAATGGGTTCAAAAATACTTTAATTCAAACTCTCAAAACTTATATAGGGTGTATGGATCCTTAATCATTTAATTAACCATACACATTATTGTTTATGGGTTATAATGGTGATGAATGCCTTAATAGGCATGAAACCATGATGCAACCCATTAATTATGACTAGAAGTAAATCCATTCTTTAATGGAATATTAGTTCTTATTACTTAATGAAATATGACCTTTGAAATATGAGTTATTGATATGTGCTAAAATATGATGCTAATGCATTGAACAAAATATGGATAAATTGGTAAGGACATGATATAGATTCCATATGCATCCCTATGGTATGTTTGATCCACTATTTTAATTTGACACAATCTCATTTAATGCCTTATAACCTCCTATCTATCCATCTCACCTTGATGATACCCTCCCTCTATATAGGTTAAGAAAACCTATGTTACAAACATACACTCAACAAGAACTATTAAGTAGTTAACCAAATCAAAATATATTGAACAAATTTGTAGAATAAAAAAATAAATAAATATAAATATAAATATCATGTCATTGCTTCCAAAAAAATCGCTATATTCTCCATGTCATTTTCATGTTATTTGCTTGGCCTTTCTCTAATCAATGTCATAAACATGTGATCCAATATCACATCAATTTCATGTCATATCTATAAACATGAGTGTTCATTGTTAGTCTAAAATAACATATGTAAGAAAACAAATTAACTACGCATTCATTTCATTCAACATAGTAGAGTAATAGTTCTTAAAATATGGTTAGTGCCTAACTATATAATTTTACATGGTGTACCATGTCAACATAAAATAAATAGTTATTACATGTATAAAAATGGGATATGGCATCCTCCCTCCATTGAGAGAGACATCAACTCGAATACAAATGAAATAAGAGATAAGTAAATAAATGCAAAAAAAACTTTGAATTTTTCATTATAGCCTTCACATGTGATGCTCTCCTCAAGATACTAGTCCCATTGGACCTTAAACTAGGATAATTTCATATTATTCAAAGTTAGTTTGTGAGTCTCAATAACATGTAGGTATCTACTAGAACCACTCTCAGATCTTGGACCTACAAGTTTTCCCAATCAATCACATCATAGAAATTTACATGATCAATTTTAAACAAATAAACATGAAATAATGGTTGTGTAAGTCTATAGGTAACTAGTATTATAACTTCAAGGATGTCAAATAATCCCACATATCTAGAGCTAGTTTAGATGACTATCCAAAATTGATATAACTATTATGGATTTTACCCTAATAAATACTTTATCTCAAACTTAAAAGATTCTAAGAGTTCTTTTCCTATCTACATAACTCTTCTGTATATCAAACAATCTCTTTCAAGTGAGTTTATCTTATTCCATATCATAAAGCATTTAAGGACTAAATATAACTGTCACATGGATTGTCCCAACTAATAAGGGTACAATTATTCCATCTATAAAGTACCTAAAATGGAGCCATGCCAAGATTTGAATGATGTGAATAAATATACATGAACTCTACCAAAGGTAAGTACTTCTCCCTTTTATACTATTGATTTATATAGTACATATGAAGCATGTCTTCTAAGACTTCATTTACTCTTTTAGTTTTCCAGTCAGTCTCAAGGTGATAGCTTGAATTGAAATTTAGTTTCATTCTCAAAGCTTCATGTAAGGTTTGTTATAACCTTGAAGTCATGCAAGTATCTCAATCTGAAATAGTCTTTTTAGGTACTCCATGTAATCTAAAAAATCTCTTTCACAAATCATCTTGTTAAAACTAGTGAACCATATATCATATGAACTAGAATGAAGTGTAAAACCTTGGTGAGTCTTTATACTATAACCAAGATCATGTCACAATTATTCTTAAACAATGGAAGTCCCTAAATAAAATACATACTAATTACTTTCCATTTTCATTATGGAGGCTTATTTGGGTATAAAAAACCTATTAGATGTATTTACTTAACCTTGACCTGCTATCACTCCAAACATCTTGTCATAAAATTAGTAGCATCCCTCTTGAATCCTAGCCAAAAGTATAGTTATTTGATATATTTGATCATCTTAGTCACCCATGGGTTTCTAAAGTAAGGACCTCTATATTCCTCATCTAATACCATGGTTCATAAACCACCAAGGTCTAGTACCAAAAATTTGCCTTTGAATATAATGAGTCCCCCTCCTTCAATATAATAGCCCTCATATTTATGATCTTGAGTACTAGTCTCTAGGGAAGTCTTGACCTATTTATAAACTCATTTGATGGTATCTAACTCAAAATTTATTAGCAAATAGTGGTCATCATTTTCTCCATGGTAATTATATGCCTTCTTCAACTAAGGGAATTTGCAACTTTATTTTCCTCACCCTTAATATATTCAATGTCAAAGTTTACTAATCCAAAACTTAGGATCTTTGGTTGAAATATAATTCAAGAAATAAGAATACCACAATTGTAATAATGCTATCTCTGAGAAGAGATGTTTTATTGATCAAATTTGTAGATCCAAGCATATGCCTATCTCTAAGAAGAGATGTCTCATTGCCTTTTTGGGATACATCTATTTTTATACATACTTTGAAGGTAGGAGGAGGATTTGAAAGTTCACCAATCTCGAGGGAGATGAAGTGGTTCGACTTCCATGATTTACAACATTACAGAATTCAAGAAATTACTATTTTTAGACTACACTATTAAAATTGAAATTTAGGACACTTACATTGGGATTTTGGGGGTAAAAAACCATCGATAATAGCTTGATTCTATCTCATCATGTTCTCCTCATTCTTAGCTTTCCAATGGTTCAAATAGGGATTCAAACGGAGCTATGGTGTAAAATTTATGGCTCCCAAAAGTTCTGCCACCAATTGGAGCAGAACCATCACCCGAATTGTCACCTAAAATGTTGCTCAGATCATATACTCACTCAATAAATCCAACCAATGCCTTTGTCATTCATTAAGTTTAGGTTTACTAAATTTGTATTTCAATATAAAATTATCAATTCTAAGATCAAAAGGCTTCCCTAATAGGAAATGTTAGCACATAAACAATGCATGAGCAATAGTTATAAGTTCAAGGTTTAATTTTTATATCTCAATACAGTCTCATCAAGAATCGGTGTAGAACTGTATATGCATTCCAACTCTAGTACTAGGGTATTTCTAGTAGTTATGGACAACTAATTTGACCATGCCAAAAACTCTAACCCAATCTCTACTTAGTCAAAACTAATCATAGTCTTCTAACCCATTAGTCATAACGTGATATTAATTTAAGCATCTTTATTAGGTCACAAATCTAATTCCAAAACAAAGGTCTGCATGTACCATGCATGAGATGCATCGCCAAACCATGGCATAACCTAAGGATATAATCTAGAGACCAAAACCATGTTTCATCATAAGATATATGACTCCTAAATTTATTTTTACATCTGATGATCTTAACATCAACACGGTTTCAAATAATTATATCATCTATTATCTAATACATTATTATCCCAAGATGGAATCAATATCAATATTCAATATTAATAAGAAATCATCAACATAAAAAATAATATAAAAATTGATCCTGTCTAATAATTAATTATATACATTTAATACCTTATGGTGATATCCAGAGTAGCTTATCATCTAGAATTTACCAATAATTTATGAATCAATTGTTCATTATCATTCACTAAGAGCATTTTTTTTTTCAAAAGCAAGTTTTAAACAACCAATCCAATTTAATCATAGTTCATGGTAATAATGTATCGCAAAAATGTCCCATACTACTAATGAGATTCATTATCATAAGATATTATATGAGGACTGGTATCAAAATATATAGAAACAAAATCTCACAAAACTTAAGTGTCAAACCAAATCCAAATGTCCACATCTCGAATTCTCAAACATTTAATAAATCATGGCATTTATGTTTACATAAGATTAATTCATGGGATAAACGAATATTATTAGATGAATCTAACCAAGAAAAATATCCTAAATCAAACTCTTATTAGGTTCAAATGTAAAAAATGTTTTGTGAACTTGATAGAGTTAATAAAAAATGTTTTAGGTACAACAGTGGATTGGTTGCATTTTACTATCTTGTATCTTCAATTCCACACAAAAGAAATCAACATCAAGTGGAGTTTCCCAATTTATGGCCACTTTCAAAGCTTATTAAATATGTACCATAATAATAATGCAAAGGGAGAGATATACATTACAATTATAGATTAGTCAACTTAAGATTGATTAGGAAGGAAAGGAAAAAGTCTTGGAGCACTTTTTCATATTTTTTCAACTATACTATTGATCAAGCAATATGTTTGGAACATAATTTTTTTTAAATTGGATGTATCATTTCCATATGAATTCCTATCAATGGAAACCAACAAGGTTCATATTTTTACTTAAGCTAAAAATATCACTTATTGTTTAATTAGCTACGATTATTACTTCATATACAAGAACTGATTTGGTTTTCATTCATTACAATATTTTTCTAAAAAATATGCATATGATCAACAAGTTTTCCCCTTACTACGATAATTAAGGACATAGGATATCATTGTTAAAGCCAAAAAATGGATAAGGATAGTTCCCACAAAGCATCTCAAATCTCTTTTACATCTCTCATATCTAAATAGTGTTTCCCCCTTTCATGAGAAAGGTCTTAGAGAAATTGCAAAAGGACAATGTGTATAAGTCAATATTATCTCTATTTCATTTAGCTCCTATAAAATTTGATGATGAAGAGGAACTATAAATGATACATTTCCAATGTATTCAAAATTTAAGGAATAAAACATTCTCAGGTATACATGTGATAACTATAAATACAAATTCAAATATAATAAATAGATCACTATGTCATTACATCAATGTCACAACTACTAATGTATCATAATGTGATTGTGAACTGAGATAATAATTAGTACATTCCTAATGTAAAATAACCATATAAATTACGTATGGATGTAATTCTAGATTTGAAAACTCCACATTTTTGTATCCAACTCTCTGAAACATTGAGTAATCATGAGTCTAACTAGGATTTCCTCTCATCCCTTATTACTCATATCCCAAGGTTCAAGAATCTAACCCAAGGTCTCCCCAACCTACTCATCCAAAATTTGCTAGGACTTAATGTTTTTTATTAGTAAACATTATTATCATTGGAATATATTTACATGACAACACCTTACATGGGTATCCTATACCACCCATGCAATCCAAGTCTTATCCACACCTTGACGGATGATCATATAATAGTTAGTTATACAATTGGTTTAAGCTTGATATGTTCTATTACTAAGGGAAAGTTTCAAACCCTTAGTGATGTAATATAGATAATGAACCTACATATCATGAATCCTATATCCATATACGAAAGCTGATCAATACCAAAACTAGATAATGTTATTATATATAATTTCAAGTGAAATTATGGTATGTTTTGATAATGTCTATTTACACTTGTTTACAAATTATGATTCCTTATTGTTACTTACTTTAGTACAAAGGTATATTCAATAAAAGGAGTGATATCGATTTGATTAACGAATATTTTTTTATGAACATATAAGTACCATTACTTTCATTACATTTTAGGTCCCATTGAATTAATTAATTATCGATCTTGATGTAATTTATTATGTGTTTAATGAAATATGAGCAGATGAATTAACAATAGTGCCATAAGCCTTCAATTTCTATCTATATATACTAAAACATTTTCATGCCTAATTCTTACTACATAATCTTTTATAAAGACTAAATATGTATTAGAACTTTAAGATGTGGTTATGGAACCAAAAGAATTCAAATGATGAGCATTTATATAATATTTTAAAAGGGGCTTCTTATTATTTTAAAATTAAAACCCACATATTTATTCGACATGACATGGACAATCCAAGACCTCTATGGATATATGTTCAATATTGAAAAATCAAGACTATGCCTCATAACCTTTGTGTTCTTATGTCATGTTTCCAAATATGATCATTATCATGACCCAAACCATTCCTTAGCCTAAATTCTTGATGTTTGGTATAATTTATTCTCATATTTATAAGATAAATAATTGGGTTTCGATGTTTTTACTTCCCATGTTGTTTTAGGGGGAAAAAAATTAACTAGAAGAAGTTTTAAATTGGGAGTATAAGTGTGGAAGTGATTTTCTAGTAGAAGTGATTTCAAGCAAAAAGAACTATTTGATTGGGTTCCAACCAAAAAGAATATGTCTGCTAAGGAAATGGAATGCAGTAATTTTTAGAGATAGAGTGTAGTTCAGAAGGATCAAATGTAGTCAAAGACAACAAATTTAGTTCAAAAAGGACAAAATCACAACCAAAGAGATAAGGCAAAAATCCAAATATTATGGAATATAAAATTCAGTTTAGAGTCTTTCAGTTTAGCCCAAATCCATTCCAAAAGACTAAAATTAGTTTTTGAGAATCTTACGCATTTGATAGAAGCTATACGTACTTAAAAAAATTAAGACAGTCAAAATAGGCCAAGCAAAGTCTATTTGTTTATATACAGTCAAAAATGATATAAATGCAATTCCAAATGAATAATAAGCAGTTGTGAAGCTAAACATAATCCGAAGAGGATTAAATTCAGTGTGAGGAAGATTAAGATCAGCTTATAGAAAAAAGATTATTGGACACAAGGATTAAGGCACAGCTCAAATTAAAACATAGTTTAAAGGTATGTTGCAATTCAAATTAAACACAGCCCATGTAACTCAACACAATCTATAAAAGTATGGTGCAATCTAAATAGGTTGAAACATAGTTAAAGAAAATTCAAAGTCTTTAATAATATTCTAATACAGTTCTTCATTATCCACACGCATTCCAAGATGAAAACCTTATGTTAAATGAGAGTTTTTATTCAACGCAAATAATTGAAAAATTAATCCACCATTATATAATAAAATTAAAAATCAGATGTCATAATGAGATATAGTCACATAATCAAACACAACTTGGTATAATCAACTCCAACCTGTTATTAACCTATTTTTTTTGTTTCTGTGGGAAGGACTCCCTTTTGCCTATATTTGTGTCCTTCCTTCTTCCTCTCACACTCCAAAAATTGAATTCTAATTTTTCTCCAATAAATTCTATTATTTTTCCAAAGCATCCACACCTTGACCAAAACAATGGCATCCTATATGAAGAAAACTTCATCCATCTTAATTTATTTTATTACTAAAGACAAACTATTAATTTATTGTGTGCATTTGGTGAAGTGTTAGTGCTTTACTTTATGATAGAGTTCTATTTTATTTGTAACTCTTTAGTTTCCCATACGGGTGAAATTCCATCTAATCTCATTTATTAACTAGTTGACATCTTCTAAAGGGTAAAATTCCATCTAATCTCATTTATTAACTAGTTAACATCTTCTAAAGAGCTATGTGGGTTAAAAAAATAGGCTATAATTCAAACTTTCCAAACCTATATAAGTTGTATAGGTACTTAAGCATTTATTTAATCAAACATATTATTAATTACAAGTTATAATGGTGATGAATGTTTTAATAGGCACAAAACCAATATGCAATTTTTTAATTATTATTAAGAGAAAATAAACTATTTATTAGTATATTGCCTCATATTAATTAATAGAATATAACTTCTAAAACATGAGTTATTGACATGTGGGTAAGTGCACAAAGTTGGGAAACAAAAAATAGTTTATATGTAGATATGATTTCTTAAAATTTCAAAAATTTGAACTTCTATAAATAATTTGAGATGGCTACACTCAAAATTTGATGGTATAAGAATATGAATTGTAGCATTTCAAATATAGTTTCCAAAATACTTTTTTTTTTTTTTAAATGGTTAAGTATAATTAAGTCAAACATATAAAATTTGAAGAGAAACTTCTATTTTTTTTAAGAAAATAGAGTAGATACGAGACCATGTGGCTCACTATTTTTTTAGCATCATTTAATATTGTTTGAAACCCTTTGATGAATATTTGAATAAAATTTTATAATTTGTGGCTTGTATTTTTTTTTTTTTTTAATGAATAATTTTTTATTATTAATTTTGTAAGTAAATAGATAGTCAGCTATATGCCCCCCCTAACTACCTCAATAAATGTGTGTGTGTGTGTGTGTGTGTGTGTGTGTGTGTGTGTGTGTGTGTGTGTAGAATTAGGCCTATTTTATGACCATATAATTTGTTTTACACTTGGATCAATGAAAATAAAATTACATAAACACGAATAGGCATGTATATTTGTGGCATGTAGTGGCCTAAAAAAGGTATAATTAGAAATAAACATAGTTTGGACTTTTAAAATAGTCCAAAAATTTTTAAAATCATATATTTGGAAAGAGGAGACCATGTTCGTTGTCATGGTAATAATTTTTGGAATTTATTTTTTCAAACCCAGAGTGTATTTGGTTATGAAAGTTGAAATATGTTGTTTTTTATCAAAACTCTTGGACTCGATTTTATGCGTACAATTCCAAGCCTTTGGCTTGAGAATCAAAGCCAAAAGGCTTGGTTATTTAAATTTTAATTTTAATAACACGTACGTTTTATAACATGTACATGTTCTATATAGTTAAAGGAACATTCCACACTATGACATAATGCATATAAGTTTACATTTATATTCTTTATACTTTAAAATTATTTTAGTAAATATAATAAATTAGGGTCACTCTATATTTAACAAATTTGGTCTCACAGTTGCATGCCTTATGATGTGGAATATAATTTTTTGAAATATAATCTAGTCAGTACTTAGGCATTTTTAACTCCTTGACATTGAATATAGGGATTTCAAGGTCTAACTTTTGTAATTGATGTCCATTTTTGGTAAATAAATAATTGTTTTTTAAATTTTTATGATGTTTAGATTTTTTTTGGTATTTCTAAGAGTCCTAGGTTTGTCAAAATTAAAGTTTTCAAACCACTTACTTTGAACTTGATCCACAGTGGTGTGATTAGAGAAACATAGGTCACATTGATGGCATGCACACATCAAATGACCACTTTGTGTTAATTTCATGTGTTCATCATCTCTCATCCCTAATCACTTCTTGCTCATCCCTGATTACCACTAATCACTATATTCTCATTCTTCATTATCCCTAATCACTCTATTATTGACCTTCACTATCCCTATTTATCTTTAATCACTCCCTTATCATCCCTAATCACTCCTTAATTTACCTTCCCCGTCTCTCATCATCCATAATCACTCCCTCCTCATCTTTCATAATCTCTAATCATTATTTTTTCATCCTTCATCATTATTAATTACTACCTTCTCATCCCTCATCATCCCTAAACACTCCCTCTTCATCGCTCATCATCCATAATCACTCCCTCATTAACCTTCATTGTCCCTCACCATCTCTAATCACTCTCTTATCATCCCTAATCACTCATTCATTAACCATCACCATCCCTCATCATCCCTAATCACTCCCTCCTCATCCCTTATAATCCCCCTTTTAACTCTTTCCTCATCCCTCATTATCCTTATTCACTCTCTCATTGACCCTCACCATCCTTCATCATCTCTAATCACTCCCTCGTCATCTGATGTAAGTAGGCCTCTTATAGGTTTACTTATTTATGTCTTCTAGGTCTTTTAGGCTTTACATCCTTATTTATTTCATGTCGTATATTTAACATCTTATACTAACATGAGGTTCTTTTACTATGAATTTTGTTACTCACTCAATAAACATGGTTTATTTTTTTTAAGTACATCACCTTCACATGACACAAAAAACATGATATTCTCTCAAAGATTTTAGATTTCTTTTAGGTCTTAACCTTTTTTTATCCTCTTTACTATAATTTAGTCCCCTTTAATTGCTAGTGTATTCTTGAAAACTTATTTGAACCCATTTTCACTTCTTTACCTTCCTAGTGACAATCTCCATCAAAAAACTGATCCATGTCCATATCAACTTAATTCTTACAACCAACACATATTGTTGTCATAATAATCACCAAAATGTAACAAAATAGGATTTCTAGCACTCTCACTTAGGTCTGATTTATTATTTAAGGGGTTATGAATACAAACTCATATTAAAGGTCATCAAAATGCCTTCATGAATTCATTTTCACATTACACATGACAAGGAACATAATCTATAATCTGCTATAACTTTGATTTTCAAGAGACTTTTAAATACTACACCTTTAGCCCTATTTTAGGTTTATTTGAGATATTTTAAAAAACATAGTCATGAATATGTTATGTTATGGGGACTTTTGAATTCTAAAACCACTTGGATTAGTTGACAAACATCCTTAGACACCTATCTATAAAATTTTAGGGGCTTCTGATTATTTTCTAGAAAGATATATGAGTTTTTGTTTACTAAACCCTAGTTAAGGGTTTACATAGTCCTCCACAAACCTAGTCCTAAACTCTACACCATACCTAGAGACCTTTTTACCATCTCTCCTTCATTCTTCTCTTTCTTATTAGTTTATTATTTGATTTCTTTGATCCTTATCATATCTCAACTAGTGTCTAAACCTAGTCTCTTTTCAATTTCACGCACCTTAAGTCTCTCAACAATGTATGACTTATCTAAAACATGCTTGTTTTAGCCTTGCACCTATTTTGGATGCTTCTACATAGGTTTTAAGATATATTTATGTTAATTTTAAGGTTAAGAGACATTTATCACATATGGCTAGACCTTAATAACCCTTACCATTGAGAGAGTGTGTATCCAGAGCCCTGAGACATAATAAGTAGGTAGGAAAGAGAGAAAAGGGTGTGATGAAAATATATTACTTACATATATAAACTTGTATTTGGTCATATGTTATTAGGTGAAACAAAGTTAAATACCAAAAACCAATCTTTCCTTACCTTAATCCTAGGCATATATGAAGTAGGTAGGGAAAGATTTCATTACCTTAACAGGTAGGGAAAGTTAGAGATTGGGTTAGGACCTTTAGAATGGTTCCCTTAGATATCTATGGCAAATCCCCCATTCCTAAGATATTATTTGATATACTATATTTGGGATTGGGGAATACTCAAAGTATGAAAAAGCCATAATTTTCCCTTTAAGGCCCACTACACCATTCCCAAACTCTAAGTGGCCCCTCCTCGATACACTAGATTAAGGCATATGCCCTTCATTCCCTTTATATATCAAGTTATGTATAGATAAAATTAGGTATAGATCAATTTGGTTTAGAAAACACACTCTATCATCTAATAGACTAGAACACACTCTATCATATTGGTGGCCACCTATCTATCTATTTGTCAATTTGGTATACTATGGATATATGGTCGACTATGGGGTTGGGATTAGAACTAACTAGTCTCCAATCACCCCTATATATATAGATATAAAATTGGATTCTTAACTCTAGGATTGGGATTCTTATATGCTCAAATCCCAATCTATATATGTAATTAACAAAATTTCATCCCACCCTTTTCTCTATTTCTTTATTATTTATTCTAGTCTAGGGATTTGGATACACATTCTCTCCATGATCTATACATTGATCACTATATATATCTTTGAATACCAACATATAATTAGAAAATATCTTTGAGTTACTTATATGAATGAAATAAGATGAGTGAAAGAAGTGTTTTTTTGGGCCTTATTTGAGTAAGTAAAATTTAGAATTGGAAAATAAATCAATCTAATACAAGCAAGAAGCTACTATATCCACCATCAAGATATTTTATGGAGTGATTAATAATGAGAACGGATGAAGAGGAAATGAATAGAGATGATGAGGGAGTAATTAGGGATGATAAGGGATGGTGAGGGTTAATGATGGCGTGATTAGGGAGGATGAGGGAGTAATTAGGGTTAATGAGGTATGGTGAGAATTAATGATGGGGTGATTATGGGTGATGAGGGATGAGGAAGGAGTGATTAGGGATGATGAGGAATCATGAAGGTTAATTAGGGAGTGATTATGGATTTAGAGGGAGTGATTATAAATGATGAGCAAAGGTGAGGATCAATAAGGGAATGATTAAGGATGACAAGGGATAAGGATAAAGTGATTAGGGATGATGAGGGATGATGAAGTAGTGAGTATGGATGATGAGGGAGTGATTAGGGATGATGAGGGATGGTGAGATTAAATGAGGGAGTGATTATGGATGATGAGGGAGTGATTATAGATGATGAAGGATGGTGAGAGTCACTAAGGGAGTGATTAGGGATGATGAGTGCTAGTGAGTTTCAATGAGGGAGTAATTAGGGATGATAAGGGAGTAATTTGAGATGATTAAGAATGGTGAGGGTTAATGAAGGATTGAGTGGTTTAATGAGGAATGAGGAGAGAGTGATTATGGGTGATGACGGATGAGTACGAAGTGATTAGGGATGAGGGAGGGATGATGAGCAAGTGAAATTAACACAAAGTGGTTGTTTGATGTGTGTAAGTCATAAATATGACCTATGTTGTACCAATCACACCACTTTGGATCAATTTCAAAATGAGTGGTTCGAAAACTTTAATTTTGACAAACTTGTGACTCCTAGAAATGCTAAGAAGCAATCCAAGACACATAAAAACATTTAAAAATATTATTTGTTTACCAAAAAGGACATAAATTATAAAATTTATACCCTAAAATCCCTAAGTTCAATACTGAGACCCTAAAAATTCCTAAGTACTGACAAAATTGTGTTTAAAAAATTATTTTCCACATTGTAAGGTGTGCAATTGTGATACCAACTCTATCAAATGTAGAGTGACCCTATTTTATTATATTTATTAAAATAAATTTAAAGTATAATTTTACATTTATATTATTGTATTTATATTCCTTATACTTAACATTTATTTTAGTGAATATGAACTTTAATTAAATGTTTCCTTACTATATATATTTTTCTATTTTTTGGTGCAAAGTGATAGGAACACATACATATTAGAACACATACACATTTTAGGTTTGTTAGTTATGATATTAAATTCAAATAACACGTATGTGTTATGACCATAATACATATCTATTATGGTCATAACATGTACATGTAAGTAGAAATGTCCATGAAATTATCCAACAACTCCATGCACATACCCATTTGCTAAAAGACAATGCTAATGCACCAAATAAAATATGGATTTAATGGTAAGGACTTGATCTAGATTGCCTATGCATATTATGTTACATTTTATCCTATGTATTTTTTTGACACAATGTATTTTATTGCTCATATCTATTCATATCTCCTCAATGATACTCTCCCTCTCTATAGGGTTGAAAAATATGTGATACAAATGCACACTCAATAATACTCATTAATTATTTAATCAAATCAAATTATATTAAACATATTTATAGGATATGAAAATAAACCAATTTAAATATAAATATAAACATCACGTCATTGCTTCTAAAAGAATTAGTATATTCTCCATGTAATTTTCATCTTATTTTACTAGCCTTTCGTAAATAAATGCCATAAACGTGCGATCCAATATCACATCAATTTCAAGTCAAATACATAAACATGTATGTTAACTATTATTCTAAAACAACATATTTAAGAAAACACATTATCTATGCATTCATTTCATTCAACATAATAAAACAATAGTTCTTTAAACATGTTTAGATTCTAACCAAATAAATTTGCTTGGTACACTGTGTCAACACAAAAAATAGTTATTACATGCACAAAATTAGGAAATTACAGTACCCTTCACACTATAACTCATATAAATTATCACCTTTCTACACATAAAAAATATCTCCTATGATTTTCAAAAATGTCAGAACAAATTTTTTAGGAAGATAAAGAAAACAAAAATTGAAATTGAAAATCTAATTAAAAAATCAAGGGCTCGAAAACAATAGTTTAGGTTCACCAATATGTTTTACCCTATTTTTGATAAAACATAATAAATTGTAATTTTAATTATACTTTTAAAACTATAAAATATGAAGATGTTATAAATGTACAGTATTTAACAATTATGATTTTGAAAAGATGTTAAATATGAAACTTTTATATTTTTAGAAAATAGTAAGAATAGATATAGTTATTTTGCATTCATATTTTTGTTGATTGTTATGACTATGTAGAAGATAAAATTAGTAATAGAGGTGAATTTTTAGACTTAGGATTAGACACATAATTAGAAACTACTTCTAGATAAAAAAAATTCTAAGTGAATTACAAAGTAGGTCATTCATGTATGTTGACCATATAATTTTCCAAGATAATTATGTTGATTGAGTGCCTTAAAAATATAGAAATAAATAGAAATTAGAAATTATATATCAGATGATAAGCAAGGAATATTCTTATATGTGACCACTGTAAGTGAACAATAATGTATTGGACTCGTGTCTATTGACTGTCAACTTTTCCCTAGTGGTTGTGATAGAAAACTAATCATCACACCTATTGCAACTATGTCTATTGATTAATATGATATATCCTAATTTATATTATTTCACAGATAATTTTATATGTTTATTCTCTTTCCTTAAAATCCCTAAAGTAAATTTTATGACTTTAAAACCTAAAAAAAGAGGTGAGTGTAATGGGTTGAGCTGACCTCGATCACCTCTTGATCATCGATTGTTGTCTGCATATCTAATACTCCAAGCAAAGGAATAAATCCCATATATTTATCCAGCCTATATTTAATGTAAAATTATTCTCCTTTAACTAAATATATGTATATAAAAATGGCTTTGATACTTGACAATGATAGCTCTTGACTTGTTTTAAAAAGATCTAAACTTGGTTTATGGGTTTTCCTTGTTAGAGATCTTAAATTTAAGAGTGGGGATTATTTTCTCAATATACATAAGTGGGTATGCATGAACCAAGTGAATTATGAGTGGTGAAAATAATGAATCTTTATATGTATTTATATGTGAATATTTTGACAATCTACTTCAGCCAACCATTTGAAATGTGCAAGAAGACCCAAAATATTGATTTCAAATTTAGAGACTAAAAATTAATTGACATAGGAAGCGACCAACATAAGTGAAAAAAAAAGCATTATGATCTTGTGTACTTAGCATAGAGTTTTATGTATTTTTCAAGGATAAATTTCCTCTATTGGATACAATTTGAAGGTGGTTTTAAATAGCTTATGCATTTGACATTAGAAGTTCTATGTAGTGTTAATGACAAAAAATTGTTCAAACATGTGTATAGAGAAAAGCATTAGAGGAATGGTGAATAAGATACATGTGATTGGGTGAAATTAATTTGGTTTATGATTTGCCAAAAATTAGCACTGGAAATTATTTTTGACCAAATTTATGTGTTTACACAACCTACAAATTGGCTTATTTTATCTTCTCTACAAAAGAGGCATTTTTCACGTTTACCTCAACCTTGTCACATAGTTTTATAGAGGTTACTTGAGTTGAACCATATATTTATTCATCCACCAAAATATGTCAATATGATTAGTCCTATATGAATGTGATATGATAATAATGCATATTATGATTATCATTGATGTTTTGGACATTCTACAAACAAATGCATCAAACTAAGGCAAAAGATAAAATATATTATTTATGACAAGATTATTGATATTAGCACACCTAAAAAGGATTTAAGACCAAAACCAAATGTAATTACAAAGTTTAAAATATTTTATAATCCATTTCCAAAGCATAGGTAAGAGAGACTAAGGACACTTCTAAGGTACATTATGCATGCAATGCACATCCTCCTTCTTTGACATATGTTCATCTATTAGATAATATTATCAATACATTTATATGAATATCAATACAATGACATATAATTGCATATGATGATAGTGAGATTATATAAGATGTTTTAGATCTTAATTTACTCTTTGTATATGCTAACATCAATTTTCACCCTATATACAATGTCATGGTCAAAATTGGTTTAAGCAATACCATTTCATAATAGCACATACACATTCTCTTGGTTACACTAAAAATTATTTACTAGATACATCAAGAGTAGTCAAGGGATTCAATAGATGGATATATGAGAGACTAAAGACACTTCTAAGGTACATTATGTATACAATGCACATCCTCCTTTGACATATGTTCATTTATTAGATAATATTATCAATACATTTATATGAATATCAACATAATGACATATAATTGTATATGATGATAGTGAGATTATATAAGATGTTTTAGATCTTAATTTACTCTTTGTATATGCTAACATCAATTTTCACCCTATATACAATGTCATGGTCAAAATTGGTTTAAGCAATACCATTTCATAATGGCACATACACATTCTCTTGGTTACACTAAAAATTATTTACTAGATACATCAAGAGTAGTCAATGGATTCAATAGATGGATATATGACCCCTTGGGACATGTTGTGCTACTTCTAAAAGTATTTATTTTAGTAATTTATACCACATTATTAGTTATACTGAGTATAATGGTTTTTGTCATGTTTTTTTAGGACACCCTTCAGTGGATAGATGTGTCAATTATATACATGTTATTTGAGTGGTTATAGTTCCAAGTATCCCATCTAAGTTCCTTTTTTAGCCACAATTATTTCCTCCTCTACTCCACCACCACCATAACTAGATATTACATCTATTCAATAATATTGTAGAGAGATAATTAATCCATATGTTCATGTGTTTGAGACACATAAATTAACATTTAAGCTAAAAAAATGCACTTGTGACCACCCTTTTTACACACTTAGCTCATGACTTATTCTAGAGTCTTTTGACCATTTTCTTTCACTTTTCATGTGGATGATTCATTCTTATAAGAAAACCAATGACCCCACAATGTTTAAATTCATCATGGAATGCAATTCAGGCTCACCCATAGACTATTAATGTTACCCAAATTAAATGTTTGTGATCCTTAGATAATAACACTCCATTTGGATAGTAGCTCACTGCTCTCTTATACAGATCCACCACTCTTGTACTTCCACCAAAAATGACTAATTTGTAAATTTAAAATTCATGAAAGGTTCACCCCTCAAGTTTAGAAAGCCCCATATAAATAAATTCCAAAAATATCAGTATAAATACACATATTAAACCATTTTTCACACAAGTGCCTTCCATACTAAAAAACACCAGAATTATAATCGCAGATTGAAAGGAAATTCCCTATTTTTTTAAATTATGATTACATATATCCCTATTAGCCTTGATTTAAATTATAAATACCCTTATAAGATTATAATGCATGGTTAAAGCACTTGATCACACCAGCATATAGCATTTCACACTAGTTTTTCACACAACACATTGTATCATGGGAGAATCGCATAGAGTTTGATTCCTCTTCAGAGTAGTCTTATATAGGTAGTACTAAATATATGGGGTCTTGAGGTCAAGCATAACTTCAAAAACTAATCCATTTTTACTCTATGATTGAAATCATCTTTTTATGTCATAAATCTAGGTCTTCAAGTGAAAGAAGAGATACACAATGAATTTTGTAATGGAACAAAAGCTCTCATACAATCCAAAGAACACATAGGAAAAGGAGAACCTTCCATATAAATATCATCATTTTAATACATGTCAGACACATACACACCCTAGGGAAAACAACACACTACTTTCCTATCAAGTGACCCTACCAAGTCCTATTTTAGATTTGCACTCAATCAACACCTCCTCCCTATCATTTTTAGTTCCATAAATATTCTATATCTCATTTTTTAAGATAAGTTCATGTTTTCATTAGTATGTTACATATTTAGCATATTTTCATATTTATTAAGTTCCAAATTAGTGTGTGTAATTTATTGTATTTCTATAAAATTCTAATTTTGCATATTGGTTTGTCTAATTAGGGTCTAGCATTTTCTTAGTTCCCAAAATTTGATGAAACATATTAGTGAACCCAAATTTTACATTTTCATCCAGTAATTTTTTTCCTAGCAAAACTTCATATCAAAATGGTAAACTACTATAAAATTGATACACAAAGTACCCAAAATACTAATAAGAGTTCAAGTGTGATTCTAAGAGAAATGATTAGAAATAAGTTGATTAAACCTCCTCATATACATCTTTTAAGGAGATCAAAATATTATTAAGCATATCATAGAATGTATGGGAATCATACATAGAGTTGTTGGCTTTGAATATTAAAATACAAGGTTTTATTGATAGTGGTGATCATATAGTAGATACATGAATCAAGCAACCCATAGAGGAAGAGGTGCAAGTAGAACAAGTGGAAAATCATAATTAGTACAAAAAGAACAAAGAAAAAAAGTATGGATATGAAGGAATAATTCAAAGCAAGAAAATATTTTTAAAAATGGGAAAATTTAGAGCAAGCAAGAGTCAAAAATTATCAAGATGAAAAAGAATAATAAAAAAAGAATGTGTTGCAAAGGAACGTTATAAAGAAACCAAAAATAGAAGTTCCAAACACAAGTGCAACCTGAGCAAGAAAGTCTCTTTAAGAAAGGGATTATAACAAAATAGGTCAAAAATAAAGAGAAGCCTAAAAAATCCAATGTTACAAGTGTGGTTTTATAGGATTCAAGTCAAAATCACTCAGCATTTCTATATCCTTCTATTATTTACCCTCTCATAGATGGAAAGCAATGTACCAATGTTGTGATAAATAATACTACTAAAATGAATTTTTTAGTAACAATCTTACAATTTCTTGTATGATAAGGAACACTTGAGTAATACTATTGTATATAAGTAGTTTATAATCATATCCATTGAGATAACTTTCACAATTGGTCTGAAAAAATGTTTAATGTCTTTTTATATATGTGTTAGTTTGGTCCAATAACACTAAATTAGGAAGATATTGGATGAAAAAAATGGGGGGTGGATAAATATCATAACCATGTCACATTTGAACATGAAAATATGATGTTTATAGTTTTAGGAGAAGATGAAACTCTTTTAAATCAAGATCATCAAAAATAAAATATGTCTTTGACTAGTATAAAAAAAAATACAAGTAATAGAATAATAGTAAATGAAAATTATTCAATACATATTGCACAAGAGAAATTAGAACAATCAACACCATAGTATGGGGTAGTTGACTTTACATATCCAAATTCTCCATAGTGTCATGATCCTTACCATTCACTAGAAGTCATCTTTCATCTACTAGATACATGATCTATTGATGGTAAATTTCTTAAGGGAGTCATTGGTTAGTTAGTTCCTTCTCATGTTTTCATATATGAAAAAATACAAAAAAAAAAAAATCAGGACATATGCATGCTTCTGTTTAGTTAATTTATGTAAAATTATTCAATACTTATTTATATCTAGTTTCATATCATATATGTTTCACAAGTGTACATGATAGAATGCAAAGCATACAGTTTTCCATTTATAGACACAATTGTAGGTTATTTCATCATCTCAAAATCAAAAACTTTAAATAGATAAAAGCACCATATTCAGATAGTATCACCTTGAATTATTGTCATATTCCATCAACCATGTCCCATTGAACATAATCTATCAATTATTAGATCCAATCCAAACACAAGACTTTTATAGTTTGTATATACATCATCAAGTTCATTGTTTATCCTTCTTCAGCTATCCCTTATTGTTCATACTTCAGTTCTTTACATGGCATAACATATAATGATATTTCTCACTAATAACACATTGATATCTTACCATTTACCTACGAAACTTAATCTACTAGTGTTTGAAATTTCTTATGTCGATCAACTACATGTATTGATGCATGTTTTTCATGTTTATTTTCCTGCTTCATGTCTTGTGTGTATTCTTTGTTTAGTTTGTGTACATTTGAACATGTCATTTTATGTGGATATTACCCTTCATTGTGTGATAGTGAAATTTTAACATGTACCTTTTATGTGCCCCATTTTCCTTCTATTACATGTTTTGTGTGTGTTGCATGTACCCTTTATTTTTGTGTGTGTCATGGCCATGACACTTTATTTCTCAATTTACTTAGTTTTTGATGCCATGAAGTAAATCATGTATATTCCCATCCTTTAGATTCCATGATGAATATCATGCACATATTCCAAAGTATTTATATTCAATTTTACATACTCAATTTTGATCACTTATATGTGTGCCTAATTGCTAACATCTATCTTGATAATATCACTATGTATGTTTGTTTCTACATACATCTCACATTACTATTATGCTTAGTTTATATATATGATGATGCTAAGATCCTCCATGTTATCGATATTACTTAGTTATACATCTCTTAAAAATCATATATCTCTTTTGAGTTAATTTATTATGAAGTCTCAACAACTCAAATAAAAAAAGGAGTCATAAATAGTGGCATGTCTTAGAGACTAAGATCCTTTAGTGCAATACACAGATATAATTCTACAAATGTCATATAGTGGATCACTGAACATACCTATAAATTACCTAGAGAATTATTTTGTACAATAAAACCATATTAAAACAAGGGTACACCCCGTTGTTGTCAAAAATAAGAAGATAGTCACTTTTAGAATTTTTCAGAATCTCAAACAATATAAAATAGTTAGCAACAAGTTTACAATCATAGTTTTCATAAAAATACTTAGGTTTGTATCATATTTTCTCAATTTGGGAGCATTATGTGTGGCCTGTGTTCCAAGTTAGCACGTAGGTTATTACTCAGAATTATAGTTGCTATTACTCTATCTAAAAATCCATATACACCAAATATCATATTAGGGGCATGTTGACAACATATTACTTCCTCATTTATCATTTTTTCACCAATTTCACAAATTTAACATTAATTATTATCATTATCCATGTTGTATACACCATACCCAAATTATACTATCTTTTTACACCAATATTTGCACTAGTTTAACATCATAAATGATCCGTATTCTATATATAGTGGTTAGTTCATCCTTTTGCACAGATTTTGCACCAAAACAATCTATTAGAATTCATATAGGATTCCAAACTACACTTCTTTAGGTATGAAGTGATGGATTCAAACAAACCTTTATTTATTAAGTTCACTTACCTTTTAATGAGATTGGGGTATACACATTCCAATCCAAGTTATTCAATTAATAATAAATCTCCAAGGGTGTTGCCCTCTATAATCACTAGTTTTGCACTAGAAAACACAACAGTTCGCATACCCAATCAAGTGGATTCATTCCTTGTTATTAGATATATAAGTTTTTTAGTTTTTACTTCTTTATTTTCATCTTAAGGAATGCCAATATATCACTATAAATGCATATTTCAAACCATTTTTCACACAAGAGGGTTCAACACTAAAAAGTACCAAAATTCTAATTGCATATTGAGAGAAAATTTCCTATTTTTCCTAATTTTCATTACATACATCCCTAGTATCCTTGATCTAAATTTTAAATACAATTCCAACGTCACAAGTTAGGTTGAAGCACTTAATTATACCAGGATTCCACTGACGTCTAGTATTTTTCACTAGTCTTTAACACACACTATTGTAGCATGGGAGAACTATATGGAGTTTGATCCCTCTTTAGAGTGGTTATATATAGGAAACACTCAACACTCAGGGTGTTGTGGTCAAACACAAATTTAAAAACTAACCCCTTTTTACTCCATGATTGCATTCATCTTCTTATGTCATTGAGCTAGGATTTCAAGTGAAAGAGGAGATACATAGTAATTTTTACAATATATTAGAAGCTCTCACATAGTCCACAAAATACATAGGAAAAGGTGAACCTACCACCAAAATATCAAATCTATACTGCATGTTGGACACCAATACTCCCTAAGGATAACAGAGCACTACTCTCCTATCCAATTACAATGCTCATGTCTAGAGACCCTACCAAGTCTTGTTTTAAATCTGCACTCAGTCAACACATCCTTCCTATTAGTTTTAGTTATATAAATAGTGTGCATCTCAGTTTTCTAGCTAATTTGTGTTATCCTTAGTATTTTACATATTTAGTATCTTTACAAATTTATTAAGTTTCAAATAAGTTTATGTCATTGAATGCATATCTATAGCATTCTAATTTTGCACAACATTTTGTCTAATAAAGGTCTAGCATTCTCATAATTCAAAAAAAATGATAAAAAATTATGCAATTAGTTATACCACCTACTCAGGTTTAGTCTACACATATAGTTCAAAGGAGAGTGGTTGAACTTCTTAGACAACCAATCCTTTAACACCCACTACCTTAAAGATTCATTCAGTACTAATGACAACTAATATGTACTCCACATCCTAGAATCTTATTATTGAAATTTTAGTGTGTTCCATAGTAAACACATGCATAGATGCATTATCCTACTATGCAGCAGATCCCATAGGATATTATGCTCCCTTGAGTTATTCCTCATACACAAAATACTGAGTAGTGATGATGAGTGTTACAATAAAACATGAGATCATTTTTTACATTTAGATTTAGATATAGTTTTAATGGCACTTTTCACTCATGAAAAGTGACCATCACACCATATGATATATTCACTACCCATGAATATCCTGTTGACCAAAATTTTGCCCTTTTCACTCATGAAAAGTGACCATCACACCATATGATATATTCACTACCCATGAATATCCTATTGACCAATTTTTCCCACAGGAAAAATTTCGGTCAACTTCTCCCCTGTTGTTTAAGGCCAATTCATTTTTGGTTGCATCAGTTCAACGGCTTGGTTCAAGGAGGCCGCACTTCAAAGGAAAAGACCTGATGACTTTTGTCAAGGATGGTGATGTCTCAAAGGCCATCAATTTTAATGCAATAAACTAGCCATTTGTTTTTGAACTTTTTAAGCATCAAGCATGGAAAAGCCCAAGGAATGCAAGAGATCACCCCCGAGGGCTGAAAGAGCGAGAAAGACAAAACCAAGAAAAGACAAACCACAGATGACAAGCAAGGAGAATTGATATGGCGCAAAAGTGACAAGGTGGTCCAAGTGGCAAAGTGCAGGCGATTTATTGCCTGATATTCCCCAAATGGCACAAACAGCAAGTAACACGGCCAATGCATTTAAAAGGGGACAAATTTCAGTCTGTTGGCAGAAAAGAGGCGCGATCCACGCTTCCACATTAAAGCTCAAACTTCAAAGTCAAATTTGGTGATTATACAGCATGGTTCCAGCAGGCTTCTTCTAGAATGATGACAACACAATAGTGTTTTCCTCTTTCCAGTGGAATGCGACAGGCCAACTTGTCAAAAAAAAAAGCGCCAAGTTTCTTTCTCCTTTCTTCTATATATTGTAACTTCTCATTTTTGAGAAGGGTCGGATCTTCCACATTTGTAAGGCGTAGTCCTGGCAAAATTTTCACCTGAATCAAATAAACACAGTTTTTTTTACCTCCATTTGGATAGATATTTCAGAGTATGTCTTGAGTGTTTGTCTGTGTCCAGTCATTGTTTCTTGATGCTCTCACAGGTTCAACACCAGTAGACCTGTTATCTACAAGGCACCATTTCTACAGCTGAAAGGAGAAGAGATGACATTTGAGAAGACCAGAACAGGAGTTACTTACAGTGTGCATTTCACAGTGCCTCAGTGATTTTCTGTTTTCTGTGTTTTCACGAAAGCCTCCCTGCTAGTCTTTTGTAGCCTGGTCCTTCTACCAAGTGTGTAGTGCCTTATCTAGAGACTCTCCCCTCCAGCCTCGTCGGTCCCACAAGTGAGAGGGGAGTTTTCATGTTGTGAGGAGAAGGTAGGAGCTAGGCCTCCTTGCCCCGGGTGTAATCTCCAGCGTCAACAGTTCTGGCATGCCCAGTCAGACCAACTAGGACAGGTTTTATCCAAAGAGTTGAAGAATATTTGGTGTGTTCTTCAACTGACCAACCTTTGGAGGCTTTGCATCAAACACCAATGGTGACTCCAAGTTGAATCTGTTGGTTAAGCAACCTCGTGCCATCAAAAATCTACTTTCTTTATGTATAATCCCTTTGCACAAAATCATGGGCCTTATTTTCCTTCATATTACCATGATTAGACTTAGCCTCTTTATGGCATCCCCTCAAGCAGCTCTCCTAGTTGCCCTGCAATGATAAGAGAAGTGGCATTGGAATTTGAGAGGCAAATAATAGAGATTAATAGATAGGAAGAGTAGTATAGATACCAGCAAGAGCTGATGTATAAAGAGGAGTGTTTGTTTAGGCAAGCACAGGCTTTGCAATCCATGAAGGAGGAGGAAACAAAATGGAGAAATCCATTTATCCAAGGCAGTCAGCCTTGTGCACCCCTTCTTAATCTGAAGAAAGCACCTTCTTTTGTGCCAAATCCTTTCTATCAAATAGCACTTGCTCACTCCAGTTCACCAAATGCATCTGATCTCAATCCCATGCGCCTGGCTTTCCAACATCAAAGGGCATCAGAACAACCCCCCATGGAGATCAATCTTCCCAATTCTTTATATTGTGCATCTTCCATTGGGGGGAATACCACCAGCCAGCACGTCCCTCTTCTAGTGACTCTTTCAGTGCATCAACAGTCTCTTCCTTGCATTCCTCAACCTCCAAAAATATTTCAGCATGATGTGCAGATTCCAAGTTAGAGGAAGGAATGCCAAGAAACAACTTAGAGCTTTGAAGAGGATAATGTTGGTGATCTCCAAGAAAGGCTCCTTCAAGAAAATATAGCTAGGAGAATTGCAGAGTTGGAGTCCCAAATGAGATTCCTCAGCCAATGTGTGGTGGATCTATTTGAACCCAGCCCATCCACACACCTCCAAGAGAGCTATCAGGCCACACTTGATATTGATGAAGTGTTGACCAAGTGGAAGGAGGAGAATCATTCGATTCTAGCTCAAGGACTACCTCCTCTTCCACATGTTTTCACCACTTCACTGCTTCTCAAGGAAGAACCTGTTCTACAAGAGGCAAGTGAGGAGCAGAAGATCCAATCTGCAGTCCTTCAAGAGGCTGTCATGAGTGACAATGAAGAAGAAATCATCATTGATGCTTCTTGTGAAGACACCATCAACAGTGGAGAAGATGTAAGTCTTACACATATGTAGACGTTCCAGCAAAATGAGGAGGAACAAATGCATGGTGAGCTCTCTTCCCCTCTGTTTGATGAACTTCCTCACTATTTTGATGATGAGGATGACTACGCTGAGGAGCCTGAGTTGGAGGAGGATTAGGAGAATATCTTTGAACATCTAGAGATCCTGATCTTTAAGGAGGAAAAGGAGAGGTTTGTCTTCCTTGAGGAAGGCCTTAAAAGAGCAGAGGATGAGTCTGACAGAGCCTGCAATGAAGTAGAAGGAAATGGGTCAGACCATGATGCACTGCAAGGGAGCAATACATGTCAAAGGGCTAACAGTGATAAGCCAACAGCCATTGATTTCTTGGTGAAGATCACCAATTTGAAGGACCAACATTCAATAGGCTTCCATGGACAAGCAGAGTATATATATGTCGGAAGCATGTTTGAACCTGATCCACTCAGATTCCAGCCAACTCAGGTGGCTGGCAAGAGAAGCAAGTCACCAAATCTCTTTTTCATTTAGCTACTTTCCTGGCACCATAACTCTTCTTTCCAAGAAGGGGACTTAAGAAATTTTCCCTTTGACCCAGGAGGGAGGCAAACATTCCTAGTTAGTTGTAAATAGTAGTTTGCTTTCAGTTTCCTTTCCTGCTTTTCCTAAGTGCAGTTTGCACAAGTAGTGTTTTTTAGCCTTGTGTGTTTCCCTTTGCATGTGGGGTAAAACTTCATGTTTGATTCTCGAATCTTTCGAGCTGTTGCTAATTCCTTCAAATTTACCATCCGAATCTACACCCAATGGATATTCAAAGGCAACTGGGTCCTAAGCATAGCAGGCATGCTTCCCTTGTGAGTCACCAATCTGTTGACCAATTTTACCCATAGGCAAAATTTTGGTCAACTTCTCCCTTGCTGTTTAAGGCCAATTCATTTTTGGTTTCATCAATTTAAAGGCAAGTTCAACGGCTTGGTTCAAGGAGGCCGCACTTCAAAGGAAAAGACCCGATGACGTTTGTCAAGGACAGTGACATCCCAAAGGCCATCAATTTTAATGTACTAAACTAGTCGTTTGTTTTTTAACTTTTTAAGCGTCAAGCATGGAAAATCCCAAGGAATGCAGCGACCAGCCAAGAGATCGCCCCCGAGGGCTGAAAGAGCAAGAAAGACAAAACCGAGAAAAGACAAATTGCAGATGACATGCAAGGAGAAATGATATGGCGCAAAAGTGACAAGGTGGTCCAAGTGGCAAAGTGCAAGCAATTTATTACCTGATAGTCCCCAAATGGCGCAAACAGCAAGTAACATGGCCCGTGCATTTAAAAGGGGACAAATTTTAGTCTGTTGGCAGAAGAGAGGCACGATTCATGCTTCCACATTAAAGGTCAAATGCCAAAGTCAAATTTGGTGATTATACAGCATGGTTCCAGCAGGCTTCTTCTAGAATGATGACAACACAATAGTGTTTTTCTCTTTCCAATGGAACATGACAGGCCAACTTGTCAAAAAAAAAGTGCCAAGTTTCTTTCTCCTTTCTTCTATATATTTTAACTTCTAATTTTTGAGAAGGGTCGAATCTTCCACATTTGTAAAGAGCGCAGCTCTGTAAAATTTCACCTGGATCAATACAAACGTAGTTTTTTTTACCTCCATTTGGATAGATATTTCAGAGTATGTCTTGAGTGTTTGTCTGTGTCCAGTCATTGTTTCTTGATGCTCTCACAGGTTCAACACCAGTAGACCTGTTATCTACAAGGTGCCATTTTTGCAGCTGAAAGGAGAAGAGCTGACATTTGAAAAGACCAGAACAAAAGGAGTTACTTATAGTGTGCATTTCACAGCACCTCAGTGATTTTCTATTTCCTGTGTTTTCATGAAAGCCTCCCTACCAGTCTTTTGCACCCTGGTCCTTCTACCAAGTGTGTAGTGTATGTATGTATTTGTCTAATTCTGAGAGTGGATGTGTGAAGGTCAACTTATTTTGGTGCATCACCTCTTTTAGAGTAGGTTTGTTTTTCCTACATCTCTCTCTCCCTTTTCACCCCCCCCCCTTTATTATATATATGTGTGTGTGTTTTGCACTTGCTAGAATAAACACAATGCATCAAAGGGAGCTAGCCCTTATCTAGAGACTCTCCCCTCCAGCTTTGTTGGTCCCACAGGCGAGAGGGGAGTTTCTATGTTGCGAGGAGAAGGCAGGAGCTAGGCCTCCTTGTCCCAGGTGCAATCTCCAGCGTCAACATATCCCCTTGATGGGATAATTAGTTAGTACTTTCCACATGTTTAGTATAAATTCAAAAATACAAAAACAATCAAATATTCTAAAATATTAAAAAAATAGGAACTAAAAATGACATGATTTATAGTTACATTTTTTTATAAATGTTATTTATCACATGTTATATAAGTTACATATGCATTTTATATGCACATGCATTTCACAGTATCAGTGCAATGCAGGACTTACATACTATACATGGATACATAGATGTTGGACTTTCATATACCCTAAGGCCATGCTAATGTTGGGGGTATATTATTCCACATGTCACATTATTATAGGTTATATCCTTTTATGACCTTACTCTTTACTATCTCGAGCTACATTTATTTCCCACACAAGCCTTTCTACTGCTCATATTTTATATAAAGTTACATGGATATGTTACTTTACTATGGTGTGACATTGACATACTTGTGTAATATAGACTAGATTACTTGTTTTATGCTTCATTGTTATTTTTATTTTTCATACAGGATAACCCTTACTTGTATGCACCCCATGGCCTTTTTTGTTGAAAATTTTTCATGTTGCTTATATGTGAATCATTACCATTTTTGTGACATTTATTATCCATTATATGTCACCTTTAGATTTATGTGTGACATTGAGTGCTACTGCATGTGCTTTTATGGTGTGTCATGGCCATAACATTATTTGTTAAACTTCTTGAGTTTCTAAATTTTTTAGATGTCATTATCCATATCGTTCACCTCCCCATTCATGTTTGGTGTGAAGATTCACATCATGTACCTTTACTGTTAATATCATTAAGTACTTATATTAGTGACAGTTACTATTACGTGCCTAATCACTATATCTATATTGACATGACACTTATATGCCTTATATTACATATGTTTCATACATTATTTGATGGCATATTCATTACTATGATACTGTATACAACATATGTTGACATGATTACATATTTATACATAAAATGATAAATTAAACTCTTTCTTTTGAGATAAGTGAATCATAGGCTACATCCATCACCTTAAATTGGGGTGATATGGTCATAGATACTCAAGCCTCCATGAGAAGAAAATTTAGATTCTTGTATAGAATAAAAGATGTAGATATTTTAGATTGATTTATATATCATATTGATCCAAATATGGGACAAATTTGAACACATTGAGACATAGTTTTCGGGCATATACCATACATATACACTTATTTTATAGGACATAAGTTAAATAATTTAGATTTAGATAAATTTGGATGCATATGCCATGTATATGCACATATTTTTATAAGAACATAAATTATAAGTTTTAAGATATTCACATATTGAGACCCATTTTTGGGCAATACAATTCTTATGCACTCATTTTTTCACATTATAAGATAAAGTTTCTTATATTTGGCACAAATAGCATATGGATGCATAAAATTAAATATTATATTTTATTTGATAAATTTCGATTATAGGGGCATGAACTTAGTTCATGTAAATACATATTACAATAAATTTATAATTTTAAAACATAGTTTATGGTACCTATAAGTGAGTAGGTCTTTGAATCTCTAATTTTTTTTATAGTGGTTGGTTCATGTTTATTGAGTTAATGCGGTTGAGATTTAGTGATGATCAATGGTGTTGGAATTACTCAAAGTGATCCCAATAGATGTCTCCCACCTTAGCATCTTGAGGTTAAAATATTAGTTGTAAGATTATTTACATGATTTAGTTTGGTTTAGGTTCATTGACAATCAATGGCCTCAACATTACTCTCTATTCATGATGCTAGCAAATTCCTAATTCCTAACCCATGACCTTGCCTTAGTTATACAAATTGTGATTTTACTATTTCTAATTGTTCAATAGGTTTAGAAAGAGGAACCATTATCCAATGCCTTAATAAGGATTCATCACCTCCAACAAGGTACAAGACAATACAATTCATGCACTTAAATGTGTATTCCTTCCTTGTTATTAACATTCAATTTTCAATTTTATTTAAAAATATATATATTTAATTTCACGAACATTAATTACTACATATACATTATAGGTTACATGGAGAAAGTTACACAATTGGACCCTTCTCCCAAATACAAAGTTTTTTTCTAAATACTCATTTACATCTCTTTATCTTTTTACTCTAGTATGTGCATTGCATTTCAATAATATAATAAAATGGGGGCATTTATAGATACTAAAATTTGGCATTAGATACTTGGAATTTCAATTTTGACCTACCTTCAACCTACTTGAATTTGATGTACATGTATGAATCTTATTTTCCATTCTCTCACTTACACATACTTTCTATGGGTCTACCCCTCCCTAGTTTCTATCAATCACCTATATAATTTCCTCATATCTATGTTAAACTAGTCAATTATCATACTACATCAACTCCAAATCATCAAATCAGTGTTCATGTCTTTTAGATCAGTGAAACTTAGATGCTACTAGAATTTTAGTACTATACAAACTTGATAGATTATGCTCGCACCAAATAATGGTCAGATTTCAAGTTTAAATCATTCCATTGGGTTGACCAGTATGTTTCACAAGATAATGGCATGATAAAGTAACCAAAGAGTCCCAAATAAATATCTAATAGGTGTAAACCTATTTCCTTATATAGAAAACATCTATCAATAATAATCAAACACTTTCATATTTAAAGGCACTACCCTATTCTTCCCAATTCAATCACCTCAAATCCAAGCCAAATTTGTCATTTTCTAAGTCTCAAAGGATAGATCTAATCTTTTATATATTTATCAAGAACTATTAGACAAATTCACCTAATGGGTAAAACTATATGCAGTTTTACTTCCCTATTTGGAGTATTGGATATGTAAACATTGCCTAGCCATTTAATTAGGAGTGGTTGGGGTCAGCTCAACCCAATTTCATTCCCATTTTGTAGATTAAATCAAAGTGTTGAAAGTAGACCTAAGTTTTCAAGATAAGGAGACATATTTATAGGTATCTTGCATATAATCATACCTTAAGATAACACATAAAAATAGAAAATAAGCAATTATAACAGCCTACACTGGAATATAATAAAGACTTTCACAAAGATGAAACCATCAATTTTGATCATTGAAATCAAATGGTATTGACCGAATGTTGATGTTACTATTTAAGTGTGCCTAGAACTCCAATTCCTGATCTAAATGACCCATAGTCCAATTTCCCATCTTTCTTGCCACTTACATTCAATCTCAAACGTACACAATATAGAAAACCACTATGTATCTTATTTCTCTTAGTACTCTCCACATTTAGAAAGTGTAGTTATCAAATTATATTATACCATTTACATTCAAATATATTTTTATTTATATATTTCATATAATATATTAAATACACACAATTATATATTATTAAAGATTTAGTAAAGCAAAATAAGGTAAAATAAATTCAAATATTAATTTCTCTCCATATGATCTCTGCTATGTAGCGTAGGTGATGTATCTATATAAGGGTTCACGTTTTCATCATTTAGGTGACAAATAAGTCTTTTGCTGAAACTTATTAGACCACCCATTATGCTCACCCCATCCTATATGATTTTTTATGTCTTTCTAATAAATATTGTAGTCTTACCATTGAGGCAAGATACCTAATTTATAATTAAATTGGTACTATGGCAAAGCCTATTTCAAAGGCTCTATATAGGATGACTACCCATGATCTTATCAAGATAGATATTAGTTGAAATATTTGTTATATAATGGGTACATATATCTTAGCATTAGGGCACACCTATGATATTTTTGAAGAATAAGGATTGGTCCCTTCATTTATGCATTAACTATTGACAATTGAATGAGGTGACAATCAAGAATAGTTATCTCTTGCTTTATATATATGAACTATTTAATAAAATAAATAAATCCAACATATTCACTAATATTGATCTCAAGCTCGATTTTCATGAGTTGAAGCATTAAATTTTGCTCCTTCAATGTCTAGATTCAAACTAGGTCATAGTTTGATGGGATAAATATGATGTTATAATAGACAAATGAGAGGATGATACTCCACTATGGCCCTGATATCCCTACCTCTTTAGATGAATTTCATGAGGAAGTATCTTTTAATTGGATGGGGATGTGAGACCCTAATTTCCATTCCTCTTCAATTTTTATAGTTTCTATTTATTACATTAATATACTCTATTATTAAATGTATGCACAAGGTGCCTAGATACTTTATGGTTGTTCCTAATTTATTTTTGTACATATGTTTAGCTATGGGTATGACATGAAATATGCACACATTTTTTGTTATGATAGTTTTATGATATACCTTGTTGATTTTGATGTGTATGAATGATTTTGTTAATGACATTAATTATGAGGTACATGCTTTGATAATATTTATTTATTATGGTATATGAGTTTCAATTATTATATGGCATTTAAATTTATGTGCACCATACAAATGGGAACCAATGTGTTAACATCACTTTTGATCTTAATTTATGGATAGAAAATGATTGATTTTATTATAATAATTTTTATATTACATTGATATTAATGTTAATCCTATTTACATTATTCCTTTTTTCTTAGACGTATTTATGGGCACATTTTTTTCTCACTCCCCCATATGAGAGTTAACCTGGTGGCTCACCATTATGCTTATTTTTATATTATATTTTATTTGGGTTTAATTTTTTTGGCATAGATAAACCCAACGTGTATCTTCTAGTCAAATTTATTTATTTTTATAAAACAACCTATCATTAAATTATGAGACCTATGAAAATGTTGATAGTAGTTTTGGTCTTGTATCTTCCTTAAACTTGAGATTTGACCAAGGATAATTTTATGATGTTATCATATGGTTGGAAGGTGATTAATCCCTCATGTATTTGATTTTGGAAGATTTATTATAGTTCTTGGAGCAAAGAATGTTGTGGTTTAAAATATGAGATTTCTAGAGGCATAGAGATTTTGTCTATTGTTCAATTAAGTTAATATTGAAAAATAAGTTAATTTATTTGTGTTGGGTTATTTGGGATATTTTTTATTAGTGCTTCTTTATACATTGATTAGCTCTGATTTCAATTATGAAATGTTGTATAAAATGTATTTAGTTTTTTTTTTAAATATGTATTTCTCATAATAATTAGATAATGAAACATTAGATGCAAAATTGTAATGACTTTAATTACTAAGAAACATATTTAAACAGAATTTGCATTGTCATGTTCACTTCTTATTTATGTTATTTTTAAATATTTAGATGGAATTTGCATTGGCATGTTCATTTCTTATTTATGTTATTTATAATAATGGTATTGACAAGAGTCTATGCATATCTATTGTTTTGTTAAGTTGGATGTTAAAAAATAAATATATTAAAATGATTTTTTTGAATTATACTCATAAATTATTCTTAAGTTGGAAAGATTCTTCTTACAGGGCATGTGAAATTTTTTCATAGTTGGAAAGATTCTTCTTACAGGGCATGTGAAGTGTTCTACGAAGTGTCAAGGTTAAGTGAGTTAGTCTATTCACTAGTGCCATTCAAGGCCTCTTGTCTAGTCATCCTAGCCTAAGCATTCATCCATAACCTCATAATGTAATATTGATGTTAGAAAATACAGATTGGAGAAGTGTATGTTTAGTTTATCCCTTGTTCTCATGTGTAACATGCAGCTGATTGGAAGTCATCAACATATTTGGTGTATCACTTCCCTTAGGATAGTTTGCTTTCAGTTTTCTCTCTCCCTTTTTAACCTCAAAGTTTAGGTGTAGTAGTGATCCAAAGTGGTACATCAAGGGAACTAACCCTACCTAGAGATTCTCCTCATTATTAGGCTACACACAAGTCTAGAGGTGTTTCAATTATGTCACTTGGATGAGGAGAGCTAATACATCTCCTCAAAGGGTGCAAATCTGAGTGACAATAGTTTTTGGCATGCCTAGTGGAACTCTTAGTCCAAGAGTTTGAAAGATTTTTGGTGTTGTCTTTCAACAATCAGCTTTTGGAGGCATCTATCAAAGCATCAATTGTGACTCTAAAGATACATTAGTTGGTCAAGCAACCCAAGTTTCCTATTAAAGATTGTTGGTAATATATTTTTTTATGTTCTTTCTTTTAATGAAGTTCTATGGCTGACTTTGGTGTTGAGTTTTGGTTTACACAAGTTGGTGAGACATTTCAAGCATATGGTAGTCCCTACCAACCTTGGTGTGATTCTTACCAGTATTTTCATGATTCTTATCAGCCCTATAACTAGCCCATTCATGAATTGTATTAGTCTTATAACCAGCCTTCTCAATGACTTGTTCCTAGTCAACCTAACCACTTCTCAAGTCAATCCATTTCCACCTTCAAGCAAACAGTCTTGGGATATGAAAGGTACAAATTAGATAATGAAACACAAAGGAGATATGGTCTAGATACTCCTAGTCATTTCATTCATAAGGTGCGATATGCATTAGATCTGGTTAAAAGAGAGTGGGCACCTATTGAGAGAGCCAATTGGCAAAGGCTCACAAGTGAGATGCTAGATTTGAGTGACTTGGATTCTTCCTTAGAATATAAGATAAGAATTCATGAAAGGCAACGTCACCAAAAATATCAGCCTTCATATCCACTTCCCCAAGTTTGCTATTAGTCCTACTTAACCCCTACTCATGAGCTCAATTAATCTTTTCAAAGTCATCTTTTTCCTAGTCAATTGAAAGATAGAGTTGAAAAGATAAACCTTATTTTTAACATTAATATTGATAGGAAAATTGAGTTAGCTAATATGCATATGTATTAGTCCATGTAATTATTAAAATAAGTGGAATATAATCCCTCATCTCCATCTCTTATTACATCCCCACCTCAAGAGAAGACTTCTAGATATGAGATTCCAAGTTGGAGAAAAGGTAGAGAATCCAAGCCTAAAGAGATCTCAAGCTTCTTAAAAAATTCATCCACTCCTCAAGATGCACCACTACCTAAAAAAGAGACTCATAATCCAAACATTATAAACTCAAATAAGGTAGTTGAATAATGGGGAAAGAAAGAGGACAAAATCCTTGATAAAGAGTGTGAAGTTGAGAAGGAACTTGATTTTATACAAACCCCTCTGACCCTTCCTCAAGAAACCTCTTATCTTCCATATGAGACCTCTTTTAATCCTCTTCATCATAATGATTCCTATGAAATCCAAGAAAGACTTTTCTAAGAGAACCTAGCCAAGAAAATTGAAGATTTAGAATCAAAGATGAAATTACTAAGTCAAGGTGTGATGGAAGATTTAGATGATCCAAAACTCAGAAGTTCTGGTTGACAAAGATTGCAATAGCATAGAAACAACACAATAACAATGAATTCTCTAAGAAGAGATGTCGTATTACTTACAGATCATAATACAAATATAGGCTTATCTCTGGGAAGAGATGTCTTGAAAAACATACGCTTATCTCTGAGAAGAGATGTTTGCCTTCCCCTTTCGGGTTACAATGCATTTATACATATTTTTGAAAACAACCTCAGGAGATTACATGGCTTGAGGAATTAACAGGTGACAATTTAACTTCCCAGCATTAAAACAATACAACGCTCACATTAAAATAATATAACTCTCGAGGACATACATCTCAGCATTAAAATAATACAACACTCGAGGACAAAACTGTCACTGACAATACAAAATGAAAACAATACAAAATTTGAGGAATTACTTTCACCGAATGGTCACCTCAAATTGTTTCCCAGATCATTCCTCCCTCCTTGAAAAGAAATGGTCCCCATTGCATCAATATTCCCTATCAAGTGGGGTAGCTGTGTCTTGATTTGATTCTCGATGCACACTTGGAAGGGGTTGTGGTTTATGGAACTGTGCGGGGCCCGATTGTTCACCATTTCTATCTGACCATTAGTCTGTGGATGGAAGGCTGTGAACTTCTTTAGTGTAGTATCTATTTTCTTTTGTTGTTGTGTTGTTAGGGCTGTAACATCAGCCCTTTTGGATTCCTGTGGCTTGACCACCATGAAAACAAATTTCTTGGCGCTAAGCAGAGAGACAGATGTGGAAGGTGGTACTTCTGGTACCCTGTAGCACCGTGTTCCAAGAGTGAGAGTGATCCGTCTAGTTCTTGATTCATATATACCATGTCGATCATACATGAATGGCTGACCAAAGAGTACATCACAAACATCTAGATTGACCACATCACATAAGACCTCATCTTGGAAAGGTTGTATTGCATATGAGAGAAGACATTGGTGGGTAACACGAAGGTCTCTTCCTGGGCTCAACCATCTAATACTGTATGGTTTTGGGTGAGGCTTCATGGACAGATTTAGGCTTTTCACAACATTAGTAGAGATTAAATTCTTTGACTTTTGCTACCAAGAATGAAATGCGCAGGCCTACCTTTCACCCATAACTTAGAGTGAAACAACCTTTCCTTGTCACCTAACATCTCATCGTGTGTTTGTGATGAAGCTACAATGGCTTCAAGATTAGCATCTATAATTTCTTCTTCAACCTCTTTGACTGTAAGGTCTGTATGAGGTAGACCAGTAGATGTTGAGGATGGTGACTCAGAAAGCAGTGATTTGATAGCTCGACATTCTTCTTTGGAGTGAGTTCTAGATTTGTGATAACCACACCACTTCCCAGTCTTTCCTTACTTTTGCTTCCAATTTTGGCCTTGTGTTTGACCTTCTTTATCACTTTTCCATTCTTCCATACTTCTGCTCAATCTTTACTGTGAACTTGTATGCCTCACCGATGGTTTCCAAATTGAAGAGTTCCATTTCCCCCCCGGATGTACCATTGTAGTCCACCACGATATTTGAGAGTTTTATGTTTCTCACTTTCTTGAATGCCCAGTCTTGCAAACAAAGAATGAAAAGTGTCTATGTAACCTTGCACAGATTGGTCCTTGCCTTGGCGAAGTTGTTACCACTGTATGTACAGATCATCATACATGCCAATGGGATAGTATTCTTCTTTTACCACTTCCATAAAATCATCCCAGGTGGGTTCCACCCCAAGGCCAATAATAATCGTACTGAACCTCTTTTTGTACACTTCACACCAGTTTTTCATGGGCAATGATGATTTCAAAAGAGCAAAAGTGATCTTTTCTCCATCGGTGAACTTATTTATAGATAAGTAGGATGATAGTTGATCCAACCAATTTTCCACTGCATCAGCATTGATTTTGCCTTCAAATGTGGGGATATCAAAATTTACCTAAACCTTGAAGGGTGTTGGGGCACTGAAAGGAAGCTCCCTCTATGAGGAGCCCGGATGTCTAGCCACGGAGCCAGAATTTCCCATCAAAAGTGTTTGAAGAATTTGAGCAAATTATTGGAGCATCTACACTTGTTGCCACTAGAGGGCTTCATTCACCATTTCCTTGAAAGGATCAGATGTCTCAGTGTCATCTACCATTTGAGGTCATTTGGGGTGCACAGGTGGAGCATTTGGAAGCTCTGTCACTTCCCACCCAAGTTTCTTGTATCCTGACCTCGTCTTCGAGAATATACACTCTCAAGACAAACCGCTCTGATACCACTGATCCAAAACTTAGAAGTTCTAGTTGACGAAGATTGCAATAGCATAGAAACAACACAATAATAATGAATTCTCTGAGAAGAGATGTCATATTACTTACAGATTACAATACAAATATAGGCTTATCTCTGGGAAGAGATGTCTTGAAAAACATACGCTTATCTCTGAGAAGAGATGTCTACCTTCCCCTTTTGGGTTACAATGCATTTATACATATTTTTGAAAATAACCTCAGGAGATTGCATGGCTCGAGGAATTAACGGGTGACGATTTAACATCCCAGCATTAAAACAATACAAAGCTCGCATTAAAACAATACAACTCTCCATGACATACGTCCTAGCATTAAAAAAATACAATGCTCGAGGACAAAACTGTCACCGACAATACAAAATGAAAACAATACAAAATTCAAGGAATTACTGTCACCGAATGGTCACCTCAAATTGTTGCCCGGATCATTAGACCCAAAAGAAGATCATATATCTGAAAACACCCCATATAACCTTCATCAAGAGAGTGATCAATATAAATCAGATGTGAATGAAGTGATTTTAAAATGGAAGGAATAAAACCAAGCCATTTTATCCCAAGGTCTGTCTCCCCTTCCTCAAGAGATTCCAAAGGAATCCCTTACACTTCATTCCCAATCTGATTTTGGGTTCTATGTGCCACCTCTACCAACTAGTCCATCTTTTCCTCACTCCATCACCCTTTGCCTTGATGTACCTATGGTATGGGAACCTAAGGAAGAGTATTTTTTTGATAAAAACTCAAAACTCTTTCTTGAATAAAGCCTAGCTCCTTAGCAGCCTCATTGGACTAAGTCACCTGACTTCAAGATGCCTAGTCTTAGAATCATAAAGAAGGAAATTAAAGATCTTTCAGCCCTTGAGAATAAAATTCCTATTGTAGAGGTTTAGATGCAAATTGAGATCCCTTAAGAGGTTATAAATTATAAATAAGAGGTGTTCTCTTGTGTTGAATCTTCAGATTGGGTTGATATGGAAGAATGTCTTCCTTTTCCCAAAGAGGCATAAATAGTCCTTGGTTCTTCCATCACTATGCAAGATATCATGGATGGGCAAGAAAAATTTCCTAATCAGACTTGGGATGACTTCTTTTCAATTATTGGATCAGGTTATAATCCTCTTCAAGGAGGCTATGATCGAGTAAATAATGGAGAAGGCGGCCTTGGCACTCAAGTCAAAATGCAAAGGAAAAGCAACCTTTCTAATCTGTCCTTCCAAGAGGCATATGCATCTCATGATGACATGTTTGAAATAATCAAGATGGGATATCATCCTCTTAACTATTTGGGAGAAACAAATCAGCTATTGAATTATGGAACAAGCTCATATTGGCCTCAATCTTGTAAGGAACAAGAAACCAATCCTCTTGAAGCCATGCCTACAAAGAAGATACTAGTTGATCATGAGATACAGAGTGGGAAGAAGTATGAGGTATGTGTACAAGTTCAAGAGGAATATATATACATTGGAGAACTATTTAAGTATGATCTACTTGAGATCATATCAAGTGAAGTGCCAAGGAATAGGTCTGATCTACAAAGCATCCAGTCCAAGGAAAAACATGCTTGGCACTATGACTCATCTCATAAAGAAGAAGATTCAAGAAACTTTCCTTTTAATCATAAAAAGGAGTTAATATTATATTTTAGATATGAATAATAGTTTTTTTTATTCCCCTAAGTTCCTTGACCACATGTGTGTGTGTGTGTCTTGTTAGTTTATTTGTTTTACTTTGTGTGTATCCTTTGTTTTATGTGGTTGAGGTAGTCAATTAGTCTTATCTTGATCAAATATTGTGGTCAATGGTCAAATTTCCTATTTTTGTGTCTCAAAATTTAGATGACTCTCTAAGCCCAATGGACTGATAAGGCTACCAATCTAGTTAGTATAGCAGCAATACTACCCCTATGAGTCACCAATTTGTTGACCAAATTTGACGTACAGTGCAAATTAGGATCCCTATAGGTAAAAACTTGAATTTTTAGATTTTTTAAGGGTCTAATATCTTTTCATGAGGTCTATTATAGGTATTTTAGTGTGATTTCATGTTATATTAGCCTTGATCAATAGTCTTTTTAGTCTTTATATCATTTTGAGTCATTTTAGGGCCAAAAAAGGGGAATATAATGACTTGTACAGCCTCCTTAGGAAATTTAAAGATTAAAAATGGTGATTTAATCTTAAATGTGTCATAATATGTCTTAATCAACTATTTTTAACTGAAAGTGGTGGGTTCTTAAGAAGAAAAGGTAGTTTTCTTAGGAAAAGAGAAGAGTTTGGCACTTGTACAGCCCATGAGGAAGTGTGCCATGTGGGATAAGGTTTTAATATGAATATTAATCTTACTCACACTCATATCAATGATTGACAAGCTTTAGAAGTTCTAAAATTTTCTCAAAACCATTTTGCTCCTTTCTTGCCCTTCTAGACATGCAAAAGTGATCAACAGGTTCATGTTTAGTATGGAAAGATGAATAGGTTTCAAGTCAAATGATTTTGTAAAGTGGTATTAAACTCAAAAACCTTCATTTAAATTACAATAGTTTCAATAATTTATGTCATGTGTTTAATGAACTATCCTCATGAAGTTGATTATGTTTTTCTACTTGGTAATCTGTGAACCCTATAGGTTTTGCTTTGGTTTGGGAGTTTCATATAATCTACTTATTGATGTGGTTTTCATATGATTTTTATTGTCTTACCTCATGTTTCCCATGCTTTTTTTCATGTTTCAAAGTTTTTGGATGAGCAATTTATCTCATGTTGTAGGAAGGTGTCACCATATGCAATCTTAGTCAATTTTCCCAGTTTACAAAACATTTGGTTCTTAGAATAGGTCTCATAAGATGTGATGTGATGTTTCCCATGACCCAATGCCATATTGATCACCTTACCTTAATTTTTAATCTCATAACATCATGCTTGGATAAAAAATTTAGTCTTGTTATGCTCACAGTCAACTCTTTGCTCAAGTTCACCTACAGCCATGGTGAAGCACATGTGTAAAACTTATTTAGCATGTACACAGAGGTGTTTTGGAAGTATCATGATGTTTAACATATTATTAGATCAGTATCATCAAATAAAAAACCTCCACTTGGAATAAAAATGGGTTGTGCTTGTATTTTAGTCATACACACAGCTCAAAATGCATCTACAGGTGTTTAAAAGAGGAATACCACATTGAACATAGGTTTTGAAAATTGGTTTTAAGATATTTGTGATGATAAACACCTATTTATAACATTGGTCAAATTCCAAGTCTACTCATGAGGTCAAAACATGCACATTGTCCAACCCATGACCATTACCTAAACTCAGTCTGCCATTGAACATCACCTATAAGTATCTTCATAGAGGTTTCATGTGTGAAGGGAAAGGTTGACAGTTGTTTCAAACCCTTTATAATTTTGATAATTTAGTTAGAAGTTTTTAGAAGACCTGAAGTTGATCATGAGCATGTAAACCTTCTCTACTTCCTGCAATCCTCATCTACTGCCTGTATGCATGGTTTTGTCCACCTACAAGTGGCCTTAATAAAGATCAAGAGCCACATAGAGAGGTTGAAGCATGTGGAGAAACATTTCCTTGAAGTACTGATGTGATATAAAGATCATGGTATATTTTTTTGAGAAGATAGGTTGGTAGTTGGAGTTGAGAATCATTTCCAAAGACAATGACTGTAGGTTTAGAGACTTTTTCCCTAAAATGGAAAAATAGAGGCCTAAGGCCATTTTGGAAGGATCATATAACAAGGTTGAAATAAATTTAAAGGCATCCTAATGGCTTGGTTTTGTATCCATATCATAGGATAAAATACTTGTAAATAATGGGGTTAGGAATATTAGTGGAAGATTGATATTTGGGGCCTCGAATTTGTTATTAAAACTATAATTTCCTTCAATATCATCTACAAGCTAGAGTCCAAGAAGGATCTTTCTCCACCCAAATTACAAGACTAGAATATGCCAACTTGTGTGAATGGTTTCAAATTATTGAAGAGGATATTTTGTCTCAAATAAGGTTCCAACAAGGCCTAGGGAACAAGGTGGTAGATTCTATATACACTACAAGTGTGTCTAATCACAATTGCCCACCTACAGCTAATTGTAGGAACACACAGTCCTTAGAAGGAGTTTGAACATGAAGTTACCAATGTTAGGATAATTAAAAATGATACTAAACATCTCATAAGATTTATAAGGAATAATTTTCATAGGTTTCAAAGGTGATGGTGGTCCACAAGTCCTTTTATACCAAAAAGTCAACCACTGTTGACTGTTACAGGCAGTGAGTAAGAAGTAGTATTTTCAATAATGATAACGATACCCAAGGTGAAAAAATAGGTCAAAATCCTTGTGAAATGATCATGGAGACTTCAATACTATTTTTCAAGTATTTTCTCAAGCCTAATCATGCAACTATACCTACAGGTGTCTTTGCAAATACAAAAACACAGTCAGTTGTAATGGTGGTAAGTAGTGAGCAAAGGTTGATATTTTGAATTTGTAAATGCATGGTATGGGTAAATCAAGGGACTAGGATAACATTAAGGGTTTTCATTAATACCTTATATCAATGTAATAAACTCTAGATGTGTCAAATGCACCTATAGGTAGGATAAATGCACAAACATGGTCAGTTCACTAGTTAAGCCTAACCAAGTAAGGACATATTTCCAAGTGCAAACGTGGGTCATAGGAGTTGGAAAGTATTTGGAATGTTATAATAATGGTTTAAAACATCTTAGAGACCCTCATGGTATTATAACGAGTAGAGAGAGGGCTCCAATCATGCATAATCAGTCCACATGTGAAATTCATGTACACAGTCCATTTTGCACAGGCTTGCCTTGGAATTTGATGAGGTTTGGGGGTAAAATCACATGATAAAAGGATGAATATGTGTGTGATATATCCTAAAAACTTTTATAATTCCATCTAATATCCACTTTGTCTAGGAGAATAAGGGAAGTACCCTGTGTTTTATCTCAGACAGAGGGTATTTCCCCTTATGCATAGGCTAGCAGGTTTGATGAAGGGAGGTGATAAGGTGAACCTGAGGTTTTTTGGACCTTGAAGAGAGGCATTTGGATTTTAAAAACATCCATACAAAAATTATAAACCAATATTTCAAGAGAGAAACTAAATAGGATGCTAAAAAACACCAAGGTTGCAGTCAGGCTCACTAGGCAAGATTTAGGCCTAAAGCCAAATAGGAGTCCAACTTATCTTAAAGCTCATGGTAGGAATCCTAACCTATTTTAACACATTTTTTTAGTCACTATATAGGTATATATATTATTTATATGTATGGAGAACCATCAAAACTCATTTTGAGCTTTAAGGTGTAGACAAACTTTTAAGCATGGTGAGACCTGGAAGCTAAAGAGGAGACCATTTCAAATTCTAGATTTGGGAAAGAATTAAATTGGGACATGTTTTTAGGTTATTTATAGATATTTTAAATCTTTCACATTGTATAATAGTCACAAATAATCCATTTTTGAGCCCAAAACCAACTCAGGCCTGTAGTGAATAAGAAAACAAGCTTGATAGGTCAATTTTGAATGCTCATATCTCCCTTGGTACTGTTCATGGATACCAAAAGAGTTTATAGGTGTTATTATGGGTCCTAAATATCATTCTTTTGCAAATTTTTTGCAATTTTAATTTTAGGTTTTTATGAACAATGTTTAAGAGTGAAAACAAGCCTAAAACCCTTGTAAACCCTTGCTAGTGACCCGATTGGGAAGATGAAGATAGAAAGATAATATAATGGAAAAATTTGAATAGGATGATGATTAAAAATTGTATAAGACTCTTTCAATATCCTCCCCACACTTTTGATTTATACAAAATTGTATGGGTAGGGTACAAAACTTTGTACTTTTGACTCATTTGTGTGTTTTTTAGGTTCTAGGAGTATGAAGATGAAATAAAGTTTGGAGGAAATATTAGGGCTTTTAATAAATCAATATTGTCTTTTGATTCCTTGTAAAAACTCCTAATTACCTCAACTAGATGCTTCATCTCAACCAGTCAAAACTGGCATAGTGATCAAGCCAGTGAGAAGGGTGGAAAACTTCAAGTGAGCTTATTTTAAGGTGTACCTAGTGCCCCTAAGGCCATGGAGGGTCTTGATAGGTTTCATACACTCAATACTATGTATTTTCATGTAAAAATAATGCCTTTTTGGAGGCCAAGTGTGCAGCATGCATGAAGAAAGATTTTTTTTAGACAGCAGATGATGATGGCTCCTTTCCAAATGATTATAGATGACCATGCCTACAACCAATACATGAAGAGGCATGTCATAAATCCTTCCCCTTAATTCCAATAATTATACATGTCCCTAATCAGTTTTTGGATTTTAAAATAGGTACAAATCATGAAGACACTTTTTTGAGCCAGAATGAGGAGTTTCATGCCACTTTTCATGAGTTTCATGACTTGAATAGACACTTGTTCATCCTAACCTTCAATGGTTAGTCCCACATCCTCTTCTCATGCACAAGTAACTAATTTTTTTAGCCTGAAAAGTGTCCTTATGACCCTTGGACTTCTCTCTTCTCCTCTCTTTCTCAAGTTCTATAAGAACTAGCCATTTTGGCCTTTGTAACTTATACTCCACCTGAGTATGGCAAAGCCCTGACCATTTGCATACTAGTTGATCAATAAGAATACTAATTTTTACTTTTTAATGACTATTCATAGTGAGTTTACTTGGATTATTAATTTTTATTAAGTGATAACTCTTGTTTGCTTAGCATGTTGTTTCATTCCTTCATCTTATTTATAGTTGGAAAGCTTCTTCTTGCAAGGTATGTGAAGTGTTCTGGTAAATGTCAAGGTTAAGTGAGTTAGTCTATTCACTAGTTCCATTCAATGCCTCTTGTCTAGTCCTCCTATCCTAATCATTCAAACATAACCTCATAATGCAATATTAATGTGAGAAGATGCAAATTGGAGAAGTGTATGTTTAGTTTATCCCTTGTTCTCATATGTAACATGTAGTTTGTTGGAAGTTATCAACTTATTTGGTGTATCACCTCCCTTAGTATAGTTTTATTTCAGTTTTCTCTCTCCCTTTTTAACCCCAAATTTTATGTGTAGTAGTGATCCAAAGTGATACATCAAGGCAGATAGCCCTACCTAGAGATTCACCTCATCCTTAGGCTACCCACAATCTTTGAGGTGTTTCAATTATGCTACTTGGATGAGGAGAGCTGAGACATCTCCTCAAAGGTTTTAAATCCAAGTGACAACATTTTTTGGCATGCTTGGTGGGACTCTTAGTCCAAGAGTTTAAAATATTTTTGGTTTTGTCTTTCAATAATCAACCTTTAGAGGCATCTATCAAAGCATAAATGGTGACTACGAAGATACATCAGTTGGTCAAGTAGCCCACGTTTCCTTTTGAATATTGTTGGTAATATATTTCTTTGTGTTCTTGATTTCAATGAAGTTCTATGGCTGATTTTGGTGTTGACTTTTGTTTTACACAAGTTGGTGAGTTTTGGTTTACACAAGGATGGAACAAGTTCCTATTGACCTCAATCTTCTAAGGAACAAGAAACCAATCCTCTTGAAGCCATGCCTAAAAAGAAGATACTAGTTGATCATGAGATAATAGTGGGAATTAGTATGAGGTATGTGTACAAATTCAAGAGGAATATATCTACATTGGAGATATATTAAAGGATGATCTACTTGAGATCAGATCAAGTGAAGTGTAAAGGAATAGGTCTGATCTACAAAGCATCTAGTCCAAGGAGAACATGCTTTGCACTATGACTCATTTCATAAAGAAGAAGATTCAAGAAACTTTCCTTTTGATCTTGGAAAGGAGGTATGCTTATTCTCTATTTGTGCATGATAGTCATTTTATAGTTCCCCTAAGTGCCTTGAGCACATGTGTGTGTGTCTTTTTAGTTTGTTTGCTTTAATTTGTGTGTGTCTTTTGTTTTGTCTAGTTGAGGTAGTCAATTGGTCTTATCTTGATCGAATCTTGTGGTCAATGGTCGAAGGTCCTCTTATCATGTCTCAGAATTCAGATGACTCCCTAATCCCAATGGACTGATAAGGCTACTGATCTAGTTGGTATAGCAGCCATACTACCCTTATGAGTCACTAATTTGTTGACCAAATTTTATTTGTAGGTCAAATTGGGACCCTTATAGGTAAAAACTTGAGTTTATAGATGTTTTAGGGGTCTAATATCTTGTCATGAGGTGTATTATAGGTATTTTAGTGTGATTTCATGTTAAATTAACCTTGGTCAGTAGTCTTTATATCATTTTGAGTCATTTTTGGGTCAAAAAGGGGGCATTTAATGACTTATACAGCCTCCTTGGGAAATGTATAGGTTATAAAAGGTGAGGTCACATGACATGTGTCCTAATATGTCTTAATCAACTGTTGATAACTAAAAGTGGTAGGTTCTTCAAAAGAAAAGGTAGTTTCCTTGGGAAAAGATAAGAGTTTGGTACTTATACAACCCATGGGGAAGTGTGCCATGTGGTAGTAGGTTTTAATATGAATCTTCATCTTCCTCAAACTCATATCAATGCTTGACATGCTCATAAAAGGATAAAATATGCCAAAAACCATTTTGACCCTTTCTTGCCCTTCTAGACATGCAAAAGTTATCAATAGGGTCATGCTTAGTATGGACAGTTGAAGACATTTTAGGTAAAACATTTTTTTTAGGTGGTATTATACTCAAATAAATTCATTTCTATTAAAATATTTTGAATAATTATGGCATGTGATTTATTAACCATCCTCATGAAGTTGACTATATTTATTTTCCTATTAATATGTGCACCCTATAGGTTTTGCTTTGGTTTGTGCAGTTTCATATAATATAATTATTGAGGTAGTTTCAAAATGATGTTAAATATTTTCCATCATGTTCTCCATGCTTGGTTTCTTGTTTCAAAGTGTTTGGATGAGCAAGTTATTTCATGTTGTCGGAAGGTGTCACCATATGCGGTCTCAGTCAATTTTCTTGGTTTGTAAAATCTTTGGTTCTCAAAAGAGGTCTCATAGGAATATGATGAGATGTTTCCCATGGTCAAATGACATATTGATCATCCACCCTTCATTTTTTGTCTCATAACATCATGCTTGGATCAAATTTTTAGTCTTGTTATGCTCATAGTCAACTCTTTGCTTAAGTTCACTTGTAGCCATGGTGAATCACATGTGTAGAACCTCTTTCGCATGTCCATGGAGGTGTTTTTGAAGTATCATGATGTTTAACATATTATCATATCAAGAGCATCAAAAAAAAACCTCTACTTTGAATAAGAAGGGACTGTGCTTGTATTTCAATCATATACACAACTCAAAATGCATCTGCAAGTATTTGAAAGAGGAATGTCATGTTGAACATGTTGACCATTTTTGCCCAACAGGCCAAAAATCAGTCCCCTTCTTCCCCTGCTATTCTAGGCCAGTAAATTTCAAGTTGCATAAGTTCATCGGCCTTAGTGCATTGAACCAGTTCAATGACAAGTTCATCGGCAAAGTTCAAGGCCTTGGTTCAATGTTTGGTTCATCAGCAAGCTCAGAGACTTGGTTACCTTGGTATCGACGCACTTCATTAAATCGTTGAACCGATTCAACAGACTGGTTCAATGGTCTAGTTTAATGAGTTGGTTCAATGCACTATTTTAATGCCTTGACACTTCGGTGAGTGTTAGGTTGTGGAGCTAAAAGCTTCACTGATGCAGACATGCAGGAGGTTGCAGAAGAGTTGCGGAGTGTCACAGACACTGACGTCGGCAGGATTAGACAAGAAGGCAACTGACGTCGGTCAGATATCGGCCGACGTCGGTGACCCCCAGGTGGACAGGGACCAACGTCGATCGCCTGTGTGGTTCGACTGCGAGTATGTTACAGGCAGTTAGTTAACGAACCAAGTGTTTGAATGATGAGAGCTATTTTTAGACTGAGAGCTGCGGATCTAATTATTGTAATTAGATGTCTAATTATTGTTTGGATGAGATCTATATAATAGACTCATGGTTGTATTGGAAATATGTGCTAGGGTGTAAGAGAGCAAACAGCTCCTTTAGAGAGAGGTAGAGCAATGGTGCGTTCCTCCTAGTGCCACAGTACCAGGTGTGGGTGCTGGATTGGAGAATCAGCAGGGTTCTTCATGTATGTAGGATCTTGGTCAGCACGACCTTTATAGGAGATCTACATGGTAAGTAAGATCATTGATTTGCAGGTGTATGTGTGTGTAAGGTCAAGGTTCACAGGTGTGCAGAACCAGGTTGATTTGCAGGTGTGCAAGATCAGATAGGATAGCAACACAACAGGGAGCAGAATCAGGCAGGATCTACTTGGAGTACAGGTGTGTACTCAGATAGAGCAAAGAGGAAGGCAAGGGAGTTCCTTCCATAAGTAAGATCTATTGAGGTGCAGGTTATTACAGGTTCAGGGGAGATCTACTTGAAGTATGGTTGTGTACTTGTGGAGTGCGTGGAGCACTTGTGGTGTGCGTGGAGCACGGGAGGTGAACACCAACTCAGAGTTTGAGTTGGGTGTTGGGACCTAAGAGAGAGCTTTAAGGAGAGAAGTATTGTTCACTTGAGGTGTGGGAAGCCTCTGAAGAGGTGGTGGAGAAGAAGTGGCATCTTCTTTATTGTATTCTTTTCTTCAAGAGTTTTAATACAAGTTGTGTATTGTCTCTCATATCATGTGTTATTTCTGAGTTCTAGTTACTTGTGTATTCTGGTTAATTTCTGCATATTAAGTTACTTAGTAATCAATTATGTGCTTCTGGTTATTTATCCCAACGGTGAGTTCATCAGTGCGTAGCATTGAACCGTTGAACCAGTTCAATCACTTTGTTCAATGCCTCCAGTTTAATGTGCAGGATCAAAAGCAAAAAGGCCCAAAAGAAATTTCCAAGGATAGTGACATCTCAGATGTCGTCAACTTTAAGAAGGTGAACTACCCATTGTTTTTCAAATAATGATGGGTGTGCGAGCATCAAATTTAAGTCAGCATAAGGGCCATAGTTTTTTGAAGAATGACCAAGCGCCAACCATGAAAGGAGCCCAAGCAATGCAGCGATCCACCCAGAGATAGCCCCGAGGGCCGAAGGAGCCAGAAGAGACAAGATAGGGAAAAGACAAAGTGCCAAGTGTAGGAGCAGATAGATGGTCTAAGTGGCAAAGGGAGGCGTCAATTCTAGAAATTACTCTAGTAGGTGGAACAGTGTCTGTGAATTGACCATTAAAAGGCATGAATGGCCAACTGTGCGCCCCTTTTTCTTCATTTCATATTTATGAGTATAAAAACTACGTAGGTGCCTTCAAGGAGCAGTCTCGGTCAATGAGGAAATAGCGCAGCCATGTCATAAAATGCTTGAAGTCAAATCCAGGGCTGACACAGCATTTACGTTCAAGCAGCCTGCTCTTCCCAATGCTTGTAAGGCACATGGGTCACTTGTAAAAAAGGGTGCCAAAAGGCCTCCTTTCTTCTTTTATATATTGGAGACTTGTCATTTTTTTAATCATCTTCCACATTTGTAAGGCATAGCCCTGGCAAAATTTTGCCTGAATCAATAAACACATTTTTTACCTCTATCTTGGTTAGATATCTCTGTGTATGTCTTGAGTGTTAGTTTGTGTTTAGTCATTATTTCTTGATGATTTCAAAGGTTCAACACCAACATATCTATTGTCTACAAGGTGCCATTTCTGTAATTGACAAGGAGAGATATATTTGGAAGTGTAGAAACAGAAGGAATCACTATATAGTGTGTGTTTCACAGCACCTTTCGTGAATCTCTATTTTTTGTATTTTTCATTAAAGCCTCCCTTCCAAGTTTCTTGCAGCCTGGTCCTTCTGCCAAGTCTAAAGTGTATGTATGTGTTTATCTGATTTAAGTGTGAATGTGAGAAGGTCGATTTATTCTGGTGCATCACCCCTTTTAGAGTAGATTTGTTTTCCTGCAATCTTTCTCCCTTTTCATCCCCCCCATTATATATCTGTATATATATATATATATATATATATATATATATGTTAGCACTTATTGGAACAAATATGATGCATCAAAGGGAGCTATCCCTTACCTAGAGACTCTCCCCTCCTACTTCACCGGTCCCACAGGTGAGAGGGGAGTTTCCATTGTTGCGTGTGGAAGGCAGGAGCTCGGCCTCCTTGCCTTGGGTGCAATCCACTGTGTCAACAAAACATACGTTTTGAAAATTGGTTTCAAGATATTTATGATGATAAAAACCTATTTGGAAGATTGGTTAGAGTCCAATTCTACTTAGGAGGTCAAAACATACACATTATCCACGCCACAACCACCACCTAAACTCAATCTACCACTGAACATCACCTACAGGTGCCTTCCTAGATGTTTCATGTGTGAATGGAAAGTTTGACAGTTGTTTCAAACCCTTTTCCATGCTGAGAATACATTCATAAGTTTTGAGGAGACCTAAAGTTGATCATTAGCATGTAAACCTTGTCTACTACCTACAGTCCTCATCTATGGCCTGTATGAATGGTTTTGTCCACCTACAGTTGACCTTAATAGAGAGAAAGAACCATATAGAGAGGTGGAAACATGAGGAGAAACCTTTCCTTGATGGCTTGATGTGCTATAGAAGGCATGGCAAATCTGTTTGAGAAGATAGGTTGGAAGTTGGAATTGTGAATCATTTCCAAAGACAATGACTATAGGTTTAGAGACTTTTTCCCTAAAATGTAAAAATAGAGGCCTAAGGCCATTTTGGAAGGATCATATAACAAGGTTTAAATAACTTTAAAGCAATCCTAATGGCTTGGTTTTGTATCTCTATCATCAAACAAGAGCCCTGCAAAGAATGAGGTCCAAAAGATTAGTGAAAGATGGTTATTTGGGGCCTCAAATTTTCTATTAAAACATTAATTTCCTTCAACATTATCTACAACCATGAGTCCAAAAAGGAACTTTCTCCACCCAATTACAAGACTAGACTATGCCAGATTATGTGAATGGTTTCAAATGGTTGAAGAGGACATTTTTTCTCAAATAATGTGCCAACAAAGGTTAGGGAACAAGGTGGTAGATTCTATATACACCTACAGGTGTGTCTAATCACAATTGCCCACCTATAGCCAACTTTAGGAACACATAATCCATAGAAAGAGTTTGAACATGAAGTAACTAATTTTATTAGCTTGACAAGTGTCCTTGTAAGTCTTAAACTTCTCTCTTCTCCTCTCTCTCTCAAGTTCTATAAGAACTAGCCATTTTGGCCTTTGTAACTTATGCTCCAATTGAGTATGGTGAAGCCCTACTCATTTTCATACCATTTAATCAATAATACAACTAATTTTTACCTCTTCATGACTGTTTATAGTGTGTTTACTTGGATGATTTATTTTTCTTAAGTGATAACTCTTGTTTCCTTAGCATGTTTTTTCATTTCTTCATCCTATTTGCAATTGGAAAGCTTCTTTCAAGGCATGTGAAGTGTTATACGAAGTGTCAAGGTTAATTGATTTATTGTATTCACTAGTGCCATTCAAGGCCTCTTATCTAGTCTTCCTAGCCTAATCATTCATCCATAACCTCCTAATGTAATATTGATGTGAGAAGATGCATATTGAAGAATTGTATGTTCAATTTGTCCCTTGCTCTCATGTGTAACATGAAATCGGTTGGAAGTCATCAACTTATTTGGTGTATCACCTCACTTAGGATAGTTTACTTTCAATTTTCTCTCTCCCTTTTCAAGCCCAAATTTTAGATGTAGTAGTGATCCAAAATGGTACATCAAGGGAGCTAGCCCTACTTAGAGATTCATCTCATCCTTAGGCTACCCACAATCCTAGAGGTGTTTCAATTGTGCCACTTAGATGAGGAAAGATGAGACATCTCCTCAAAGGGTGTAAATCCATGTAATAACACTTAGTTTTAATGTCAAGGAGAAAAATGCCAATGTTATTGAGGGTACTTCAACTAATAATTAGGAAGAAGTCATTAATGAAACATTAATAGCCTTAAATGCTCTACAAAGTAAATTTACAACTCAAGAATACAAATTGAACAACATTAAGGGTGTATCCCAAGATATATACCTAGGTTAGAGGGAGGGCCAAGAGGTGAGAAATCAATCTAAGACTTACCATTGACAGTGGTTAACCCCATCATTAAGGAACTTAAAAAGCTTCTACCACTTACTTTTTCAAGTGAGGAATCAAGTGAAGGATTTGATTCATGGCTGGTTCACTTGTATAAATACTTTAATCTGCATAATATGCCCTCAAATGTGAAGGCAAGGGTATCAACTTATCAATTGCTTAGAGCTGCAATGTTATGGTGGAATCATCTATGTGCTTTAAAAGAATATCAACATTTGACATTTAATTGGACTATTTTTGAGGCATTTCTAAAAAATATATCTGATTGATAATTTTAAGGAATAAAATATAACTGATATTTAGTTATTAAAATAAGAGAATATGATTGTTTCTAAATATGTGAACATTTTTTTGAATCTAATGCATCATGTGCATTATATGCATGATAATAAGACCAAAGTAAAAAAAATTAATATAGATCTAAAATAAATATTTATGCATGATGTCAATATAACCAACCCAAATACCTTGGTATTTGCCATTGAATCTGCTCATCGGGTAGAAGAGAGAAAAGTCTTGATAGAAAGTGAGACAATATTTTAAACTAAATACGTAGCAATCTAAAGCCAAGAATATTTCTCCCTCACCTAAAATTTTTAAAAATATTGATCATAATTATGGATTCACAAGAATCAATAGTGGTTTCAACAAGTTTCAAGGTATAAAAAGAATTGCAAAAACTAGAATTCTCTTAAAACTAGAAATTTTTAAAAAAAAACTAAATCTAGGTGAACCACATATACCTACCACTGGAGTAAATATTATTTCTATATCACCTTATATGATTATTTAGTGATGATAATGTGGTGATAATCACTATCATAAGGACTATCCTAAGTTAAAACATAGTAAATCAGCTAATCATAGGGTGTATGTGGTTGTAGATAATCAGAATGTTGATTTTTGGGCTATTCTTATTGAAACCAACAGTATTATAGCTAGTTTTTGTATTTCAATTTTAATTGATTATAGGGAAATAAATAGTTTTATTTCCCCTTCTATTATTGATAAATATAAAATTAATCCTATTAGTTTAAGATAATGTTGGGAGATTGAGTTTGGTACGAGTAAAAGGGTTCCAATTTATAAATTTTTAAAATAAGTGGAACTTAACTTAGGTGTGTTTAGAACTAAATTCAATATATTTTTAACACCTTTGGGGTCTTATGATCTCATTTTTTGAAAGTATTACTTATATAATCATAAGGCCACACTTGATTATTTTAATAAGGTTTTGCAATGTTGTGATGACTTGGAAAACATTGTAAAAATCTAAAGAATTCACAAACTTGAAGTACAAAAGTTAATTTCAGCCTTACAACTAAAAAGGATATACGAACAGGTTTTAAACTCTATATTATTCATATTCAAGAGACAACCAAAGATAAGGAACCTGTTTACTAAGATTTTTCTTTCTTGAATGAATTTTTTGATGTTTTCCCTAAGAAAATACCTAGAATTCCTTCTAGGTGTGAGTTTGATTTCTTCATTGATGTTATATCAGGAAATACCCCTACACTAAGACTCCATATCATATGAATGTGGTTGACCTAAAAGATTTAAAAGTTTAGCTACATGAACTATTAGAGAATAGAATCATCAAACCAAGTGTGTCTCCTTGGGGTGCTCCTATAGTCTTTGTGAAAAAAATGATGGAATGCTTAAGATGTGTGTTGATTATCACATACTTAACAAATTCATAATAAAAAAAAATTATCCTTTACCAAGGATAGATTATTTGTTTAACCAAATGAAAGGTGCATCAGTATTTTTTTAATATTAACTTGAGATCAAGCTATCATTAGTTGAGAATTAAGGAAGAGGATATTCATAAAATAACTTTTCATACTCAGTATAATTATTATAATTTTATGTTAATGATTTTTGGTTTAATAAATTCACCAAGTATATTTATGAATCTAATGAATAGTGTATTCAGGGATTATATGGAAAATTTTATTATTATTTTCCTTGATGACATATTAATTTATTCTAAGAATGCAGATAAGCATGAGAAACACTTGTATTTAGTCTTGCAAAGGCTAAGACACCACAAGCTTTATGGTAAGATATTTAAACGTGCTTTATTTTGATCTAAAATTCATTATTTGGGCCACATCATCTCTAAATATGGTAATATTATGGACCCAGCTAACATAAAATTTATCCAAGAGGGGCTTGCCCCTACAAATGCACATAAAGTACACAACTTGATGGGCTTGGCTAGTTACTACAAGATATTTATGTAAAACTTTTCTAGCTTGGCCAATTCAATAACTTCCTTATAGTGCAAAGATAAGAAGTTTGTTTGGACTTCTCATTGTGAAGAAGATTTCAATAGGTTTAAAGAGATATTAACTATAACACATGTACTTATTATTCCAAACCCTAATGGTAATTTTGAAATCTAGGATGATTCCTCTAAAGAACATTTTGGGGGCGTTATTATGCTGGATGGTAATGTTATGTCTTATGAGTCACATAAGTTCAAAGAATATGAAAAGAATTATCCTAATCATGAGTTAGATCTTGATGCCATTGTGCATGCTTTAAATAATCAAAACATTTTCTATTGGATAAGTATTTTAAAGTAAAATATGATCATTGCATACTAGAATACTTATTTTTCAAAGATGATCTCAATGATCACCAATGTAGGTGGCTTGAATTTGTGAGAAATTTTCATATGGACATTGCTTACATTAAAGGCAATGAGAATTATGTTATTGATGCTCTCAATTGATGCTAGTATCTCACCACCTTGTTTATTTTGTAATAAAATTTTAGAACTATTAATTTAAAACAACATCTTGATGATGAATTCTATGAAGAAGTAAGAACAGATTTTGCTTATGAGTCTTTACCAAAGAAGTTTTCTAACTTTTCTATTAGAAATGATACCTTGGTAAGGCATAAAATTAGAATTTAAGTTCCCAAGTTAGGAGACTTGCATAATCTAATTCTAAAATAAGTATATAAATCACCTCATTTTGCTCATATAGGTGTCACAAAAATGACGCATGAATTGAAAAAACTTTATTTTTGGTGTAGTTTAAAACATGATATTGTTGTTTTTGTGGTTAAATATTTGGAATGTCAATGAGTGAAAGATAAACATTGTCATTTAGGAGGTTTGTTATATACTCAATAAATTCCACAAGGGAAGTGGCTTGATGTTTCACTTGATTTTATTTTTGGTTTTCCAAATTCATGTCATAAAAATGACATAATTCTTGTGGTAATGATAAATTCACCAAAGTAGGCCACTTCATTGCTAGAAATTTAATTGATTATGCTTTTGTGTTTGTGAAACATTTTTTTAAAGAAGTGGTTCGACAACATTGCATGCCAGAAGTAATTATCTTTGATAGGGATAAGTTGTTTACTTTAGATTTTGGTTGATTACCACTTTTATAATTTGATTGAGTTTTAGTTCCTCGTACCACCTAGCAATGGATAGTTAAATGGAGAGACTCAACCAAATTGGTGAGGACATGTTCTGAATGTATGTCATGGATCAATAAAATAAGTGGGAAGATTTCCTACATTTGGTTGAATTTTTTAATAATAATTCATATCATTCTGTGATTAAAAGGGCTCCCTTTGAGGCTCTGTATAGACATAAATGTAAAACCCCACTTGGATGGAATGGTCTAGAAAATAGAGCTATTATTGGCCTAGATGTTTTTCAGGAATATAATAAACAAATAGTTTTGATATGCCAAATTTTGAAAGTTGCTTCAGATAGGGAAAATAGCTAACCTAATTTAAAGAGAACACCTCGAGAATTTAATGTTGGTGAAAATAATTTATATGAGTTAGACTGCATAAAATTTTAAATAAGTTTGAGAATATTTTTAAGTTGGCCCCATATTTTTTTAGACCTATTGACATTCTATAAAATATTATCCTTGTTTCATGTTGGGTAGCCCTTCCTCTTTATCTGTCTAGGATTCGTGATGTTTTTCATGTTGCTTTATTAAGAAAGTGCATACTTAGTCCTCATATTTTGGATTGGAAAAATATTCAAGATTTAAAAGAGGAAAAAATGCAGTTGAAACCAATGAGAATCCTAGATCATTAGCTATGAAACATAGATATATTGAAAATTTTGGTCTAGTGAGATTAGTTGAGTAAAAGAAATGCTACTTGGAAGATGAACATCTTTTTAGAATGCATTATCCTTGGTTATTTTAGTTGTCAATATGGCTCCTATTTAAGATGGGGAGGATGTCATGACCTCATTTTTTTATGCATTGTCTTTACTATTGAGACACTATTTGGAATTCATTTGAATATTATTAAGCATGTTAATTATTTACAAATGTTATTAGTTAATTTAGTATACTATTTTTATTGTTATCATTAATTTTTTATTAATATTATATACTAAGATCATATGATGTTGATCATGATGGTATTTTAGACATCTTATATTTTTGTATTGATATTTAGTTCATTACCAAATTTACTTTATTAAATTGGATATTTGTATCTTGTTCAGATATTGTTTATGTCCTATTTAGTTGACTGCAAGAACAAATTAATGAGTTAGGTTGGTTGTGGATTTTGGAAATAGGGGATACATGGGTAATATCCAATTATTTAACCATTAATCTAAGCTAGGTTAATTCTAAGGTTTTGATTTATATTCATATTTTTGTTTATGAGTGGCTGATTTATTATTTTTGTTGCTATTCATTTTATCTTGTGTAGACTATATTTAGTCTTATTAATGAATCTCAAGTCTTATTTTATTGTTTGTGGTTAGTGTTTCACTTTTTGGTAACCTCTTTAGCATTCTTTGTGGGTGCACATTGTTTTCACTATTTTGTGTTTGGTGGCTTCTTTGTTGTTTGAGAATTATGGAGTTTTTTTTCTTTTTGATTATCATTATGTTTTTTTACTCTTGTGGAAGGAGACCATGACTAGGTCATGGCGTGATCATTAGATTTGTATGGAAGCATTAAGTTGACCTTATTAAAATATTTAGTTCATGACAACCCAATATTCTAGGAGATTAACCATTAAGTAGCTTCTTGGACTCTCATTTTGGTTTTGCTTAAGCTTTGCCTACCAAAACCCAAGCTTGATGTTGTTGTAATTTTGGTAGAAACTATGAAAATTTGGTGTATGGGTTGTTGTAGTCTACAAGGTTACTCGTAGTTATTTTTTTACATTTTCTATGAGACTTCAGTATGTCATGAAGAAAATGAAGGTTGTCTTGTTAGCCATATTGCAGATTATGATAGTGAAAATGTAGTCATTGGTGGTCTTGACTAGAAATTGAGAGAGTTGGTGGAAGCTCAAGGATGGATGCTAGATTAAAAGACCATAACTATCTGCATTCTTAGTGAATTACAAGTAATATTTTATGCTATTTACTTTCACAATCAACATTTTTTATTTTGATCTTGTCCATTACATGGTAGGTCAAATGGGAAGTTGAGAAACTTCAGATTGGACGTACAATGCACATTTATAGTGGTTTTTATGATGTGCCTGAGTGGTATTTGTTATATTGAAGTTTTTTGGACATTATGCATTTTTCTTATTTGAGTTTATGTTGTAAAATTATAGCCATGATGATTTTATGTGTTATGATGGTTTTGGGTGTTGTGTTGGCTTAATGTGTGAATATGATATTATGGGTTTATTGAATCAATGAAAATATGGTCTCAAATATTGAGTTATAAGTGTTGAGAATACAATTTTAGTTTATGATGATCTTATTTATTTGGTGAAGATTATTTGATTTCTTGAAATAGTAAGAATTATGGTTGTCAATTAGGTTATATTAGATTTATAATCTTTTGTAGTGATGTCATGGGTTTTATGGTGATTTTCTATTCAGTTTTGACTCAGTCAGGTTTTGTGTGAGTGCTCATATTTGAACTTGAATTGGGGTTATTTTGTGAAGGATTGTTTATTATCCTACTTTGAGATTTTTATTGGCTTATTATTATTCAAACTCCTTTATGTTAAGTAGGTTGTAGGTGCTCTCATATATTAGCATTTTGTTTCAAAGTGGAAAATCATGTTTTTCTTTAAAGTGGTCTTAAGGGCTTTGACTTAAGGTTTTTTATCAAACTTGTCAAATATATGGCTTGGATTGTTATAAATCCTGAGTAATGTTTTTAAACAGTTGAGTTTATGTTTCAATGGATTTTGAAATTATGACTGCGTTTTATTATTTTTTTGTGGTGTATATTTATGTTTAGAAGGAAACAATAGATTTATTATTTTAATGTGTTTCAAATTGGTCTTAATGTGTTTTGAGAAGTTATATGAAGTGTAATATAAGTTTGGATATTTCCTATTGTTATGAAAATAAAATAGGTACTTAAACATCAGTACCAATGATTGATGTTGATGAAGACAATAGGGATTATTGCTTCATGAAGATTAATTTTAAATTAATCCATGTATTAGATCATGGCATTTGAATTATCCATATTTATTGGACTCTTCAATAGTTTTTTTTATTTGTTCTCATTGATGATAATTATATTTATTGAGGATATTTTTTTGTTATTATTCAATTTGGAATTTATGGTAATTATTTATCCTACCAATTTATCCCTACTGCCTAACTCCACATCCAACTTATGGATGGGGTGGTATAGGGCCACTAATGGGAGGTTCATTGGGCTAGAAAGGGTGGTTTTGTCACTTTCTACTGATACGTGTCACATTTACTTGGATTATTTTGGTGGTCATATTTTGATGTTAGTCTATAACTTGATTGGAAATAAAGAGTTATATTTATACTATGTGCATGATGAAAAGAGAATAAGATTATGTTTCATTTCAATGTTGATTTTAATGGATTTATGAAGTGTTGATTCCAATGGTTTATTATATTTTTTAACAACTTATGAGATTATATTATAGCATGGTAATTTATAAATGTGTTCGTCAAATTGATTTAAAATATATGTGGTTTATATATTTAAATATTTCAATGAAAGAAATAAAATGAATATTGGTTAGATTCAACTTGTTGCATAATTATAAAGGATTGTTGATTAGTCTTTAACCATAACACTTATGGGAAGGATAATTATAAAATTTAGCACTAAATCTATTAATGTTCATAGACTATATGATATTTAGTTTGTTGCATATATTTATATTGGAATTATTAAGTCAACTTTAGATGTTATGTGGGTTAAAGAATTTATGAATAGTTGTATGTCTAAATTGTAAAAGTTCCAATTGAGCTTTATATAATGATGGACTGCAAATAAGTCATGACATTAACCTTATTTGATGAAGTTAGTTTAGTGAATGTGGAGAGAATGGTGAACATTATTCCTTCAAATCATTTTAAATAGTAGTTTTGTATTGAGTACTTTATGGCAATTGTAGTAAATGGTTGTGGAAGATTTAATGTAGTCTTTAAATTTTCATAATGAAATTTATTCTAATAAGTGAAGCTTCTATGATACATCTTTAATGATGAAGTAAAATAGTATTTGTCAAAAAAGAGAGAGGGGATAGAATTTTATTAAGCCTTGATCTTTTTACAAGCTATTACAATTATATTCTTGTTTAATACAGGTTAATATTTTAATTAAAAGGAATGTTGAATTTGAATAGGATTGAAGATTCCTTTTTCTTTTATCAACACTTTTTGAAGATGAATTATATTCAGAAATACCTAATTAGCAAACAATTATGTTTTGTACTCAAGTTGGTGGATACATGTTATTTTTTATAATTACTTACATATTAATGTATAGTTAAATAAATATTATAGTGTGAAGATTTATTTGCTTTGTACACATTAGTCTAAATTTTGATATCAAAACAAGTTAGAAAAGATTTTAAATACCTAATTAGCAAACAATTATGTTTTGTGCTCAAGTTGGTGGATACATGTTATTTTTTATAATTACTTACATATTAATGTGTAGTTAAATAAATATTATGGTGTGAATATTTATTAGCTTTGTACACATTAGTCTAAATTTTGATATCAAAACAAGTTAGAAAAGATATGATAAATAAGTGTTTTATGAAACAAAGTGAACCTGAAAGTAGTATGATGTTTCTTGAGAATTTGAAAGTTGATCTTATGCAAATATTTAATAAGCATGATTGTTGAAACATTGTTTTCTAAATTATCTTTCATTACATTTTTGTCTATCATGATAAACAAGCATGTGAATTAAGACCATATGACAGTAGGAAATATATATATAGTAAATATATACTATATTTTACTTATGGAATGGTCAAGTTGTAATTTGTTTATGATTTTTGGTTGGTTATAAAATAATTAGTTGTGAACAATAAACTAAGATTCCAACCACTTATGTGGTCATGTTCATCAGAAAAAAAAAATCATTACTATTTATTGTTTCTTGATTGATTAAATATTATTGACACTTTGCATACAAAAATTATTTCTTGTGAGACCATTCACGTCTCTCATGTTGATGTTACAATTGCTTCTCATGAAAATTGCACTCCTTTGCACACTCCAACCACTAACCCTGGCTTCAAAATCATGCAATCTATGAGTTTTTTAGAGAGTATTATTGGTATGTGTAAAAATAGTATTATTAAATATATTCTACTTTAATCTAATGTAAATTGTAAAGATCTCAAATTTAATGCTTCCACTACTTTTAATATAAATTTGAAACTGTATTGTCCTCCACACCAAAGGAATTTTTACAATAGTGCTCATGACTACCATATGACTTATTTTGATTAGAATACTAATCATGTTCTAATACCATATTATGATTTATTCTAATATCTCATTAAAATATTGAAATCATAAAGAAAAAGAGTGCATAAATATAAAATAGTACCTGAATGGTGAGAAAACCACAATGAGAGAGACAATAATGCTACAAATAACAAAAGCTCTTCAAAGTAATGGAAATTAGCAATGAAATTTCACTGTTAACGATAAATAAAATCAAGTTAAAGAGTTACACAAATAAAAGTTTTGTCAATATCATATTTATATGATTTTGAAAAAAAAAATCAACCAAAAGAACTGATAAATTAGTCACGTAACTAGAATAATGAATTTAAATAGCTAAAAAACCATCAGTTTAGGGTCAAAAAGTGTCAAAAAACTTGATTTTTTAACCCAAAAACCTACACAAGATCAAGTATCAACATTATAAAAGTCGTATCTCTAATACCATATTAATAAATTAACCAAGATCCATTAATATTGTTGAAAACATAAAACAACATAATGTGAAATGAAGCAACATTACCTTGAGAAGCAATCAAGTCACAACATGAGAGATGAGAGTTGACAAGTAGGGGAACTATCAAATGAAAAAAAACCTTAAAATCTATTAGAAAGGTTATAAATAACTAAACTCCACGTATAATAGAAATAAGAATCCAAGAGAGATAGAACTAGAAGAGTGGCCTCAAGGCAAAAAAGAGACATCACAAGATCGCTATAGCAAGATTGATCTAGAACAGAGGAGAAGAGGGCTCTTTAAATAGAGCAATAAGAATGATGAGGGAGTTACAAGAATCCCATCATGATCTTACAAGGCCTCCTTAGTGTGTGCCAGATGTCTTATTATCAATAAAATGGAGGGAAGTGTGTGACACATGGGGAGGAGGAATTACTTGTGCAATTAATTCTCAAATCCTACAAGTGTACAAGAGAGGCGAGAGACACCTCATAAATATGGGATAAATACATTTATTATAATAATAATAGTAAATGCACACCTAAAAAAACTTAGGATAATCCTCAATAACCTATAATGAACCCAAATAAGGTTAATCTCCAACAAGATGCCTATGTCGGGCATATATGAGGCATTCTAAAAAATTATTTATCCAAGTTCTAATAAACTATACTCATGCATTACTCAAATTGAATCATAAAATCTATTTGTAGTGGATGATTCAAAAAATTCAATTATATTCTTAGACTTACTTAGATTCTTAGATGTACTCAGATTTACTTTGGAACTTATTTAGGTTTCATTCTCAAGAAAATGTAATCAATGGTGTGGTTGAGATTTTGTGTGACTTAACTTATAAGCACTTCTCATATCTAATGAGGTTTGGGGCATGTCTAGCTCAACCCATGGTTTTAACACTAGCATATTCATGGGGCATAATCACCCCATTCTCCAATGACTCCAAAAGGCAACTTAGGACACATGAATACAAGTGTATTCATGTGTATTCGTTCATTGTTATTTTGATTTTAAATATGCTTAATTTTTTTTTACTTCAAATTTTATATCATATATTAAAATTGATATTTACATGTTTCATTTCAAATTTCACATGGAGCAAGCTCAAAACCCATCCTACCATTACATACCCACTCCAATTACACTTAGGTATCTCACTCTCTCCTTTTAATCTATCACATTCAGTTACTAGAATAAAATGAGAGTAAATGTAGACACTCATATTTGATAGTAGACACTTGAAAATGTCATTTTTGAGCAAGCCTTGGTATATATGACTTTTGTGTACACAACTAACTCTTTCTAACACTTTCAAATAGTTATTATCTTATGTATGGGCCCAAAAATTTTAAATTATTATTATTTGTACATAAGATTTTCCTAGTATCTATATGAATAGATTATTATCTTACTCAAATTGTCTCTAGATCTCAAATAATTATTTCCTCCTTTCCAAACACCTCTTTTCATAGTCAGATGTATTTGGATTCCAAATCCATTTACCTTATCAAGATTCATTTGTATGCCTTTAACATCTACTTTTCAAAATCTAAACTCTTCCTTTGGATTAGCCCCTATGTTTCACATGTCGATTTGGATGAAAAATATCCCAAGAGTCACCTATATAAGAATCTCAAGCCTAAACCTATTCTTACCTATCAC